>JAKSZT010037117.1:2600938-2624376 GCA_026826555.1 Tolypeutes matacus | reverse complement strand
CCATAAAATAATCAAATACACTTACTAGGAAAAAGAAACAAGTGTGAGTTTTTGATATTCTGCATCTCTTCCTTTTTTTTTTTTTTAAGATTTTATTTATTCATTTATCCCCCCCTTGCTGCTTGTTCTCACTGGGTCAGCCAACCACGCCGTGCGGGCGGGCCTGCCCTCACCAGGAGGCCCCAGGAACCGAACCTGGGGCCTCCCATATGGTAAACGGGAGCCCCACCGATTGAGCCACAGCCGCTTCCCAGCATCTCTTCCTTGTTTTAGTTTGTTCATTGTACTGGGCCATGTCTTCCTGTTTCTTAATATGTATGTTTTGTAATTTTTTGTTGCCCTCTGGTCATCCTTTTATCTTGGTGGGTTTATTCAGTTGATTAGCTTCTTTCTCTCTTCTAGTATTTTATTTAGCTGCTGGTTTTGTGCATGTGTTAAGTTTTCTATTTGACATTTTGTTCTTCTGTTTTCTTGCTGTTTTCTATGTTCCCTTGAAGGAAAAAGATAAGGGCCTGAGAATGTGGAAGAAGTAAAAAAGAAAAAGGATAACAGTAATAATAATAGTAAATGTTAGAAGAGGAACTGTGTAAGACTTTGTAAAATGAATATTTAACTCATGTTAGCAGTGTAGACTAATAGGAATAAAAAAATGGAGTACCTACAATGAAATGGGAAACTGAATGGGGAAAAATATATATTATGATTTAAAAGCCAGAATCATGTGGAGAGAGAGAAAGAGAAAAGACAGGATAAAAAGAAAAAAGTTAATAAAAAAAGGAAACAGAATTGTCAAAATAGAAATAGAAACCAGAAAAATTGAGGTCTAAATAAAGAAAGGTGGAATGTAAGAACAAAAAGTAGAAGATAGAAAGATGAAGGAAGGAACAGAGATAGCGTTTGTAGACAAAATCAGTATACACAGAAAATCAGAAATCAAGGAAGAAGAACCACAGCAAAGAAGAATCAATTAAAAAAGGGGGTCGGGGGAAGAGGAAAGAAAAGCAAGAAACAAACAAACAAACAACAACAACAACAACAAACACAAAAGCAAGAAGTCAAATACAAACTAAGGAAGAACAGTGTTCCTTCTTTGGCCCCTGTGGAGCTTCTCAGGCTGCTGGTGTTCATCAATCAATGACACTACAGCCTTCTCTCTGCTGGTTTTGAAGCTGGTTTTAGCAAGTAAACTGCTTAATTTTTTTTTTATGTAACCATTTTTTTTTTAGGAAAAATAAGGGAACCAAGAGAAGTTAATACAAAAATAATGTCTATGTTTTCCCTGTCCTAAAGTATCAGCTGGATGCTTGATATCCCAGTGGATCACTACTCTAAGAGGAGCCAGGAATCTAACTAGGGACCTCATATATTCAAGATGGAAACTTCGCAGCTGACCTAAACTTTCTCATTGGGTAAGTTAGCTCTTCAGAAAGCTATCCAGTCACTTTCCCTCAGGTGTGTTTGACTCTCTTAGGGCAGCATGATTCAACAGGCAGTGTCAGCAGAGATCCCCTCTCCCCCCTCCTGGTCATGTTGACTTACCTTTTGAAATTCAAATGGTACCCTGGTGACTGAATTCACCACACAGAAATGATTCTCAATCTTCTTCTAGACCACCCTCTCCTCCCAGGGGACCCTAAATAGGCTCTTGGAAATATTTTAAGTGCTTCCTACTGCCAGGCTCCCTTAGGGGAGTTGAAATTTTGATAGTTTTCATCAAGCAACTAGTCAATTCCCTGACTCTGCCCTCTCACAAGCCTAGTCTCTCTATCCCAGGGTGATTAGGTAAATCAGGCTTCTTAGCAGATTTGCCTCTCCTCTCTGTCCGGTGCCACCTTGAGCCAGCTGTTATGCTCTCCAAAGCTCAAAGACAGGAATCCCCTGTCTTTGCTCTCCAAATCCACAGAAAGGAAACCTCTCTCTGCCCTTTTCCAGAACCCTCCCACTCTCAGAGAATACTCCCTCTCACTAGGTGGCCAGTCTACTGGCATCAGGGCTTACCCTGGCCCTTTGCCCTGAGGGTGGGGCTCAGCCATCTGTGTTGACCACCACAGGCAGGGGGAAAACTCATAAATCCTTCCCAAGTAATCTGCACTGTCCAGCTCCCTCCAGAGTGATGTCCCCAAAGCTCTCACTCCATGTGCCCCTAGCACAGACCCCTGGGCAGGACCCTGCCCCCAATCAGCCATCCTCAGAGAGCGAGTCAGTGAGTGCCTTCCTAAACCGATGCCATCTTGAAAATCCTATTTCATTCTTAATTAGCTGAAATAAAATGTAATTTTTGTTTAAATTCATAATAGCAGCAATGAGTAATGACTATATCATATGGATAAATGAAATAATGACAGCAATTTCACAAGCAATAATTTTGTTACATGGCCGTGTACATGGTGGTGTCTTCTTTCTCCACTGGATTCCATTGACTTCCAGCTTTTGGCAGCTGTCCATTTTCTTTCTCCATCTGAATTATAGAATAAAACATGTCCAAAATATATATGGGAATAATATATTGAAAACTACAAAACACTGATGAAAGAAATAAAATATCTAAATCAATGGAGAGTCCCAGCATGTTCATGAATTGGGAGACTCACCATAGTAAATCCTTCCAAATTGATACAAGAAGCAATATGATCTCTGTTAAATATCCACTAGGTTTTCTGCATGTGTAGAGAATATCATTCCAAAATTTATATCATTCAATAGACCAAATTCCTATACATCAGTGAGCATGTGAAATCCAGAAAAAAAAAAAATCTGCTTACAAAATAAAATGGTGGAACAGGCATAGTAAAACATTCCCTCTCTTAAAAGGAAAAATTGGAGGGAAAAAGAGTTCACAGATACCAAAGTAACTCAGAAAACCAGCAGGGCAAATTTCTTTAGATTTCAAGGTCTGGGAATAATCCTCTGTGGCTCAATGCTCTGTCCTCATCACCTACCAGATGTGCATTCCCCTCTCTCCCAGCCTGAGGTGGTCCTTTTTGTCCAGACTCCTGCAGCCATGACTCTGTAGTTGGAGTCACTGTTCCTTCATTTCTTCCCGTCTATCTCTCAGTCCTAGTAGACAGTGTATCTGCTGGTCTACAACTCTCAAAAACTTTTCTGTCTCTGGAATTTATGAAAGTCCAAGTTATTAGACAAGAGTGTTCTCTACAGATCTTTCCTGGATAATAGCATCTTTGTTCCTGGCTGCTCCTGAGGAGCTTTATTGGATCTATGAATCACACAGTTAATCTTTTATAAAATTGTTGCCAATTCACACCTATGACCCAGCCTCTCCAAATTATATTATCTGAATAGGTTTAGAATATTCTAAATCATGGAGTACTGGTTCATATTTGGTTAGAAGGTATTTCTTTAACTTATCTGTTTGCTCTCACACCTTACTACAAGCACCATGAAGAAACCAGTGCACTTCATATTTTACTTGGAAATCTCCTCATCTTAACCTGCACAACCATGTTTTACAAGTTCTGCTTTCCACTCAGCAAAACATAATGCAACCATGCTTTCTTCCACATTATAACAAGGATAACCTTTCCTCCAGTGTTCAGTAATATGTTTCTAATGTCCATAAGAAGCCTCACCAGAAGCACCTTTAACAGTAATATTTTTAGCAATATTCTGCTTATGATGATCTATGTATTCTCTTAGATTGTATATACTTTCTCTCCTCATTTCCTTTTGAGTCCTCAACAGTCATTGTAAGGCAATCAAGCACCTCAAAACTTCCACTTCCCACCAAATCTGTTAGTTTCCTTGGGCTGTCATTAGGGTGTTTCACAGATTTGGTGGCTTAAAATCAACAAAATTTATTGTCTCTTAGTGATGGAGGTTAGAAGTCCAAAATCAAATTGTTAAAAGGGCCATGCTCCCTCAGAAATCTTACCTCTTCTTAACTTTCAATGGTTTTCAGTCAACTTTTGTTGTTCCTTGACTTGAATTTGCAGCACTTTAATCTCTGTCTTCATGAATATGTAGGTGTCTTCCATATGCCTGTGTCTGAGTACAAATTCCCTCTTCTTATAAGGCCAACAGTCTTATTCAATTAGTGTCCTCCTTGTTTGTCATCAACTTCATCACATCTTCAAGATCCAATTTCAAATATGATTACATTCACAGAACTGAAGAGGGTTAGCAATTGGACATATGTTTTGGGGACACAATTCAACCCATCAGTTAATCAACGATAAAGGATTTTTGGTTCAATGCAAGCAGAGAGTGAAGGCACAGACACATTTATAAACAGACTGGCTAAGTGTTGAAGGTGTGCCCCAAAGATTGCAAATCACCAAAGACAGTAAGAATAATTTTTTTCTTTTATAATATCATGGGAAAAAACACTTGAAGTTAGTGAGGTCACACTTTCTAAATACAAAACTTGGGAAGCGGCTGTGGCTCAATCAGTAGGGCTCCCGTTTACCATATGGGAGGCCCCGGGTTCAGTTCTCCTGGTGAAGGCAAGCCCGCCCGCACGGCGTGGTTAGCTGACCCAGTGAGCACAAGCAGCAAGGGGGGGATAAATGAATAAATAAATAAATAATCTAAAAAAATAAATAAATACAAAACTTACTATAAGGTACAGTAATCAAAATAGAAAGAAAGATATACATATACGACAATGGGGTAGAATTGAGAGTCCAGAAATCAACATATGCATCTGTGGTCAACTTATATTCAACAAAGTTACTAAAAATACCCAATGGGAAAAGAATGTACTTATCAAGAAATGTTGCAGGAGCACTTGCATATCCACATTCAAGAAAGGACTTTGGATTTTTCTAGGCATATATTCTCATCATAGACAAAATTTACCTCAAATGAATCAAAGATATAAATAAGAGCTAAAACTAAAAGTCTGTCAGAAGAGAAAACTTATGCTTTTCTTTTATATTTTCTGAGCATGAATCTAGCTCTGGGTATTTGTGTTTCTTTCTACATTTCCTGTAATACAAGGAAGCTTCCAAAAGTCCTTATTACCCAAAGTAATTCCTCAGCTTTTCTCTCCAGGCTTTATGATTATTCTTCATTTCCCCCTAACTATAATAGTTTGTCCTATTCAGCAGTGGCTTGTTCACTTGTCTATCAGTCTTTCTGAGGAATGCCCTCTGCTTAGCCACTCTTCCACACCATGAGAGATATGAGTTAGGCAAAACAAAAGCAAGCATCTTGCCTGAGACCTTTGGGGAAACCCCAGATAGTTCAAAGGAGAAAAACACAATTCTTTGACAGCAAAGCTCACTCTGCTCACTTGAACCAGGTTAAGACAGTGAAAATTTGGGATGTCATTTTCAAGGACACTGCCACACTGGGGAGGTGGATAGGATGAGGATAACTTAACATGCCACAATGGTCTCTTATAATATTTAAGTGAGAGAGATAAATAGACAGGTATGAAGTTGTACGTTTACAAAACAATAATGCATAATGTGCAGAATTCCCAAACATCACCCCTCCACCAACACCCTATATTGTTGTAGAATATTCATTACAGATTATGAAAGAACATGATCAGACTATTGCCACTAGTTATGGCCCATAGCATACACTTGGTATATTTTTCCATACACCCCCTATTATTAACACTATGTATTATTATTGTATATTTGTGTCTCTATCCCCAAAGCTGATAGGACAGAAGGGGGTGTGCGGTTTTCCCAGATTCTCTGGACAGCTGAAGTTGCTTTATTCCCACATGGACCAGATTGTTGGACACATCCCTGGCTCCATTTTCACCCTGGCAGAGCAGAAAGAGGGATAATGTTCTCACAGCCTCTCTTGGCAACAGCAGTCATTTTTGGCCAGCACAGATTAGTTTGGTTGGCAAACCTGTGGATACATCTCTGTCCCCAGTAGGATAGGAGGGGGTCAATGTTTCCTCTACCTCCAACTGGGCAACTGCAAGTGCTTTCAGCCCACATGGACTGTATTGTTGCACTGTGTTTCCATCCCTGGCCCTGACAAGGCAGAAGGGACAGTGACCCCCGGCCCTCCAGGCAACTGCAGCAGGTTTAAGTCTGCAAGGACTAGACTGTTGGACACATTTCTTTCTCCTTCCCCACCCAGACAGGGCAGGGGAAGAGATAGTGCACCCTCAGCCTCTCTGAGAAACTAATTTTTTTTTTTTAAGATTTAAAATATATTTGCTTGGTTGATTTAAATCTTTGACTATTTTCTTGATTTCCATTAAAACTGATTCTGACAGGTTTTGCTCATACTTTCAGTGTTTCTGTGAGGGATCAGGCTTTTGGAAGACCCTAATCTACCTTTTTTTATTGATGTCTCCCTAATCTATTCTTTAATCAGGTTTTGATTTATGATTAAGTTACTTTTCTTGGTATTCATATTTTCTGTTTATTTATATTCTGGTTTTTATTTTTAAAAAACTTTAGATTATATAAATGTTATATCAGAAATATAGGGGAATTCCTATATCCCCATTCCCTCCCCTTCCCACAGATTCCAACAATAAGATCTTTCATTAGTGTGGTACATTTGTGACAATTGATGTGCATATATTGAGTTATTGCTACTAACCATGGACTATAGTTGACTCTTTTCTATATCTTGTTGAATACGTTTTGGAAGCCTGTGTGTTACTAGGAATTTTTCTATTTCATATAGGCTTTCTATTTTGTTGGTAAACCATGATTTGTTGTCTTTTCTTAAAATCTTCATTATTTCTGTAAGATCATTAATCTCCCATTACAATTTCCTTTCTTCTGATAGTTTGGGATGAGTTTTCTCTCCTTTTGCCTGTTCTGAAGAATGTGAATTTTGGATATTTATTTGAAATTAACTTCTGAGCTCTTCTTTTGCTTCATCCCAATTGTTTTAGTATCTTTTTTTGTTTGTTTGTTTCCCTTCATCTCCAAGGATATTTTGATCTTCTTTATGGATTGTTTTGTGAAATGGTTGTTAAACAGTGTTTTTTTTTTAAATCTTGCCATCTATTTGTGAATGGAGTTTTATATGGAATAAATTTTGAAGAGGTTTGAAGTCTTCCACCAGACAATATTTCAGAAATTTTTTCACTTGTACACCAGATAGTTGAAATAAACACACATAGCCACTGGCAAAACCCTTATATTTTCTTCAGACAAGTGGAATGAGTAACATTATGACTGAAATGTTGTCTCTCTGTCAATCACCTACTTCTGCATAATGAGCATTTACACTTCTGCTGTATTTTTGGAGTTCAGTTTTTCTTGGCTGATGCAGTGATGTGTTAGTAACCATTATGCAAACATGCTTATATAGTTCTGTCTATCTCTTGAGCATCTGAGTACAGACTTTTGAAGAATATTTTCCAAGGCAACCATTAGCCCCAGGGGAACAAAAGACATGGGAAGATTGAACTGTAGTTGAGCCATGGTCTAACTTCTACTTGAACCTGGCTCAAAAGCATGTTTGGGAAGCCAGAATAAAGAAACAATAAACTTGAAGATAGAATAATTGAAATTGTCCAGTCTGAAAGATAGAAAAATATAGGAAGAAAAAATAAGCAGAGTGTAAGGGACATGTGGAAGACTATCAAGTTTACTAAGGTATACATTAATAGAGTACCAGAAGAAGAGAGAGCAAGGCATGAAAAGAATATTTGAAGAAATAATGGCTGAAAGCTGAGATTTGAAAAAAAAATCATGAGTATATGAATAAGTAAAAACATCAACACTAATACACATTAAAATAACACTGCCATATGTCAAAGAAAATAGTGCATTAAGTAAAATAAAGAATAAACTTGCCATATTCAAGCATATTTCTGAGATATTGCAGCTCAGATCCAGGCCATACTTACAGTGAATATAACAATAACTTGAGTCACATGATGTTTTTTTGTTTCCTAGACATATAAAGGTTATGTTTACATTCTATTGCATTAAGTGCATCATAGCATTATATCTTAAATGTCAAGGTACATACCTTAATTAAAAATATTTTATTGCTGATAGTGTGATCCAAGATGATATCAGAGTAGCTTGGGTAGGGCATGGCTCCTTTGCAAAATAGGGGAGGAGGCATAAAAATATTCTGAGAAAGCCATTTGGGGATCTGCATACCAGGACAGTGCTGCATGCATCACCTGGGAGGACAAAGAGATAATAGTCCAAAGGGCAAACCATGAGCTGATATGCCTGCAGCTGGGAATTCCATTCATCCACCCTCACCCCAAGGCAAACAGGCTTGGTAAAATCTGAGGCTGAGTGCCCAACAGAGAGGGGAAAGGACAGGTTCATCCCTGGGGAGAGGAAGGGTGTAGCAGAGGGATGACTGTGGTTTCTCTTCAGTGAGTGTAGCTACTATAAATTGTTGGTTTAGAAGAGCTAGTGGAAACTGAAGGATTCATCTCCATGGAAGGGTTTACCAGGGAGCACCATCTGCTGGCTAGCTGAGCAAGTGAAGACTGTCTTGGTAGACATGGTTGTGCCCCCCTAGTGACTCCCTGCCCCCATTTTGATTACTCAAACAGGGCAGTATTAAAGTTTTAGAAAATGTTGAACTAAAAATCAAGGAAGAACAGTGAAATATAACCACTAGGAAATAGAGAGAAATATATCAACAGAGCCAAAGCAACAACATAATCTGCCTATATTTCAACAAAAGATAACCCATACTAAGAAATAGGAAGATATGGCCCAGCCAAAGGCACAAACCAAGAATCCAGATGAGATATAAGATTGAAGACAACTAATAAATTATGTTCACACAAATCTCCTTAATCATTTAAGTAGATGAAGGAAAATATGACTAAAGGGATAAAGAATGTTAAGAAGAAATTGTGAGAGCATAAAGAACAATTTGAAAGCCTGCAAAAAAGTAACAAAGCCTATAGGAATGAAAGACACAATGGAGGAGAGTAAAAATACACTAGAGGCATATAACAGCAGATTTGATGTGTTAGAAAAATGAATAAGTGAATTTGAAGACAGAACATCGGAACTTGAAAGGATGGGAGAGAAGACAGAAAAGAATGCAAAAAAGTTGAACATGGTCTCAGGGTTGAATAAAAACACAAAAATGCAGAAACATATGTGTTATAAGTTTCCCAGATCTAGAATAGAAAGGAAAAGGGATAGAGTATTTGAGGAAATACTGACTGAAAATATTCTAAACCTTATGGGAGACATGAATATAAATGTTCAAGAAGGACAATGTACCTCAAAAAGAATAGATCCAAATAGACCCACTCTGAAATATCTACTATTCCGATGTCAAAGACCAAAGATACACACAGGATTTTGAGAGCACAAGGGGAAAAAATTATACTTACAAGGGAGCCACAATAAGATTACGTTATGGTATCTCATCAGAAACCATGTAGGCAAGAAGGCAGTGATACAATATATTTAAAGTATGAAATAGAGAAACTGCAAGACAAGAAATCTTTATATGGCAAAACTGCCCTTCAGAAATGAAGACAAGTTTAAAGTCTTTACAGACAAACAAAAAGAGAGTATATTATCAAGGGACCATATCTACAAGAGATTTTAAAAGTTGTGTTAGAGTGTGAAAGGAAAAGACAAAGGCAAGAGCCCTGGAGAAGAGTGTAGAAATGAAGACCAAAGAAATCCTGTACTCATTAACAGTCACTCCCCATCTCCTCATTTCCCTCAGCACCCCCCACCCCCTACCCCAACCTAGGCAACCACGAACCTACTTCCTGCTCTACAGCCTCGCCCATTCTGGGCGTTTCATCGCAACAGAATCATAACGTGGCCTGTTGTGTCTGGCTGCTTTCACTTTGCATAATATTTTCAAGATTCATCCATGTTGTAACAATCAGTACTTTATTCCTTTTTATTGCTGAGTGATCGTCCATTGAGGGCTACGCCACATTTTTTTTCATCCATTTGGGCTGTTTCCACTCTGGGGCTGTTAGGAGTAATGGTGCTGTGGACATTTACGTGCAAGTTTCTGTGTGGAAACAGGTGTTCACTTCTCTTGGGGATATACCTAAGAGTGGAAAGGCTGGGTCATACGGAAACTCTGTTTAATGATTTGAGGCGTTGCCGGACTGTTTTCCAAAGCGGCTGCACCGTTCACTGTTCCGCTTGGCAGAGCGTGCGGGTTCCAGTCCTCCATGTCCTTGCCATGCTTGTTGTCGTTTAACCTTGTGGCTATCACCGTTATGGTGAGGGTAAGTGGTGTCTCCTTGAGGTTTTGATTTGCATTTCCCTGATGACTCATGATGTTGAGCATCTTTTCATGTGTTTATTGTTTATTGGCTATCTGTATATCTTCTTTGGAGAAGTGTCCATTCAGAATTTTAATTTGGTTATTCATCTTTTTATTATTGCATTGTAAGAGTTCTTTTTGTATTCGAGATACTAGGCCCTTATCAGGTATATGCTTTGCAAATATTTTTTCCATTTTGCTAAGTTGTCTTTTCACTTTTTTGATGGTATCCTTTGAAGCACAAAAAAGTTTTTAATTTTGATAAAGATAAAGAACAATTCATCTGTATTTTCTTTGGTTTGTGCTTTTGGTGTCATATTTAAGAAACTATAATAAGCAAATTCATAGAGTCAGAATCTGGAATATAGGTTAACAGGATGGGGTGGGGGTGGGAAACAGGGCGTTAAGGCTTGAAATGTGCAAAGTTTCTATTTGTTATGATGGAAAAGTTCTCATAACGGTTGGTGGTGATGCTAGCACAGCATCGTGACCGTGATTAATAGCACTGAATTATTTATTGGAATGTGGTTAAAAGTGGAAATTTGAGGTGATATATATGTTACTAGAATAAAAATTTTTTAAAAAATCCATGGAACTGCACTACACAGTGAACCCTAAGTTAAACCATGGACTGTAGTTAATAGTACAGTTATGGAAATGTGCTTTCATCAGTTGTAACAGATGGACCACACCAATGCAAGGTGTTGATAATAGGGTGGTATATGGGAATACCATATTTTATGTGTGATTCTTGTGTAAACCCACAACTTCTCTAATTAAAAATATAGAAAGAAAAAAAAAAAGAAACTGAAAGAATTAAAAATACTGACAATAGTAAGATATGACAACAAAAAGCCATGGGTAAATTGGATGAAATAAGTAATGCATTTACCATCATAACACTGATCATTAATGGATTAAACTCTCGGATTAAAAGACAGATTGATAAAATGGATTTTTTTAAAAAGACATCTTTGTTTTCTATAAGAGATTCACCTTAGATGCAAGGACACAGTCAGGCTGAAAGTGCATGGTTAGAAAAACATATTCCACACAAATAACAATTAAAAAACTACACAGTGGTACTAGTATTGAATAAAATAGATTTTAAATGCAAAACTCCTATAACAGATGAAGAAGCTTGCTATATATTAATAAAAGGGACAGTTCACCAAGAGGAAATAACAATAATAAATATATATGCACCTAAATAGGTACCCAAAATACATGAGGTACACACTGGCAAAACTGGACAGAGAAATAGATGACTCCACAATAATAGCTGGATTCTTCAACAGTCCACTCTAAGCATTAGATAGAACATCTGGACAGAGCATAAATAAGAAAACTGAGAGCTTCAATGATAAGAGAAATGAACTAGATGTAATAGATATATATAGAGAGAGCATTGCCCCCCCCCCCCAAAGAGCAGGATGTCTATTCTTTTCAAGTTGTTATGGATCTTTCTCCAGTTTAGACCATATGCTAGGAGATAGGTGAGATCTCAATAAATTTAAAAACATTGAAATTATACTAAACACTTTCTCTGATCATAATGGAATGAGCTTAGAATTTAATAATTGGTTGAAAAGGGGAACTTTCATAAATAATGCTGATTAAACAAGACATTCTTATTAATCAGTGGATCAATGAAGAAGTTGAAAGAAAAATCAGTCAATACCTCAAAACAAATGAAAACAAAAACACAATGTAACAAAACTTATGGGATAAAGCAAAGGCAGTGCTGAAGGGGAAATTTATAGCCCTCAATGTTTATATTAAAAAAGAAGAAAGAACTAAAATCAAAGACCTAACTGCATATATATGGAGGAACAAGAAAAAGAACAGTGAACTAAACAAAAAGTAAGCATAAAGAAAGAAATAATAAAGGTTATAGCAGAAATAAGTGAAACAGAGAATAAATAAAATAGAGAAACAAAACAGAACTAAAAGTTGTCTCTTTGAGAAAATCAACAAAATTGGTAAACTCTTACAATAGATAAACAAAGGAAAAAGAGAATACTCAAATAAAATCAGAAATGAGTAGAGTGACATTACTATTGATCCCATAGAAATAAAAGACATAATAAGTGGATACTCTGAACAAATGTGTTCCAACAAACTAGACAACATTGATGAATTGGGTAAATTTCTGTAAAGACATGAATAAGCCATACTGATGCTCAACAAACCAATCACAATTAGAGATTGAAACAGTCATCAAAAACCTCCACAAATTGAAAAGTCCAGGACCAGAAGGCTTCACAGATTGATTTTTCCAATCATTAAAAAAAAAAAAAAAATCTAATACCAATCGTGGTCAAAATCTTTAAAAAAAAATAGGAAGGAATGTTAACAAACTCATTATAAGATGCTAACATCACCCTAATTCCAAAGCCAAATAAAGGCATAATGAAAAAAGAAAATTAGAACCTAACTTGTTTAATGAATATCTATGAAAATATCTTCAACAAAATACTTAATAACCAAATACTAAAACACATTAAAAAGTTTTACACCACAAGGGACAACCAGCAAGATGGTGGCAGAGTAAAGAGCACCTAGAGTTAGCTCCTGCTAAGGGGCATTTGGTGATCACCCAGAACTATCTAGAGCACTTGTTTGGGGGCTCCAGGAGTACAGAAGTGCATCCTTCAACATCCTTGAAAGAATGGAAGGAGGAGCCTGCCCATCTGCAGAGAAGATTCAGAAGTAGAGCCCTCCATGCCACGGAGGCCAGTGCCCATCCTCCACTGGATATGGAGTTGTTCTGCAGCTCAAATTGTAGGCTCCACTTCCCAAAAATGGGGGAGGAAGAGATGATTGGGCACTAACTTCAGCTACTGATTAGTAAATTCGGCAGACTAAAGTATAATCCTAAGAACAGCTAACGTTTGAACCTGTCCAAGTCAGAAAAAGGCCTATAGCCACGATTTTAACTCAGTGCCTACATGAGGGGAAGCGATGCTGATTGAAAATCACAGTACTGGTAGGGACCAGCTTTTCTCCATCTAGATCAGACTGTTGCTCTAGAAGGCCCACCTCAGGCAGGGAGGAAGCACCAGCCTCTCCTGGAAATTACAGGCCATGTGGCAGAGGTGAGTTATCATCCTACTTTGTCAGCACAAGCCACCCCAGGAACTATTCTATGGCAGGAATTGGAAGCTCCATTTCCCAAAAACAAGGGAGGAGGAGACATTTGGCTACTGATTTCAGCTACTGATTAGTAAGTTCTACTGGCTAAAGTATAACCCTAAGAACAGCTAAAGTTTGAACCTGTCCAAGTCAGAAGGAGATTGGTAGCTGCCATTTTTACTCCAGCCCCAGCATGAGGGGAAGCTGGGCTGACTGAAAATCACAGTGATGGTACAGACTGGTTTCTTTCACCCAGATTGGCCTGCAGCCCTAGCTTAGCCTTCAACCCTACCTCTAGAAGGGAGGAAGTTGGTGGGGCCTGCATCAGCCTATCCAGGTACATTTAGTTGGCACAGACTGAATAATCAGAAGTCTACCAGGGCAACTGCAGACATCTTGGACCTGCATTGCATAGATTGCTGCCCACACGTGCAGCTCCATCCCCACCCAGGCAGGGGAGAAAGGGATGTGAAGCTTTATCAGTCTCCCTGGTCAACTACAGTCTAGGCCTGCATGAGTTGGGTTATTCCACACAGCTATGGCTCTGTCCCTACCCCTGGCAAAGGAGAAAGTTGGGAGAAGCTTCATTGGCCCATGGGGCAATGAGGGTAACTTGAGCCTCCACAGCATATAGCACCAACTACATCCTTGGCTCCTACTATGCAAAAAGCAAGGGAGAAAGAGCAAGAAAACCCCAAACTAAAGGGAAAAACTGCACCCAGAATTAATACTCTAGTAAATCAGATGCCAAGACACCAATAAAAAATTATACTCCACACCCAAAACAGAAAGATATGGCCCAGTTAAAGGAAAAGATAAGGCTCTAGATGACATAAAGGAGTTGAGAAAACTAATCACAGATGTTCAAACAAATCTCCTTAATAAATTCAATGAGATGGCTAAAGAAATTAAGGATATTAAGAAGACATTGAAGAGCACAAAGAAGAATTTGAAAGCATGCATAGTAAAATAGCAGATCTTAAGGGAATGAAAGGTGCAATAAATGTAATTAAAAATACACTGGAATCATATAATAGCAGATTTAAGGAGGCAGAAGAAAGGACTGGTGAGATTGAAGAAATGGCCTCTGAAAGTGAACATATAAAAGAACAGATGAAGAAAACATTGGAAAAACTTGAACAAGTTCTCAGGGAAATAAACAACAGCAATAAATGTGCAAACATATGTATCATGGGTGTCCCAGAAGGAGAAGAGAAGGGAAAATGGGTAGAAGGAATATTTGAAGAAATAAGGGTAGAAAATTTTCCCAACCCTATTGAAGGACATAGATATCCATGTCCAAGAAACAGGTTGAACTCCCATCTGAAAAAATCCAAATAAACCATCTCCAAGACACATACTAATCAGAATGTCAAATGAGAAAGAAAGGATTCTGAGAGCAGCAAAAGAAAAGCAATGCATAACATATAAGAGATACCCAATAAGATTAAGTGCTTATTTCTCATCAGAAACCATGGAGGCAAGAAAACAGTGGTATGATATATTTAAGATACCGCAAGAGGAAAAACTTCCAGTCAAGAATCTTTTACCCAGCAAGATTGTTTTTAAAAAATGTGGGTGAGTTTAGAATATTCACAGATAAACAGAAACTAAGAAAGTTTGTAAGTAAGAGACCTGCTTTGCAGGAAATATAAAGGTTGTGCTACAGCCTGAAAAAAAAAAAAGACAAGAGAGAGGCCTAGAAGAGAGTCTAGAAATGAAGATTATATCAATAAAAGTATCTAAAACTCACAAAAAAAAAGTGGTGAAAATAAAATATGATAGATAAAGCCAAAATATTCAGGAATAAACTTAACCAGTGATGTAAAGCACTTGTATTCAGAAAACTATAACTCATTGTTAAGAGTAATTTAAAAAAAGACCTAAATAATTGGAAGAAAATTCCATGCTCATGGATTGGAAGTCTAAATATAATTAAGATGTCAATTCTCCTCAAATTGATGTACAGATTCAATGCAATTCCAATAAAAAATTCCACCAGCATTTCTTAAATAAATGGAAAACATGATTATCAAATTTATTTGGAAAGGTAAGGGGTCCTGAATAGCCAGAAACATCTTAAAAAGTAAAAGTGAAGTTGGAAGTCTCTCATTTCCGGACTTTAAGTCATATTATGTAGCTATAGTGGTAAAAACAGCATGGTACTGACATAAAGACAGAGACATAGACCAATGAAACCGAATTGATGGTTGAAAAACAGACTCTCACAGCTTTGGTCAAGTGATTTTTGACTAGCCTGTCAACACCACCCAGCTTGAGCAGATCTGTCCATTCAACAATTGGTGCTGAGAAAACTGGATATCCATAGCAAAAGAAGGAAAGAGGAGCCCATCTCTCATTTCATACAAAAATTAACACAAAATGAATAAAAAACCTAAGTATTAAAAACAAGAACCATAGGAACGGGGTCCTGCCCAGGGGACTGTGCTGTGCACGCGAGTAGTGAGAAGGTTGGGACATCTGTCTGCGTGGATCAGCGGTGTGGACAGAAGGGTGGAGATTTGTGAGTTTTAAGGATGCCGGTGGGGGTTGGCACAGGCGGCTGAGCCCCACGGTTAGGGAAAAAAAATAAAATTAAATAAAACAGCCATTTGGAGCCACGGGAGGGGTGAAAAAGTTTTATTTTCTGGGGATCTGGCTGCCTGGCGCCCCTTGGAACTTGTGTGAACAGAGCAAACGAGCTAATCAGCACCCGGTGAACCGGAGGGGGGATTTTGGTCGGGAAATGCAGCTGATTTCCCTAGCCACCCAGGGATAAGACCCAGGCTGCTGCGGAGCCAGGAGGAAGGGACACTTCCCAAAAAATGGAGGGTTCTGTTGGAAGACAGGGAAGGGTATTTTATATTTTTAGACATTGATCTGGCTGCCTGCACCCCCCCCATAGCTTTGGGGAGCAGATAAGCCGACCTGAAGCAGCATTAGGCTGAGAGCAGACGCGAATCTGCACTCAAACTGATTTACTGAGCAGCCCGGTGACGCGCGAGCTCGGCGCCAGAAGGGGCGGAATCCGCCGTCTTTAGCACTCCTCACTGATTAACATCACAGCTTCAGCTAACCTGGGGAGTCAGGAAAGTGAGACGTGCTTGATTAATTTCCACGGGCCCAGCTAGGGTCCCTTCCGTAAGGGGGTTTATCTAGAGGAGGAATTATTTTGGGTTCTGCATTTGGCTAAAAAAATAAAAATTAAAAAAAAAAAAAAAAGTGAGGACACCTCAACAAATGAAAAATAAATTCTTTTTAATTTAGTTTAATAGCTAAAAGCTGCTTCAGGACCTGCATATAGAACCCTGTGGGGAAATTCATTGATAAACACAAGTAGGCAGGAAGGATCCACGTGGACCCTAGGGGAATCATTGACCCCCCTTAGCTCTGTTTGACTGCTTGCCTATGTGGATCTTTGGTTTCTCTCTGTTACTTTCTGGTGTATTGGTATTATTTCCTTTTTCCTCCCCTCTTCCTTTTTCTTTATATATATTTTTTAAATAGTTGCTGCCAGCTTGTTGCTTCTTTGCTGGGCTTCTTATTCAGTAATTTCCCACTCGCTGTATATATTGATTCTGTATTGCAAACTATTGCTTATCCTACCTGCATCTTTCTGCCTTCTGTTTTCTGTTGTGGCTCTTAGAGACAAGATTTTTTCAAAGACCCACAACTTAAGGGTGTCAATTTCTATCCCATCTATTTTGTTTTCTTCTTCTTCTTTTTTCTTTTTTTTTTTTTAATAAGTATTAACTTTTTCCTTTCAGAACTTTCTTTACTATTTCTCTCCCTCCTCATAATTCTAGCCTTCTAAATCACTATATATATATTCCTCCATTTGTTTTCCCAGTCCATTGTAGGAACTCCATATTTTTTCCTAGTACTCTACACTGCTTACACAAGTAAATATTCATCTCATTAAGTCTCATTTTGCCCCTCTTCTAACTTTTATCAATATTTCTATTATCCTTCTGCCTTCCTTACATCTTTTGATACCTCTGGCCCTAACCTTTTGCCTTCAAGGGAACATAGAAAGAAGCAAGGAAATAAAGTAAGAAGAAAAACTGCCAAAGAGAAAACTTAACTCACACGCAGAACCAACAGCTACATAAAATTCTAGACCATAGAGAAAAGCTAATCAACTGAACAAACCCATCAAGATAATATGATGACCAGAGGGCAACAAAAAAATACAAATGACTCTGAGAAACTGGAAAACATGGACCAGTCCAATGCACAAAATAAAAACCAGGAAGCAATGCAGTACATCGAACAACTATATCAAAGCTATCCAAACAAATATCATGGACCAACTTAAAGAACTGAAGGAAGAGATTAAGGATATAAAGAAGACACTGGGAGAACATACTGAAGAAATAGCTAACACACCTAAAAAGGTAATGGATATGATGGCGAACAAAGACACAAGTCAAGAAATGAAAAAGTTGCTGGACTCACATGGCAGCAGAATTGAAAAGGCAGAGGAAAGAATTAGTGATATGGAAGACAATACAGTTGAAATCAAAGAGATTGTAGAAAAGATAGACAAAAAGATAGAAAAAGTCCAGTATGGTCTCAGGGAATTAAAAGATAATGCAAGATGCACAAACATATGCATTATGGGCATCCCAGAAGGAGAAGAGAAGGGAAAGAGAACAGAAGGAGTGTTGAAGCAAGTTATGGCTGAAAACTTCCCAACTCTATTGAGAGAGATGGATGTGCAGATCCAGGAAACACAGCGTACCCCAAATAGTATAAATCCCAACAGGCCAACTCCAAGACATATATTTGTCAAATTGTCCAATGTTCAAGACAAAGAGAAAATACTCAAGGCAGCAAGAGAAAAAAGAACCATCACATACAAGGGAAGCACAATAAGATTAAGTGCTGATTTCTCAGCTGAAACCATGGAGGCAAGAAGACAGTGGTATGACATAGTCAAAACACTAAAAGAAAAAAACTTCCAGCCACGAATTCTCTATCCATCAAAATTTGCATTCAAAAATGATGGAGAGTTCAAAATATTCACAGATAAACAGCAGTTAAGAGAGTATGTCAAGAAGAAACCAGCACTTCAAGAAATACTAAAGGAGTCTTTACAAGTTGAAAGGATAAAACAAAGGAGAGAGAGTTGGAGGAGTGTTTAAAAACAACTGAAAAGTCAAAAAGAGAAACAAAACAACATTATGACATACATTAACCCAAAGAAAAAATGACTGAAGTAAGAAATTCGTTACGAGTAATAACACTGAATGTTAATGTATTAAATTCAACAATCAAAAGACACAGATTGGCAGAATGGATAAGAAAATATGATCCATCTATATGCTGTCTACAAGAAACCCACCTTCAGCCCAGGGATTCAAGGAGGCTAAAAGTGAACGGCTGGAAAATCATTTTACAAGCTAACATTAGCCAAAAAAGGGAAGGAGTAGCTATTCTAATATCAGACAAAATAGACTTTAAATGCAAAACTATTGTAAGAGACAAAGATGGACACTACATATTAGTAAAAGGAGTAATCTCTCAAGAAGAGAGAACAATCATCAACATTTACGCACCTAATCGAGGTGCCTCAAAATACGTGCAGCAAACTCTGGGAAAATTAAGAGGAGAAATAAATTCCTCCACAATTATAACAGGGGACTTCAACACACCACTATCATCATTAGATAGAACATCTAGGCAGAGAATCAATCAAGAAACTAAGGCACTCAACAATACATTAGAAGATTTGGACTTAATAGACATATACAGAACACTACACCCAAATACAGCGGGATTTACATTCTTCTCCAGTGCACATGGAACATACTCCAAAATAGACCACATGTTAGGCCACAAAACAACACACAATGAATTCAGAAAGATTGAGATTAAATAAAGTAATTTCTCTGACCACAACCGAATGCAGTTGGAAATCAATAAGGGCCAGAGAAACAGGTTAGGCACAAGGATATGGAAGTTAAACAACACACTCGTAGACAAACAGTGGGTCAAAGAGGAAATTTCAAAAGAAATCAGTAACTACCTTGAAACTAATGAAAACAACAACACAACATATCAAAACCTATGGGATGCAGCGAAAGAAGTCCAGAGAGGGAATTTCATAGCCATAAATTCATATATTAAAAAAGAAGAAAGTGCTAAAATTGAAGACCTAACTGCACACTTAGAGGAATTGGAAAAACAGCAACAAACTAAACCTAAAGGAAGTAGAAAGCAGGAAATAACCAAGATTAGAGCAGAACTAAATGAAATAGACAATAAGAAAGCACTGGAAACAATAAACAAAACCAAAAGCTGGTTCTTCAAGAATATCAACAAAATTGACAAACCCTTAGCCAGACTAACAAAGAAAAAAAGAGAACAGATGCAAATACATAAAATGAGGAATGAGCAAGGTGATATCACTACTGACACAACAGAAATAAAGAGTATCATAAGAGGATACTTTGAAAAATTATATGCCAACAAGAATGACAATTTAGAGGAAATGGACAAGTTTCTAGAAACCCACAAACAGCCGACATTGATGAAAGAAGAAATAGATGAACTCAACAGCCCAATTACAAGTAAAGAGATAGAATCAGTCATTAAAAACCTCCCAACTAAGAAGAGTCCATGACCAGATGGCTTCACAGCTGAATTCTACCAAACATTCCGGAAAGAGCTAACACCAATTCTACTTAAGCTCTTCCAAAAAATAGAGGTAGAAGGAATATTGCCTAACTCATTCTATGATGCCAACATTACCCTAACACCAAAACCAAATAAAGATACCACAAGAAACAAATATTACAGACCAATTTCTCTAATGAATCTAGATGCTAAAATCCTCAACAAACTACTTGCTAATCACATTCGACAACATATCAAAAGGATTATACACCATGACCAAGTGGGTTTCATCCCAGGTATGCAAGAATGGTTCAATATAAGAAAATCAAACAATGTAATACACCACATAAACAAACAGAAAGAAAAAAATCACATGATCATCTCTATAGATGCAGAAAAAGCTTTCGACAAAATACAGCACACTTTCCTCATAAAAACACTACAAAAGATAGGAATAGATGGAAACTTTCTGAAAATGATAAAGGGTATATATGAAAAACCCAAAGCTAACATCATTTTCAACGGTGAAATCCTAAAAGCCTTCCCTCTGAGATCGGGAACAAGACATGGATGCTCACTATCACCACTCCAATTTAACATTGCCTTAGAAGTACTTGAACGAGCACTGAGACAAGAAAAGGACATAAAAGGCATCCAGATTGGAAAAGAAGAAGTAAAAATTTCATTATTTGCAGATGACATGATCCTATACATAGAATGCCCTGAGAAATTGACAACCAGGCTTCTAGAACTTATAAAGGATTTCTGTAATGTTGCAGGCTATAAGATCAACACTCAAAAATCAGTAGCATTTCTGTACACCAACAACCAGCAAACTGAGGAGGAAATCAGGAAAAAAATACCATTTACAATAGTAAATAAAAGAATCAAATACCTAGGAATAAATTTAACTAAATATGTAAAGGACTTATATACAGAAAACTACACAAAACTGTTAAAGGAAATCATAGAAGACTGAAATAAATGGAAAAATATTCCCTGTTCATGGATGGGAAGACTAAACATCATCAAGATGTCTATCCTACCCAAACTAATCTACAGATTTAATGCAATCCCAATGAAAGTCAACACTATATTTTTTAAGGACCTGGAAAAACTAACCATAAAATATATTTGGAGGGGCAAGAGGCCCCGAATTGCCAAAGATATATTGAAAAAGAAAAATGAAGTTGGAGGTATCACATTGCCTGACTTTAAAACATACTACAAAGCTACAGTGATCAAAACTGCGTGGTATTGGCACAAGGATAGCCCTACTGACCAATGGAACCGGATTGAGAGTTCTGATATAGATCCTCGCTTATACAGTCATCTGATATTTGACAAAGCCACCAAGCCCACTCAGTTGGGAGAGAGTGGCCTCCTTAACAAATGGTGCTTGGAGAACTGGATATCCATATCCAAAAGAATGAGAGAAGAATTCTATCTCACACCTTATACAAATATCAACTCAAGATGGAACAAAGATTTAAATATAAGAGCCAAAACCATAAAAACCTTGGAAGATAATGTAGGGAAGCATCTACAGGACCTTGAAATAGGAAATGGTTTCATGAACTTCACAGCCAAACCACGAGCAGCAAGAGAAAAAATTGATAAATGGGATCTCCTCAAAAGTAAAATCTTCTGCATCTCAAAGGATGTTATTAAGAAAATAAAAAGGCAGCCTACCCAATAGGAAAAAATATTCGGCAACCATATATCTGATAGGAGCCTAATATCCTGCATATATAAAGAAATCCTACACCTCGAAAATAAAAGGACAAACAACCCATTTAAAAAATGGTCAAGTGACCTGAAAAGACACTTCTCCAAGGAAGAAATACAAATGGCTAAAAAGCACATGAAAAAATGCTCAACATTGATTGCTATCAGGGAAATGCAAATCAAAACTACAATGAGATACCATCTTACACCCATCAGAATGGCAGCTATTAAAAAAACAGGAGACACTAAATGTTGGAGAGGGAGTGGAAGAACAGGAACCCTCATCCACTGCTGGTGGGACTGCGGTATGGTCCAGCCACTGTGGAGGACAGTATGGCGGTTCCTCAGAAAACTAGCAATAGATCTTCCATATGATCCAGCAATTCCACTGCTGGGTATATACTCAGAAGAACTGAAAACAAAAATACAAACAGATATATGCACACCAATGTTCATAGTGGCATTGTTCACCATTGCCAAAAGTTGGAATCAGCCCCGGTGCCCATCAACAGACGAATGGATAAGCAAAATGTGGTACATACATACAGTGGAATATTACTCAGCTGTAAGAAGGAATAAAGTGCTAACACATGAAATAACGTGGATGAATCTTGAAGACCTTATGTTGAGTGAAGCAAGCCAGGCACTGAAGGATGAACAGTATATGACCTCACTGATCTGAACTGAGGAAACTGAGCAGTCTCGGAGAACCATTGTCTAAAAGATAGGTTAACAATGGAGAGTAAGAGAAGAGCAGGCTTTGAGCCATCACACATATGGACATATTGTATGGTAAAGGGATAGAGTGTGGTTGCATGTTGGGGGATGGGGCAGATGGGTGGTGGTGTTCCTGGGTTTGGTGGTGCAGCACTGGGGGGGGTGTAGATTAGGAAGGGCTGGTTCAAATCCCCAGGGCATGTAACTGAATCTGGACATTCCATGGGTTGGGAGAGGGGGGTATCATGGGCCCTGGGGGGATGGGGAGAAGGGAACAGTCAAGATCTAATGGGTTGTTTGGTGGTCATGGGGAAGGTTTTACATTACCTTACAGTAATGGACACAGGACATGGTAAATATCATCAAAATTATTAAACTGTATCATCTAAATTGTAAACTATACTTTAAATCACTGACAAAGTTTAGTTGCAATATTTTGCTATCTGCATAACAGTTATAACAATGCTAACAACCAAAAAAAAAAGGGGGGGGGGAGTTAGTATGGGGTGGGGAAGGGGGGGTGGTTTGGTATCTGGGAGTCTCCGGCACTCCGTGTATGACTTTGCTTTGACCTAAAACTTCTTTGAAAATTAAATGAAAAATTGGGATACAATGGGGATTGAGAGGAGGAAGGTGTCATGGCACACCAGTCATCCGATAACACAGTGATAAAGGGAAGGAAAAAAGGGAAGGAAGAAAAGAGAAAGGAAAAAAAAAAGAATATATATATTTTTTTTTTTCAAGGCATTTCCTTTGCTTTTTTGCCCATTTTTTGAATGTCCCAATCCACTAATTATATTTTATTTTGTTTTGTTCTTTGTTTGATGATTTGTTTTTTTTCCTTCTCTTATTTTTTCTTTCCCCTGAGTTTCCTTATGTTTGTCTCTTGCATGTAAGCTTATCACACTTGTTTCTTTTTCCTAGTAAGGGTATTTGATTATTTTATGGACTAAATGTTCATGGAGGATTTGGATCACAGAAGGGTTACAATGTGTACTGCAGGGGATTATTGGGGGGGGGGTCTGGGGTGGTTCGTGGGGATTGGTTCATCCGAATAT
>JAKSZT010037117.1:2569360-2600838 GCA_026826555.1 Tolypeutes matacus | reverse complement strand
GGGGGGGGGGTCTGGGGTGGTTCGTGGGGATTGGTTCATCCGAATATACATGAAAGATATACAAAATCATTCAAAGGATCGGGGGATGGGGCATGGTCACGATGGGTGGATAATCACACAATAAATGAGGGAATCTGAATTCCTAGCCTGGAGAGCTCTGCCACAGTCTCCAAGGGAGCAGCAATAATCCTCTGAGTATAGGGACAGTGCCTGTCAAAATAGGATGACCCACTGATGTGTTTTTTTTTATTGATGACTACCCTTGTGAGTCTTTGCTCTTGTAAATGAGACTTAGCCTGCAGTTGTGGGGTGCGTAAGGGTTGCCACCTGAGAGCCTCCTTGTTGCTCAAATGTGGCCTCTCTCTAAGCCAAACTCAGCATATGAATGCATTACCTTCCCCCCAACGTAGGACATGACTCCCAGGGATGAGCCTCCCTGGTAACAAGGGATTAATACCAAGTGTCAACTGGCAACACAATGGGAAAAAGTCCTTGAATAAAAGGGGGAAATGGTAAAGACAAATGAGTTCAAGTGGCTAAGAGACTTCAAAGAGAGTCGGGAGGTCATCCCAGAGGTAACTCTTACACACACCTCAGTAGGAGCTCATAGAACATCTAAGTGCCTATCACCCCACTCAGAGGGGTTCCTGAGCGCTCCAGAGACACCCTGGTCCTATATAAGGGGAGATAGCCCCAGAGACTGATGCCTTATCATTGGGTTCTATTTTGGAATCTGTGCTCCTGAGAGTGACAGAATTAGACTCAAATAAGTCCTCCCTGCACATGGTTCACCAGTCCCTTCTATTCAAACCTATATGTGATGCTGGAGTTTGTAGGTATATTTCCAGAGACTGGAGCCTCCCACCTACCTATGTGCCAGGTGTTCATGAAATCTAGGTGGAGCTGCAACTCCTACCCTACAGCTCAATGGACTCATCCAAGTCACCTGGTGAGGAGGCAACGATGGGCAATGGCCATCCCAGGGAATGGAGAGGGCCTGCATCTGCAGGCAGGATCATCCCACCCACCATATCCATGGGATATAAGCCCTCTCTCACTTGGAGTTGGAGTGGACATCACCATCCCAGTCCCTTCAGGATTGGGGAAAGTACTATGGATTAGAGTGGACTTGATGGTATTCTCTTGTTCACATATGGTGATTCTAGCAATGCAAGAAATTATAACAATGAGGTGGAGCCAGTGGCCACTTGACACTTTTGGGATAGGGAGGGGATGAGCAGTTGAAGGTTGGGAGTTGGAGGTTGTCCTGTGTACTGTTGGGGCAACGGATTTAGGCCATTTTAAATCAGCACACACCACTCAGAACTGAGTGGGAGAGAGTGTGGTCTACAGTGTGAACTGTGGTCTATGGTTGGTGGCAAGGCTCCAGGATGTGTAAGTTCATTGAGGGTGGTGGGCCACACTTGTGGGAGATGTTTGTGTAGGATGTGGTGGGAGATGTGGGAGGTGGGCAACATGGGAATCCCAGTGAGTTCCATGTAATAATTTGGGTAATCTAAGCACCTCTTAAAATATATGTATATATATATAACATTTTTGTAAGCAAATACACATATATGCATATATATTTATATATCATTTTGCAAATGTTTGTATGTATTGTGAGAAATTTGATTTTTACCCACAATAAAAATAAATTAAAAAAAAAATTACCAGACATAACAAAAAACAACAACAACAACAACAACAACAACAAAAACCAAAAACAAGAACCATAAATCTTCTAGAAGAAAATGTAGGAAACTATCTTCAAGACTTGGTAGTAAGTGGTGAATTCTTAAATGAGATAAGAGGAGGACTGAGATGGACTAATGATATTTAATGTATGTAAAAGTTTTAATTAGCTTTAATGTAAAAGTGTGGAAATGTACAGAGTTAATGGTAATACATTATAGTGAGAAACAGCTGGTTTATAAATGGAGATGTGGTTTAAAATGGTAGTCTAGGGATGGGAATGCCAATGAACAGAAAACTAGACAATAATCTAGGGACTGAATAGCACAGTAAACCCGGAGGTGGATCACAATAGTGGTTGATGGTACAGATGCAAGAGTGTCCTTTGTGAGCTAGAGCAGATGTACATCACTATTGCAGGGTGGTGAGAATGTGGAGAAGCATGGGAAAAATACAAGTTGAGTGACCTATGGACTGTGGTTAACATTAATGACGTAATATTCTTGCATCTGTGCCAAAGATGTACTGTGTTGATAACAGGGGAGTATGGAAAATGTATACCAAATGTATGCTGTGGACCTGGTAAAAATTGGATGATATTATCTCATTATCATTAACAAATGTTCCACCACGGTGTGGTGTGTTGATTGAGGGGTGTTGTTTGGGAATTCTGCATGTGTGCATGATAGTTTTGTAAGTTTACAACTTCTTTCATAAAAATATATTTAAAAAATAATAGCGTGGGTTGGGGGGAAAATACACCAAATGTAAGATAAGGACTACAATTAGTTGTAAGATTTTGACAATATTCTTTCATAATTTGTAACAAATGTCTCATGACAATGCAAGATGTTGGTGGAGGGTTGATGTATGTGACCTCTATATGATGTTATGAATGCTTTGTAAGTTCACAACTTTTACTGTACATTTCCTGTTTATCTATGTTCAAGTATAAATGATATAAAAATAGTAATAATAGGGTGGGCTGGGGGAAACTCTTTGGTTAGTAGTAATATTTTGAGGATGCTCTTTAATCATTAGTGAAAAATGTTTAACAACAATGCAAGGTATTGGTGGTAGGGTAAGGTATGAGAGCCCTGTATGTTTGTATGATGTTATGCATATTTGTTTTTTAAGTTCACAACTTATTTTTTATTTATGTTCATGTATGAGTGGTATCCTTCAATAAATTTTTAAAAATTATGCACCACAATCAAGTGAGCTTTATATGAGGTATACAAGGGGAGTTCAACTTAAGTAAATTAATCAGTGTAATACATATTGTACTCATTGGAAAAAACTGACAGCTTTCTGCCTGAGATTGGAAACTAGATACAGATGCCCACTCTCTTCACTGTTATTCAAAATGGTACTAGAAGTTCTAGCTAGAGCAATTAGACTTGATGAGGAAATAAAAGGCACCCAAATAGAACAGGAAGAAATAAAACTTTCAGTATTCACTGATGATGATCCTATACTTAGAAAATCCCCCCCCCCAAAACACAACAAAATTGTTATAACTTATAGAACATTTCAGCAAAATTGTGGGACATAAAATTAATACACAATAATGAATAACATTTCTCTGTACCATTAATGATCAGTCTGAGGAGTAACAATAGTGACTAAAAGAAACAAATATTTAGGAATAGATTTAACCAAGGACATAGAGCACCTGCATTCAGAAAACTATAAAACTTTACTAAAAGATACCAAAGATGATCTAAATAAATGGAAGGATATTCCATGTTCATGAGTTTGAAGATTAAATGACATTGCAATGTCAATCTACACAAACTAATTTATAGGTTTAACATAATCCAAATAAAAATTCCAATATACTTCTTTGTAGAATTGGAAAAGTCAATTATCAAATTTATCTGGAAGGATAAGTGTCCCTGAATAGCCAAAAATATCTTTAAAAGAAGAAATAATTTGAATGGCTATCACTTCCAGTCTTTAAAGCACATTATCTATCTATTGGTAAAAACAGCATGGTACTGGCATACAGATAGATTGACCAATGGAATCAAATCAAAAGTTTGGAAATAGACCCTCACATCTATGGTCAAGTGATTTTTGACAAGCCTGTTAAACCCACATAGCTGGGTCAGAACAGCCTATTCAAGAAACGGTGCTTGGAGAACTGGATATCCATTTCTAAAAGAAAGAGGACAACTATCTCATCTTGTAGAAAAATTCATTCAAAATGCATCAAGGACTTAAATACAAAAACTAGAACCATAAAACTCCTTTAAAAAAAGCATAGGGAAACATCTTCAAGATCTTGTGGCTGGTGGTGGTTTCTTGGACCTTATACCCAAATATAAGCAACAAAAGAAAACAATACATAGATGGGACTGACTCAAACACTTTTGCGTTTCAAATAATTTTGTTAAGAAGGAGAAAAGACAGCCAACTCAATTGGAAAAAACCTTTGGAAACTGCATATCTGATAAGGAACTGATCTTCGTGTTATATAAAGAAATCATACAAGTTAATGACAAAACATCAAACAACATAATTAAAAATGGATAACATAATTTAAAATACATTTTTCTGAAATGGAAACAAATGGACAAAATACACATGAAAAGATGTTCAACATAACTCACTATTAGGGAAATGAAGATCATAACTGCAATGAGATATCAAGACAAACAATACATAATGGCCATTATTTACAAACAGCTGAAAACTTCAAGTGCTGTAAAGGATGTGGAGAAATAGGACCTTTTCCTTCACTGTTAGTGGAGTGTAAAATGGTTCATCCTTTGTGGAAGATGATTTGACAGTTCCTCAGGACACTAAATATAGAACTGCTTTATGATCCATCAATCCTGCTACTAGGCATATATTCAAAAGTACTGAAAGCTGGGACATGAACAGATATTTGCACACCAATGTTCACAGTGGCATTATTCACAATTGCTAAAAGATGGAAACAACCTAAGTGTCCATCAGGCAATGAATGGATAAACAAGATGTGGCATATTCATTCAATGGAATATTATTCAGCTATAAGAGGAAATCATTTGAGGAAGCACATGAAAACATGGAAGAACCTTGCGGATATTAGGTCCGTGAAATAAGCCAGATACAAAAGGGTGAATACTATATTTTCTCAATGATATGAACTAAATACAATGGGTAGACTTATGGAGTTGGACTAGGAAGTATAGGTTGGTGGGTGATGAAATGAGGATTTAAGGATGATAATGTCCACTCTGCTTCTGATTGAGAGGGTGCTTAGATCCCATAGAGCAGATGGTTGGAATTATCTTGCATGCAGTTATAGATAAGCTGTTTTTTTGAGATGGGAATTGTTCATCATCCTTTTGTTAGTTGTCCTGGGTGTGTCCTGATGGAGTTTCAATTAAAGGCCATGACTACTGACAGAAAGCAGGTCACCTTGGAATGTAGGAGACAAGCCCTCCAGTCTCATGCTGATAGGAACTGGGTGGGGAAATATCCTGAGCTTATAAGATTTACAATGTCTGCAACTTGCAGGAATGTAAAGAGGAACTGAGCCATTAAACTTTAAGACTTGCTGATTTTAGTAAAATGTAAACTGTCAAGTATCTATTGCCTTTGCATATGCACATGTATATTTTCTTTGTTCTAAAGCCAAAATAAAAGCCACACTGTATGATGTGGCTGGGCTCTTCTCTTCATATCGGACAGAGAGTCCCCTGATCCCAGTTTTTTTCTTCTCTTTGTCTTGTTCTTTCACATCCGCAGCACCATTTTCACGGACCCAGTTCCTGAATGCCAACAGTGTCCAATGAACTGTTTACTGTGGCAGTCAGTGAGATCCTCCTGAGACAGGCATAAGTGTAACCTCTGGAATGACCTCCTGACACTTGAAATATGTAAGTGATAAAAACTTATTTGTATTTAATATTTCCCCCTTTTGCTCAAGGTCGTTCTCCAAATGAATTGCAATTTGGCCCTTGGTGCGAATCCTTTGTGCCAGGGAGGCTCATCCCCAGGAGGCATGGACTATGCTGGGAGGAAGGTAATATGTTTATTTTTTATTTTTTCACTTTCTTTTTTTTTTAATTAATTTATTTTTTATTGTGGGTAAAAATCAAAATTTTCACAATACATACCAATATTTGTAAAATGATATATAAATATATATATATGCATATATGTGCATTTGCTTACAAAAATGTTATTTATATATATATATACATATTTAAGAGGTGCTTAGATTACCTAAAATATTACACAGAACCTACCGGGATTCCCATGTTCCCCACCACCCACACCTCCCACCATATGCCACACAAACATCTCCCACAAGGGTGGCCCATCACCCTCAATGGACTTACACATCCTGGGGCCTTGCCATCAACCATAGACCACAGTTCACATCGTAGACCACACTCTCTCCCACACAGTTCTGAATGGTGTGTGCTGATTTAAAATTGCCTACAGCCGTTGCCACAACGGCACTCAGGACAACCTGCAAATCCTGAAAAAGCCCCTGTATTTCAACTGCACGTCCCCTTCCTGCCCTGAAAGTGTCCAGTGGCCACTGGCTCCACCTCACTGTTATAATTTCTTCCATTGCTAGAATCACCATATGGGTACAACAGGATACCATCAAGTCCACCCTAGTCCATAGTCCTTCCCCCAATCCTGAGGGAACTGGGATGGTGATGTCCACTCCACCTCAAAGTGAGAGAGGGCTTATATCCCATGGATATAGTGGGTGGGATGATCCTGCCTGCAGGTGCAGGCCCTCTCAATTCCCTGGGCTGGCCGTTGCCTAACATTGTCTCCTCACCAGGTGACTTGGATGAGTCAATTGAGCTGAAGGGTAGGAGTTGCAGCTCCACCAAGATTCCCCGCACACCTGGCACATAGGTAGGCCAGAGGCTCCAGTCTCTGAAAGTATACCTAAAAACTCCAGCATCACATATAAGTTGGAATAGAAGGGACTGATGAACCATGTGCAGGGAGGACTTATTTAAGTCCAATTTTGTCACTCTCAGGAGCACAGATTCCAAAATAGAGCCCACTGATAAGACGTCAGTCTCTGGGGCTATTCCCCTTATATAGGACATGGGTGTCTCCAGAGCTCTCAGGAGCCCCTCTGTGTGGGGTGATATGCACTTTGATGTTCTATGAGCTCCTACTGAGGTGTGCATAAGCCTTACCTCTGGGATGACCTCCTGACTCTCTTTGAAGTCTCTTAGCCACTTGAACTCATTTGTCTTTACCATTCCCCCCTTTTATTCAAGGTCTTTTTCCAGTTGTGTTGCCAGTTGGCACTTGGTATTAATCCCTCATTGCCAGGGAGGCTCATCCCTGGAAGTCATCTCTCACGTTGGGGGGAAGGTAATGCATTCATATGCTGAGTTTGGCTTAGAGAGAGGCCACATTTGAGCAACAACGAGGCTCTCAGGTGGCAACCCTTAGGCACCCTATAACAGTAAGCTAAGTTTCAGTTACAAGAGCAAAGACTCATAAGGGTAGTCATCAATAACAAGAATTCATCAGTGGACCATCCTCTTTTGACAGACACTGTCCCTGCACTCAGAGGACTGTTGCTGCTCCCTTGGAGAATGTGGCAGAGCTCTCTAGGGTAGGAATTCAGATTCCCTGATTTATTGTGTGATTGTCCACCCACCATGAACATGCCCCATCCTTTGATCTTTTGAACAATTTCGAATATCTTTCATGTATATTCAGATGAACTTACTCCCATGAATGCCCCCTCCCAGACATCCCCCACCAATAATCCCCTGCAGTACCCATTGTAGCCCTTCTGTGATCTAAATCTTCCATGAACATGTAGTTCATAAAATAGTCAAATACACTTAATAGGAAAAAGAAACAACTATGATAAGCTTACATGCAAGAGACAAACATAGGGAAACTCAGGAAAAAACAAACAAACAAACAAACAAACAATCAAACAAAAAACAAAACAAAACAAAATATAATTAGCGGATTGGGACATTCAAAAAAATGGGGAAAAAAGCAAAAGAAATGCCTTTAAAATATATATATATTCTTTTTTTCCTTTTATCACTGTGTTATCGGATGTCCAGTGTGCCATGACACCTTCCCCCTCACAAGCCCCATTGTCTCCCAAATTTTCATTTAATTTTCAAAGACGTTTTAGGTCACAGGAAAGTAACACACCGAGTACCAGAGACACCCAGATACCAAACCACTCCTCTTCCCCAACCCGTATTAACCCCCCCCCTTTTTTTGGAAGTTAGCATTGTTATAACTGTTATATAGATAGCAAAATATAGCAACCAAACATTGTCAATGATTTACAGTATAGTTTACAATTTAGATGATACAGTTTAATAAGTTTTTATGATATTTACCATGTCCTGTGTCCATTACTGTAAGGTAATGAAAAACCTTTCCCATGACCACTAAATACCCCATTCGATCTTAACTGTTCTTTCCTCCCCACCCCCCTGGGGCATATGACACTCCCCTGTCTTGACTCATGGAATGTCAAGATTCATAGTTACATGCCCTGGGTATTTGAACCTGCCCTTCCTAATCTACCCACCTGTCAATACTACACCACCAAACCCAGTAATATCACTACCCATCTGTCCTATCCTTCAATATGCAACTGTACTCTATCCCTTTACCATAGATTATGTCCATATGGGTGATGGCTCAAAGCCTGCTCTTCTCTTTGTCTCCCTTCTTAACCTATCTTTCAGACAATGGTTCTCAGAGTCTGCTCACTTTCCTCAGTTCAAATCAGTGAGGTCATATACTGTTCATCCTTCAGTGCCTGGCTTGCTTCACTCAACAAAATGTCTTCAAGATTCATCCATGTTATTCCATGTGTTAGCACTTTGTTCCTTCTTACAGCTGAGTAATATTCCATTGTATGTATGTACCACATTTTGCTTATCCATTCGTCTGTTGATGGGCGCCAGGGCTGATTCCAACTTTTGGCAATGGTGAACAATGCCACTATGAACATTGGTGTGCATATATCTGTTTGTGTCTTTGCTTTCAGTTCTTCTGGGTATATACCCAGCAGTGGAATTGCTGGATCATATGGAAGATCTATTGTTGGTTTTCTGAGGAACCGCCAAACTGTCCTCCACAGTGGCTGGACCATACCGCAGTCCCACCAGCAGTGGATGAGGGTTCCTATTCCTCCACATCCTCTCTAACTTTTAGTGTCTCCTGTTTTTTTAATAGCTGCCATTCCGATGTGTGTAAGATGGTAACTCATTGTAGTTTTGATTTGATTTCCCTGATAGCAATCAATGTTGAGCATTTTTTCCTGTGCTTTTTAGCCATTTGTATTTCTTCCTTGGACTAGTGTCTTTTCAGGTCATTTGCCCATTTTTTAAATGGGTTGTTTGTCCTTTTATTTTCAAGGTGTAGGATTTCTTTATATATGCAGGATATTAGGCTCCTATCAGATATATGGTTGTCAAATAGTCAAATATTTTCTCCCATTGGGAAGGCTGCCTTTACATTTTCTTAATAACATCCTTTGAGGTGCAGAAGTTTTTAATTTTGATGAGATCCCATTTATCTATTTTTCCTCTTGTTGCTCATGCTTTGGCTGTGAAGTTCATGAAAACATTTCCTATTCATGGAGATGCTTCCCTACATTATCTTCCCAGGTCTTTAGGGTTTTGGCTCTTATATTTAGATCTTTGATTCAACTTGAGTTGATTTTTGTATAAGGTGTGAAATGGTATTCCTCTCTCATTCTTTTGGATATGGATATCCAGTTCTCCAAGCACCACTTGTTAAAGAGGCCATTCCTTCTCAACTGAGTGGGCTTGGTGGCTTGTTGAATATTAGATGACTGTATAAATGAGGATCTATATCAGAACTCTCAATTCGGGTCCATTGGTCAAAATGTCTATCCTTGTGCCAATACCACACAGTTTTGATCACTGTAGCTTTGTAGTATGTTTTAAAGCCAGGTAGTGTGATACCTCCAACTTCATTTTTCTTTTTCAATAAGTCTTTGTCAAGTCGGGGCCTCTTGCCTCTCCAAATATATTTTGTGGTTAGTTTTTTCAGTTCCTTACAAAACACTGTGTTGACTTTTATTGGGATTGCATTAAATCTATAGATTAATTTGGGTAGGATAGACATCTTGATGATGTTTAATCTTCCTATCCATGAACAGGGAATATTTTTCCATTTATTTAAGTCTTCTTTGATTTCCTTTAACAGTATTGTGTAGTTTTCTGTATATAAGTCCTTTACATCTTTAGTTAAATTTATTCCTAGGTATTTGATTCTTTTAGTTACTATTGTAAATGGTACTTTTCTCCTGATTTCCTCGTCAGTTTGCTCATTATTGGTGTACAGAAATGCTACTGATTTTTGAGCATTGATCTTATAGCCTGCAACATTACTGAACTCCTTTATAAGTTCTAGAAGCCTTGTTGTAGATTTCTCAGGGCTTTCTATGTATGGATCATGTCATCTGCAAATAATGAAATTTTTACTTCTTCTTTTCCAATCTGGATGCCTTTTATGTCCTTTCCTTGTCTCAGTGCTTGCGCAAGTACTTCTAAGACAATGTTAAATAGGAGTGGTGTTAGTGGGCATCTTTGTTTAGTTCTTAATCTCAGAGGGAAGGCTTTTAGGATTTCACCATTGAAAATGATGTTAGCTTTGGGTTTTTCATATATACTCTTTATCATATTCAGAAAGTTTCTGTCTATGCCTATCTTTTGTAGTGTTTTTATGAGGAAACAGTGCTGTATTTTTTTGAATGCTTTTTCTGCATCTATAGAGATGATCATGTGATTTTTTTCTTTCAATCTGTTTATGTGATGTATTACATTGATTGATGTTCTTATATTGAACCATCCTTGCATACCCAGGATGAAACCCACTTGGTCATGGTGTATAATCCTTTTGATATGTTGTTGAATGTGATTAACAAGTAGTTTGTTGAGGATTTTAGCATCTAGGTTCATTAGAGAAATTGGTCTGTAATTTTCCTTTCTTGTGGTATCTTTATTTGGTTTTGGTATTAGGGTAATGTTGGCATCATAGAATGAGTTAGGCAATATTCCTTCTACTTCTATTTTTTGGAAGAGCTTAAGTAGAATTGGTGTTAGCTCTTTCTGGAATGTTTGGTAGAATTCAGCTGTGAAGCCATCTGGTCCTGGGCTCTTCTTAGCTGGGAAGTTTTGGATGACTGAGTCTATCTCTTTACTTGTAATTGTACTGTTGAGTTCATCTATGTCCTCTTTCATCATGTAGGTTGTTTGTGGCTTTCTAGAAACTTGTCCATTTCCTCTAAATTATCATTTTTGTCGGCATATAATTTTTCAAAGTATCCTCTTATGATACTCTTTATTTCTGTGGCCTCGGTAGTGATATCCCCTTGCTTATTCCTTATTTTACGTATTTGCATCTGTTCTCTCTTTTTCTTTGTTAGTCTGGCTAAGGGTTTGTCAATTTTATTGATATTCTCGAAGAACCAGCTTTTGGTTTTGTTTATTGTTTCCAGTGCTTTCTTATTCTCTATTTCATTTAGTTCTGGTATAATCTTTGTTATTTCCTTCTTTCTACTTCCTTTAGGTTTAGTTTGTTGTTGTTTTTCCAATTTCTCCAAGTGTGCAGTTAGTTCTTCAATTTTAGCTCTTTCTTCTTTTTTAATATATGATTTTTGGCTATGAACTCCCCTCTCAGGACTGCTTTCGCTGCCTCCCATAGGTTTTGATATGTTGTGTTGCCGTTTTCATTAGTTTCAAGGTAGTTACTGATTTCTTTTGAGATTTCCTCTTTGACCCACTGTTTGTCTAAGAGTGTGTTGTTTAACTTCCATATCCTTGTGCCTAACCTGTTCCTCCGGCCCTTAGTGATTTCCAATTTCATTCCATTGTGGTCAGAGAAATTACTTTGTATAATCTCTATCTTTCTGAATTCATTGAGAGTTTTTCTGTGGCCTAGCATGTGGTCTATTTTGGAGTATGTTCCATGTGCACTAGAGAAGAAAGTAAATCCTGCTGTATTTGGGTGTAGTGTTCTGTATATATCTATTAAGTCCAGGTCTTCTAATGTATTGTTAAGTGCCTTAGTTTCTTTATTGATTCTCTGCCTAGATGTTCTGTCTAATGTTGACAGTGGTGTGTTGAAGTCCTCTGCTACAATTGTAGATGCACTTATTACTCCTCTTAGTTTTTCCAGAGTTTGCCACATATATTTTGAGGCACCTCGATTAGGTGCGTAAATGTTGATGATTGTTCTCTCTTCTTGAGAGATTACTCCTTTTACTAATATGTAGTGTCCATCTTTGTCTCTTACAATAGCTTTGCATTTAAAGTCTATTTTGTCTGATATTAGAATAGCTACTCCTTCCCTTTTTTGGCTATTGTTAGCTTGTAAAATGCTTTTCCAGCCATTCACTTTCAGCTTCCTTGAATCCCTGGGTCAAAGGTGGGTTTCTGGTAGACAGAATGTAGATGTATCATATTTACTTATCCATTCTGCCAATCTGTCTCTTGATTGGTGAATTTAATCCATTAACATTCGGTGTTATTACTCGTAATGAATTTCTTACTTCAGCCGTTTTTTCTTTGGGTTAATGTATGTCATATGTTGTTTTGTTTCTCTTTTTGTCTTTTCAGTTGTTTTTAAACTCTCCTCCAACTCTCTCTCCCTTGTTTTTTCCTTTCAACTTGTAGAGATTCCTTTAGTATTTATTGATGTGCTGGTTTCTTATTGAGGCACTCTCTTAAATTCTGTTTATCTGTGAATATTTTGAACTCTCCATCATTTTTGAATGCCACTTTTGCTGGATAGAGAGTTCGTGGCTGGAATTTTTTTTCTTTTAGTATATTGCCTGTGTCATACCACTGTATTCTTGCCTCCATGGTTTCAGCTGAGAAATCAGCACTTAATCTTATTGGGCTTCCCTTGTATGTGATGGTTCTCTTTTCTCTTGCTGCCTTGAGTATTTTCTCTTTGTCGTGAGCATTGGACATTTTGACAAGCATTTGTCTTGGAGTTGGCCTGTTGGGATTTATACTATTTGGGGTGCACTGTGCCTCCTGGATCTGCACATCCATGTCTCTCAATAGGGTTGGGAAGTTTTCAGCCATTATTTCCTTCAAAACTCCTTCTGTTCCCTTTCCCTTCTCTTCTCCTTCTGGGATGCCCATAATGCGTATGTATTTGCGTTTTGTGTTATCAGTTAATTCCCTGAATCCATGCTGGATTTTTTCTATCTTTTTGTCTATCTGTTCCACTATCTCTTTGATTTCAGCTGTATTGTCTTCCATATCACTAATTCTTTCCTCTTCCTGTTCAAATGTGCTGTTATGTCAATCCAGCGTCTTTTTGATTTCTCGAATTGTGCCATTGTTCACCATCATATCCAATACATTTTTAATCATGTTTGCAATTTCTTCAGTATGTTCTCCCAGTGTCTTCTTTATATCCTTAATCTCTTCCTTCAGTTCTTTAAGTTGGTCCATAATATTTGTTTGGATAGCTTTGATTAGTTGTCCGATGTTCTGCATCACTTCCTGGTTTTTATTTTGTTCATTGGAGTGGTCCATGTTTTCTTGTTTCTCAGAGTCATTTGTATTTTTTTGTTGTCCTCTGGTCATCATATTATCTTGATGGGTTTGTTAAGTTGATTAGCTTTTCTGTATGCTCTAGAGTTTTATTTAGCTGGTGGTTCTGTGTGTGAGTTAAGTTTCCTCTTTGGCTCTTTTTCTTCTTATTTTATTTCCTTGCTTCTTTCTATGTTCCCTTGAAGGCAAAAGATTAGGGCCAGAGGAATAAAAGATGTAAGGAAGGTAGAAGGATAATAGTAATATTGATAAAAGTTAGAAGAGGGGCCAAATGAGACTTAATGAGACGAATATTTAACTTGTGTTGGCAGTGTAGAATAATAGGAAAAAAGTGGAGTTCCTTCAATAGACTGGGAAAACAAATGGAGGAATATATATATAGTGATTTAGAAGGCTAGAATTATGAGGAGGGAGAGAAATAGTAAAGAAAGGGCTGAAAGGAAAAAGTTAATACTAATAAGAAAAAAAAAGGAAGAAAACAAAATAGATGGAATAGAAATTGACACCCTTAAGTTGTGGGCCTGTGAAAAAATGTTGTATCTAAGACCCACAACAGAAAGCAGAAGGCAGAAAAATGATGGAAAAATAAGCGATAGTTTGGAATACAAAATCAATATAGACAGCAAGTGGGAAATTTCTGAAGAAGCGCAGCAAAGAAGAGACAAGGTAGCAGCACCTAATTTAAAAAATGAAAGAAAAAAGAAAGGGGGGAGGAAAGAGGAAAGAAAAGCAAGAGACCAGAAATAAACAGAGAAAAACCAAAGATCCACACAAGCAAGCAGTCAAACAGAGCTAAGGAAGGTTAATTATTCCCCTAGGGTCCACATGGATCCTCTCTGCCTTCTTGTGTTTATCAATCAATTTCCCCACAGGGTTCTATATGCAGGTCCTGAAACAGCTTTTAGCCATTAAACTAAATTTAAAAGAATTTATTTTTCATTTATTGAATTGGCTTTCTCACTTTTTTTTTTTTTTTTTTTTGGCAAAATACAGGATCCAAAACAATTCCTCCTCTAGACCAAGCCCCTTATAGAAGGGACCCTAGCTGGGCTCATGGAAATTAATCAAGCACGTCCCACTTCCTGGACTCCCCAGAGTAGCTGTATCTCTGATGTTAGTCAGTGCAAGTGCTAAAGACGGCCGACTCCACCCCTTTTGGAGCTGAGAACTAGCATCACTAGGTTGTTATGTAAATCAGTTTGACTGCAGATTCATCTCTCTTCTCAGCCTGATGCTGCTTCAGGTTGGCTTACCTACTCCCCAAAGCTATGGGGTGGTGTAGATAGCCAGATCGATGGCAAAAAATAAATTCCCTTCCCTGACCTCCAACAGAACCCTCCCTCTTTTGGAGAGTGTCCCCTCTTTCTGGCTCCGTGGTGGCCCAGGGCTTATCCCTGGGCAGCTAGGCAAATCAGTTCCCTCTCCGGAACAGAATCATCCCTCCCATCCACTTGGTGCCAATTTGCTCTGGCTGTTCTGTTCACTCAAGGTCCAAGGGGCTCCAGGCAGCCAGATCCCCAGAAAATAAAATTTTCTCGCTCCACTCGCAGCTCCAACTGACAGTTTAATTTTTTTCCTCCCTAACCGTGGGGCTCAGCTGCCTGTGCCAACCACCACTGGCAGGCTTACAACTCACGAATCTCTACCGTTCTGTCCACGCCATTGATCAGCACAGATAGATGTCCCAAGCTTCTCATTCTATGCATGCACAGCACAGACCCCCGGGCAGGACCCCGTCCACAATCCGCCTTGCTTTGGGAGCTTGCAGTGTGTGCACTCCTACACTAATGCCATCTTGGTCCCGTCCCACTGCTTTTTACTTTCAACATCACAATAACCCAAGTGAGTACCTTATCCTCGAGAGAGGACCTACTTTAGAGTAGAAACCAGACACAAAATCACTGCTTATGGTAGCCAGGGTCTTCCAGGAAAAGAGAAATGCCTCTAGGTGTTCCAGAGGAGGGATTTGTTGAAATGAGTGATTGTGGAGCTGAGCAGCCAAGAATTAGACAATTAGGAAACCAGGTAATATGTTTATATGCTGAGTTTGGCTTAGAGAGAAGCCACATTTGAGCAACAAGGAAACCTTCAGGAGGTAATTCTTAGGCCATATGTAATACTAGGTTAAGTTTCAATTTCAGAAGAATGAGGTTCATAAGTACAAGAATCAATATCACAGGCCTAGCATCTTGGTCTGTCCTCCTTTGCTAGGCACTGCCCATATACTCTAGGAATTTTTGCCACTATATTATTGAATGTAGCAGGACTCCCCAGAATGAGAATTCAATATGTTTTTGGTTATTGAGTGTGTCTTCAGACACTGAGCCAAGATCCCATGACTACTTGAACATTCATATTCCATAGAAACATGCCCTAGGTGCACCCCTCCCCATACCTCCCCCCACCACAACACCACAAATCAGTGATCCTCTCCTACCACAGTTATGGCTCTTCTGTAATCCAAAGACTCCTCAAAAACAAATCCAAAAAATAATAAAGAAAATTTTAAAAATTTAAAAAATTGCATTGTGTCTTTCATCACCATAATATCTATCTTTTATTTAGTGACAGTTTCTTCCTTATGTCTCCCCAGTGTCTTATATTTTTTCAATTTATTTTCAAAGAAACTTTAGGATACAGAAAAGTCACATCACAAATATAGGGGATTCCTATATACCCCTCCCACATCCCCTCCCCTTCTCACATTTTCCCTTATTAATAACATTTTACATGAGAATAGTACATTTTTTTAACAATTGATGGACAAACATTGCAACATTGTTATTAACCATGATCAGTGGTTTACATTTTTGTTAACATTTTGCACTGTGCACTTTTATAGATATTGACAAAATGTAAAATGGCCTGTATCTGTCATTGCAAAATCATGCAGAACAATTCCAATGCCCTAAAAATGCCCTATGCTCCATCTATTCTTCCCTCCCCCCCCCCTCAGTACCTATGGTAACAACTAAGTTTCCATTTTTGAAGAATAAGTTTCAAAATTACATGACTTAATATTGAGGGCTTGGCATATTGGTCTGTTTTCTTTTATTAGGTATTGCCTTTCAAATTGAGAACTTAGCAGGACTCCCTAGGATGGTTGTTTAATATTTTCTTGTTTATTGTTTGGGTCTCCATGCACTGAGATAACATCCTATGACAGGATGAATACATTTATAATCCATAAATCATGCCCCAGGTATGCCCTGTCCCAAATATCCCCCACCGCTGATGTACTGCACCAGTAGCCTTCCCCTGCCATATTAGCTGAAAGAACATTCCCATCATTGTAATTTCCTTTCTTGAGCCCTTTCCCAATTTCCATGGATTGTACAACCCAACCCCCTCACCTTACACACCCTCACATTCTAGCACCATTGACCCCACTCATCCCTGAACCACTATCACCCACATCCACTGCCAAACCACCCACTTTCCCCATATCATAGGTTTCACCCATGTTGAGCATCAGCTCACCATACTCTACTTCCTTTCTATCTTCTGATAACCTATCTTCCAGACTCTAGCTCTGTGAGTCTGCTGAATGTGCTTGGGTCATATCAGTGAGGCCATGTAATATTTGTCCTTCAGTTACTGGCTTACTTCACTCAAGGTCTTCAAGAGACATCCATGCTGTCCCATGTGTCAATATTTCATTCTTTCTTACAGCTGAGTAATACTCCATTGTATGTATATACCACAATTTATTTATCCATTTAACTGTTGATGGACACTTGGGTTACTTTCACATTTGGCAACCATGAATGATGCCGCTATGAACATTGGTGTGCATAAATCTGTTTGTGTCCCTGCTTTCAATTCTTCAGGGAATTTCTCCAGCAGTGGAATTGCCAGATCATATGGCAGATCTATAGTTAGCTTCCTGAGGAATTGCCAAACCATCCTCCATGATGGCTGCATCATTCTATATTCCCACCAGCAGTGAATGAGGGTTCCCTTTCCTCCAGATCTTATCCAACACTTGTTTTGCTATTTTTTTAATAGACACCAGTCTAATGATATAAGATGTTATCTCATAGTTTTGACTTGCATTTCCCTAATAGCTAGATATGCTGAGCATCTTTTCTTGTGCTTATTAGCAATTTGTATTTTTTATTTGTAAAAATATCTATTCAAATCTCTTGCCATTTTTAATGGGTTGTTTGTCTTTTTATTTTTGAGATGTAGGATTTCTTTATATATGCAAGATATTAGGCCCTTATTTGTATAAATTGCTATCAAATATTTTCTCCCATTAAGTAGGCAGCCTTTTCAATTTATTGGCAAACTTCTTTGATGTGCAAACATTTTTAAAAAAATATTTGAAGAGGTCCCTTTTATCTATTTTTTCTTTCATTGCTCATGCTTTGGGTATGAAATTTATGAAACCATTTCCTACTACAAGATCTCATAGATCCTTCCCTCCATTATCATCTGGGAACTTTATGATCTTGGTTCTTATATTTAGGTCTTTGATCTATCTTGACTTAATTTTTGTACAGGGCATGAGAGGTGGATCCTCTCTCATTCTTTTTGATATGGATATCCAGTTATCTAAGCACCATTTGTTGAAGAGGCCATACTGTACCAGTTGAGTGGGCTTGGTTGCTTTATTGACTATCACTTAACTGTATATGTGAGGATCTATATAAGAACTCTCAATTCAGTTCTATTGGTCAGCATGTCTGTCATTGTGCCAATACCATGCAGTTTTGACCACTGTAGCTTTGTGTAGTATGCTTTAAAGTGAGGTAGGGTGATTCCTCCAATTTCATTTTTATTCAATATATTTTTGGCTATTCAGGACCCTTTGCCCTTCCAAATAAATTGCATAATTAGCTTTGCCAATTCTGTGAAAAATGCTATCATAATTTTTATTGGGATTACATTAAATCTTTAAATCAATTTGGGTAGGATATGTTCACTTACATGAAAAGAGTAAATTAAAACTATGAATTGTTTGCCATTTATGATTTTAAATCTTATTTTATTTTTCTATATTCCTTTCTGATCAAAAAGGTGATCAAGTTGTGATGATTTATTTTACATGTCAACTTGGCTGTTATGTTGCTCACTTTTGTGCTTAAGTAAGCACTGGCATGATTGTTACTGTGAGGGCATTTTATACGTGGATTTAAGTCATTAGACTTTGAATGCATCTGTAGCTGATTATATCTACTATCAACAAGAGATTGCATGGTTGTTTCCAACTTTTGACAATCATGAATTATGCTACTATGAACATTGGTGTGCAGATGTTTGTTCATGTCACCACTCTCAGTTCTTCTGGGTATATACCTAGCAATGATATTGCCTGTACACATGGCAAGTCTATATTCAACTTCCTTAGAAACTGCCAAAATAGTCCTCCACAGTGGCTGTACTATTCTACATTCCCACCAAGAGTGAAGAAGTGCACCAACTCTCTACATCCTCTCCAACATTTACAGTTGTCTGACTTTTAATAATGGGCAGTCTAATAGGTGTGAAATGATATATCATTGTACTTTTGGTTTACATTTCCCTAATTGCTAGTGATGTTGAATATTTTTTCATGGGTTTCTTCACCATTTGCATTTCTTCTTTGGACAATTGTTATTTTCAAGTCTTTAGCCTATATTTTAATTGGGTAGTTTGTCTTTTTATTATTGAGGTATATGATCTCTTTGTATATCATGGATATTAAACCCTGGGATATTAATCCCAGATATGGGATTGCCAAATATTTTCTCCCATTTAGTTGGCTGCCTTTTTACCCTCTTAACAAAATCCTTTGAGGTGCAAAAGTATTTAAGTTTGAGGAGGTCCCATTTATCTATTTTTTCTTTTGTTGCTTGTGCTTTGGGTGTAAGGTTTAAGAAACTATCACCTGCCACAAATCTTGAAGATGTTTTCCTACAACTTCTTCTAGGATTTTTATGGTTGTTGCTTTTGTATTTAGGTCCTTGATCCATTTTGAGTTAATTTTTGTATAAGGTGTGAGATAAGGGTCTTCTTTCTTTCTTTTGGATATGGATATCCAGTTTTCCCTGCACCATTTGTTGAATAGACAGTTCTGGCCCAGCTGGGAGGACTTGACTGTCTTGTTATAAATCACTTGTGTGTAGATATGAGGGTCTATCTCTGAGTTCTTTATTTGGTTCCATTGGTCAATGTATCTTTATGTCAGTACCTTTCTGTTTTTACCACTGTAGCTAGGTAATATTCTTTAAAGTCAGGAAATTAGAGTCCTTCAACTTCATTCTTCTTTGTTAAGATTTTTTTGGTTATTAAGGGCCCCTTCCCCATCCAAATAAATTTGATAATTGGTTTTTCAACTTCTTCAAAAAAAGACTGTTGGGATTTTTATTGGGATTGTGTTGAATCTGTAATTGACATTTTAACAATAGTTAATCTTCTAATCCATGAACATGGAAGGTACTTCCACTTATTTAAGGCTTCAGTTTCCCTTAGCAATGTTTTGTAGTTTTCTGAATATAGGTCCTTTATGTTCTTGGTTAAGTTTATTCCTAAATATTTCTTTTTTTTAGTTGTTAGTATAAATGGAATTTTTTTCTGATTTCCTCCACAGATTGCACTTCAGTAGTGTATATAAATGCTCTTGGTTTTTGTGTATTAATCTTGTATTCCACCACTATGCTAAACTCATCTGTTAGTTTTAGTAGCTTTTTTTGTGGATTTTTCAGGAGATTCTAGATATAGGATCATATCATCAATAAATAGTGTAAATTTTATCCCTACCTTTCTGATTTGGGTCTGTTTTATTTCTTTTCTAGCCTACTTGCTCTAGTTAGAACCTCTAACACAATATTGAGTAACTTATGGAGTCAGAGTCTGAATTTCAGGATATAATGCATTTATTTAAGTATTTCTCAAAGATTTTAAATTTATACTAATCAGATATGTTGAACATAGAAAATAATATTTTAGAAAAGAATTATGATAGTACATACTCAACCCATATAATTCTTGCTAATCTTTGAAGAGAAGTATTGTACATTTTATTATATAAAAAATTCAACAGCACAATATGAAAAGTGTAAGCCCCCATACACTCAAAAATTACACAGTGAGGAATGGACTCATGAGGTAGTGTTAATATTTCTTACAGATTTTGGGATATAGTCTTACTTTTCATTTCACTATCTCTCTTCCTTCATTTTTTCTTCATTTGAGTTTTATGTACAACTGAATTACATTTATTTACTTGGTAGTGTCCCACTAAGTAGTTGCCATACCTTACAACAAAGTTGATTGTAATTCAGACTTAGTTAAAAATTTTATGGTCATTTTTTTCAAAATCAGTAAAACATTATTTTTTCATTAATTGAAATTTTCTTATATCCTAAAGGAGTATTAGATAATTGATTATATTTTTCTTCAAATTTATTTATGATTGTGGCTTGATTCTAAATTTCAAGTGTCAATAGTATACCAATACATGAAAGAGAAAGACACATGAAGAAATATTTTAATTGCAATTTGAATGCATAAATAAGTTAATTTATTACTTTCAATCAGATCCATTTGACTCTGACAATTCACATATTTCTGTTAGAGAGAAAAAAATAATACCTAGTGATATAGCATGAAAAGTAATATGTCTATATTTCTATTCTAAATTACATGACACAAACACCTATTTTAAGTTTCCATCCAATAATTTTGGATACATGAGAAATTTTCCAGAATTTCCTCCACTTATTTTATTAGCACCCATTTTTCCAGAAGAGGTATGGATTATATTTTGAAAATTATAAATACTATGTATGCATTATGTCTTTTTACAACAAGCATGATGAAATACAGGGAAAAAAGGAAAAGTAATTACATGTACCAACAGGATAATACAAAAAATATATGTACAGGGACATAAGGTTTCTATAGGTAAAAGCACTGGGCAAAACATTACAATTCCTGAAAGTAGTGAGAGGGGAAAATTGGCACCAGTTAGAAATTTGAGCTAACCCTCATGCTAGAAAAAGAGAAATTGTAAAAAAGATCAATTAAAATATTTTTTAAAATTATAAAATGAATATTCAAAGAACTAGTGCACAGTTATTAAATACATTAATTTACAAGAAAGATGTTCAGAAGGATTATATGTATCTGTGACAAGCAGGTACTTAAGAGAAAAGTTTCAATCCTGCTAAATATTTCTGAGAAGTAGCAATGTGATATGTTTGAATAAAACTAAGGGAAAATGAATGTGGCTGCTTGAAAATGTTTTATGAATCCCAAAAAGAGAAAGATTATGTTTGTGAACTAACCTACCCCTGTGGCATGAGACTCTTTTGTTGGATTATGTCAGTGAGGTGTGACTCAGATTGAGTCCTTGCCCTCTTGATGTGTCTCATATAAACAGAGATACAGAGGGAAAAGGCAACTGCAGTATTTTATCCTGCAATGTGAGAGAAAGGACTCCAGTTTTGCCCACAGATGAACTGCAAGGAGAGGAAACCCTGAGAGGCCCAAGGGCTGAGGCCCAGGGAGAGTGGGCCATATACCTGAACTTAGGAAGAAAGCAGGGCAGCTGAGACTAATTCAATTTAGCCTAATCTGAATAAGATATTCAAAGGTCCTATTCACAAATGAGTTCACACCCTCACTAACATATTCAAAGTTTCTATTTACAAATGGGTTCATACTTGCTGTAATGAAAATTATGACTTGAACATATATTGTTGCATACAATTAGCAAGTATTTTGTTGAGGATTTTAGCATCCAGGTTCATTGGAGAGATTAGTCTGTAGTTTTCTTTTCTTGAGGTGTGCTTATGTGGTTTTGGAATTAGGGTGATGTTGGCATCATAGAATAAGTTAGGCAATGTTCCCTCCACTTCCAATTTTTTGAACAGTTCAAGCAGGATTGGTGTTTGTTCCTTCTGAAATGATTGGTAGAATTCACCTGTGAAGCCATCTGATCCTGAGCTTTTCTTACTTGGGAGGTTTTGATGACTAATTCAATCTTGTTACATGTGATTGATCTGTCGAATTCATCAATTTATTCTTTCATCAAAGAAGGCTGCTTGTGTGTTTCTAGAAATTTGTCCATTTCATCTAAATTATCCATCTTGTTGGCATACAATTTTTCAAAGTATCTTCTTATGATACTCATTATTTCTGTGGGATTAGTGGTGATATACCCTCACTTGCTTTTTATTTTATGTATTTGCATCTTCTCTCTCTCAGTCTCTTTTTTTTTTTTTTTTTTTTTTTTGTCTAGTTAAGAGTTTGTCAATTTTATTAATCTTCTCAAAGAGCCAGATTTTGGTTTTCTAATTTTTTCTACTTTTTTTTTTTTTAATTCTCAATTTCATTTAGCTCTTCTGTAATGTTTGCTATTTCCTTCTTTCTGCTTGCTTTGAGATTAGTTTGTTGTTCTTTTGTAGTTCCTCCGGGTGTGCTTTTAGGTCTTTGATTTTTAGCTCTTCCTTCTTTTTTTATATAGGCATTTATGGTTATAAATTGCCCTCTCAGCACTGCTTTTGCTGCACCCCACATGTTTTAATATGTTTATTCTTATTTTCATTCATTTCAAGGAAGTTACTGATTTCTTTTGAAGAGATATATGCACAAAAATGTTCAAAGCAGCATTATTCACTGTTGCCAAAAGTTGGAAGTAATCCAAGTGTCCATAAACAGATGAATGGATAAGAAAATTGTGGTATATACATACAATGGAATATTTTTCAGCTGTAAGAAGGAGTGCAATATTAACACATGGGATAACAAGGAAGAATCTTGAAGATCTTATGTGGAATGAAGTAAGCCCGTCATTGAAGGACACATATTACATAGCCTCACTGATATGCCTTAATCAAATTGAACAGAGCTAGATTCTGGAAGATAGGTTATCAGGAGACGGAAAGGGAGGATTGTATGGTAAGCTGATACTCACTATGGGCAAAACCTATGATAAGGTAAATGGGGTGGTGGGGCAGTAGAGGGGGGTGATGTTGATGCAAAGATATGGGGGGGCTCACAAGTGCTGAAATGTGAGGGGGAATAAGGTGGGGGGTTGAATTGGACTATTCATGGAAACAGAGGGGTGGAGGAAGAAACAAGGTGAATTTGGGGGATTTATAGGTCTGTGGTTAAAAATACAATGGTGGGAATGTTTTTTTGTCAAATAATGCAGGGTAGGGTTACTGGTGAAGGGCATTGGGAGTGGGGGTTATATGTGAGATAGGGCATACCTGGGGCCTGGATCTATGGAATATAAAAATGTTCATCTTGTCATAGTGTGTTATCTCAGTAGGTGGAGACCCACAAAATAAAAAATAGTCTATTCAAGTCCCATTTGGGGGAGTCCTGCTATGTTCCCAATTAGAGGAGCAAGAATCTGTTTTGAACATAGGCTATGCCTAATAAAAGATAACAGACGAATGTGTCAAGCCCTCAATATTAATATAGGTAACTATGAACGTTATTCTTCAAAAATTGAAACTTAGTGCTTACCATAGTTTCTGAAGGGGAAGGGAAGGGCATTTTTAGGTCATTGGAATTGTTCTGCATGATCTTTCAATGATGGATACAAGCCATTTTAAATTTTGTGAAAACCTATAAAAGTGTATGGTGCAAAATGTAAACCATAATGTAAACCATTGACCATGGTTAACAGCAATGCTTTAATATTGGTTCATCATTTGTAACAAATGTATCATACACATTTAAATGTATCTTATGCAGTGGGAGAGGGGCATGAGGTTGGGTATAGGGGAATCCCTGTATTTTCTATGTGACTTTTCTGTAACCTAAAACTTCTTTGAAGATAAAGCAAAAAAAAAAAAAAAAAAAAACAAAGAAATACAGTGGAGGAATATATGAAAGAAATTGTCACTGTACATAAAAGACAACAGATCTTATGGTGATGAAAGACACCCAAAATTTTTATTTTATTTTATTCTTTTATATTTATTTCTTATTTTTGTATTTTATTTGTTATATTTATTATTAATTCTAATACTTGATTTTCTTATATTTGATTTGATTTTTTTTTACTTTCTTTATAGGGAGGTTTTGGGTCACAGAAGAGTCACAACTGTGGCAGGGAGGACCACTGGTGTGGGCTGTCAGTGATGGGGACATATGTGAGAAGGAGTGTACTTGGGTATGCCTCTATGGCATATGAGTATGTTTAAGGGTTCCCATAGCATTGTCTCGGTGGCTGGAGATCCACACAATAGCCAAAAGAATATTGAATTCTGATCCTGGGAAGTCATGCCATATTATCTAATAAAGAGGCAAGAATCCCCCAAGGATATGGGCAATGCCTTGTGAAATAAGACAGATATTACACCAGGCCCTTGTATTCATGGTTGTACTTATGAACCTTGTTCTTGTGAAATTGAAACTTAGCCTAGTGTATTAGTCAGGGTTCTCAAGGGAAACAGAATCAACAGGAGATATCTGTCAATAGTATGAGATTTTATGAGTCTCTCATGTGATGGTGGGGATGCAAAAGTCCAGGTTCTGCAAACAGGCTGCAAACCAGGGCTCTGATGAAAGTCCAAAGAAGGTCCTTGATGAGTTTCAGGGAGACACTGACTGTCCAAAGAGGTACTGGGAAATTCTCTCTGAATGCTGAAATCACTTCCCCTTATAAGCCATTCAACTGACTGGATAAAGTGTCACTCATTGCTGATGGCAATATTCCTGGCTAATGTAGATGTAATCAGGTATTTATGCATTAAACTCACTGGTAACTGAAGTCAATAAATGTCCTTGTATTAGCACAGGCTTGCTTGACCAAACAACTGGGCACAATTACCTGGCCAAGTTGACAGTGGCCTCTTACTAAACCAAACTCAGCATATAAATGCACTTCCTTCCCCCCAGTGTGGGACATGGTTCTTGGGATGAACCTCCCTGGCACCAAAGGATTATTACCATGTGTCAACTAGTGATGCATTTGGGAAAAGACCTTGACCATATTAAATATGAATGAGTTTTTGTGACTAAGAGATTTCAAAGTGAGAGGGAGTTCATTCCATTGACTACACATTTGCATATCTCAGCAGGATCTTAATGACTGCCACAGCAAACATTACCTCAAACAGTGGGGTTCCTGAGAGCTATAGATATATAGACATATAGGTAGAGCAGACAATCTCAGGAATTTGGCAGCCTGTCAATGGGCCTTACTTTAGAATATATGCTCTCCAATGTAACAGAGTTAGACTCATTTATAAGTTGCCTACACATGAGTCTTCTGTCCCTTTTATTTAAACTTATAATTAGCACAATACTCATTAAATATCTGTCCCAAAGACTTAAATCTTCAGTCTGCTTTTGTGCTAGCTGAGCCCTGAATCTCAGCAGAGTTGCAATACCTACTCTACAATTCATTGGACTCATCTGGTACAACAAACAAAAGCATAATAGGGGATAACACCAATCCCATAAAACAGAATATACACACTTGCAAAGAATACAGTTCCATACATCTGTGCCACGTGATTTAAGACCTCTCTCAATCAAACAGAGTGGGCATCACCACCCCCAAATCCTCAAGACTGAGGAATGAATAAATATGGGGGGAATGCAGCTATGGACTAAAACAGACCTATTATTCTAGCCATAGAAGAACTCTTTTCATTGATACAAAGGCAGTGGCCACCAGAGGTTCTGTGGGGAGGAAGAGGGAAGAATAAGTTTAACATAGGACATTTTTGGGACATTAAAATTGTCCTGTATGACATTGCAATGATGGATAAAGGCCTTTATACATATTCTCAAAACCTATAAAATTGAGTGATCCAAAGTGTAAACTATGATGTAAATTATAGATCGTGGTTTGTAGCAATGCTTTAATATGTGTTCATCAATTGTAACAAATGTACCAAATAATTGAAAGATGTTGTTAATGGGTGAAAGCGGTGAGGATGAGGGTGTGGGGTATATGGGAGTTCCTATATTTTTTATGTAATGTTTATGTAACCTAAAGTGTCTTTAGAAATAAAATAAAAATTTTAAAAATCTCATCTAGACAAATAAAATTAAAGTTCCGAAAGCAGAAGTTAACAAAATTGTAGTAAATCTTAAAATGCAACTGATTTTTTTTTTGCATCTGTTGAGATGATCATATAGTTTTTCTTTTTTTAATCGGTTAATATAGTGAATTATATTGAGTGATTTTCAAATGTTAAAACAACTTTACATTCCAAGGTCAAGATGTACTATATTTTTAATATATTCCTAGATATGATTTGCTTACATTTTAGGAAGGAGTTCTATGGCCATGTTAATGAAGAATATTCATTTTTAGTTGTTGTTGTTTTTCTCCTTCTAATATCTTTGTGTAGTTTTTGGCATTATGGTAATACTGGCCTTACAAGTTTGCACATATGCCTTGCTCTTCTATATTCTGGAAGATTTTGTGTAGAAGTAGAAGTGGTATTATTTCTTCTTTAACATTTGGTAGAATTCATCCCTGAAGCCATTTGGGCCTGGAGGCTTCATTGTGGGAATATTTTTAACTACAACTTTGATTTCTTTAATTGCTTTTTAACTGCTCATGTTCTCTACTTCATCTGGAGTGATAACTGTTGCATCTTCCAATAACAAATGTGTCCATTTTTCTATTTGTAAAAATAAAATATAAAACTTTGTTACTGATTAGGGAAACCGATGATCCAAATAGTCCCAGGATTTTCTTAGGGATATACGAAGGTAGGCATCATTTTACTGACAAACAAATTCCAGTCCTCTTTGTAATTAGTGACATATATCCTTTTTTTTCCTGTAATATAATGTCTGTTGGGAGAGGCCTACTATATTTTGGACAGAATACCACTATAGTATTGTCCAATACAACTGTTTTGGTACCACTTCTGTTGTCAGGTGCCAAGATTTATAGTAAGATCATGAACCTGATAGAAACAAAAAATGAATAATTTGGTTTTATAAGAAGTCATTCTTGAAAGGTTTGTAAAAGTAAGGGAGATTCCAAATGACTTCATTGTTTCCATAATCACTCTATAAGCTCTGTTTCTTTGAAAATATGATTAAATTGGTAGCTACTAAAGAACATCTACATAGGTTATTTTACTGTAGACTTTTAACCCTTATACATGGTGTCACAGAATAGGATTGTAAACATCTGGCTGTCATGTCTTTTGCAGTGATTGCCATATAAAGAACTACATACTAAATAGGATGGATTAATTTAATATAAAAAACAATTGATTTATAGAACATTCTTGTTTAAAATACAAGATTCCTATATACCACCCTGTTATTAACACTTGCAATTTCCCTAACAATAAAAAAATATTCATCTGAAATATCATGCAATAAGGAAGTGCTTAAGTTACTTATCATAAATCAGAATAGAATACTATGCAGCCATTAAGGTAACTTGATGGAATTGTGGGAATATTGTATCAGATTAGGCATATAAGGTACAGCTCTCACAAAAACAATGGAGAAAGAGCCAAAGGCCCCCCAAGGGACCTGCTTTGGGGGTCAGCAGACCAGACAGTGTTTCACAACTCCCAGGAGGGTAAGGAACAGATAGACAAAGAAGCCAGAACAACAAACTGTGATTTACTAAAACTCTCAGCTGCTGGGAAGGGCTACCATCCCCCACCCCTGAGATATTCAGCAGGGTTAAAACTCCTGGCTCATTCCAGCTGACCTAAAGGAGAGCAAACATCTTCCTCCCTGTGAGTTATTACAAAGGAAAAGGGAGACAGAGTTGGGGTCCTTTTCTACAGTGAATTTGCCCAGCAGACTCAGCTTTGAATCTCAGCTCTGGCCAGAGGAAAACAAAATAAAACCGAGAGAGATACACCTCAATGGAAAGGTGCACTAATGACTGCCATCTGCTAGCCAGTCTGGAAATTAAATGGACAGAAACTGCTTTTAGAGCTCTCTTTACCCTATCCTTGGGAGAAAGTCTGTGCCACATTAATGTGCCCCTGACATGGTTTTGGTAACTTAAGATGGGCAATTTTAAAGACTTAGGATAAGTTGAACCAAATATTAAAGAGCTGTGGAAAAAAAAAAAAAAGAACATTAGGCAAGAGGGATAAATTGGCCAGCAGAGTAATTTCACAAGCATATCTGATGCCTAGACATGAGAAAAAAACTACAAGCCATACTAGGAAACAGGAAGAGATGGCACAGCCAAATGAACAAACCAAATATTCTGAAGAGATTCGTGATTTAAGACAATTAATCAATGATAATCAAAGAACTCTTCTAAATCACTTTAAAGAATTGAAAGAAAATATGACTAAAGAGATAAAGGATATTACGAAGATGCTGGGTGAGCATAAAGAACAATTTGAAAACCTGCAAAGAAAAGTAACAGAACTTATGGTAATGAAAGACACGATGGATGATATTAAAAATACATTAGCGGCTGTGGCTCAATCAGTAGGGCTCTCGTTTACCATATGGGAGGCCCCGGGTTCGGTTCCCGGGGTCTCCAGGTGAAGGCAAGCCTGCCCGCACGGCGTGGTTAGCTGACCCAGCGAGCACAAGCAGCAAGGGGGGGATAAATGAATAAATAAATAAAATCTTAAAAAAAAAATACATTAGAGACACGTAAGAGCAGATTTGAACTGCTTGAAGACAGACTTAGTGACTTTGAACACAAACATCTGAACTGAAAAAGAAAGAAGAACAGAAAAAGAAGAGAATGGAAAAAATGGAACAGGGTCTCAAGGAATTGAATGACAACGCAAAATGCAAAAACATATGCATTATCAGCATCTCAGAAGGAAAAGAAAATGGCAAAGGGTCCAGAAGACTATTTGAGGAAATAATGACTGAAAACTCCCCTACCCTAATGAAAGACATAATTATCAATATCCAGGAAGGACAAAGAACCACAAACAGAATGAACATGAACAGACCTATATCCAGACACCTACTATTCAGAATAACAAATATCAGTGATAAAGAAGATTTTGAAAGCAGCAAGAGAAAAACAAAGCATCACATAAAAGGGAAACTCAATAAGATTAAGTGCCGGCCTCTCATCAGAAATCATGGAGGAGAGAAGGAAAAGTTATGATATATTTAAGGTATTAAAAGAGAAAAACTGCCAGCCAAGAATTATGTATCTGGCAAAGCTGTCTTTCAAAAATGAAAGGAAGCTCAAAGTCTTCACAGACAAACACTGATAGAATATGTTTCCAAAAGATCCAAATTACAAGAGATTACAAAATATATTAAAGAGAGTGCTCCAGACTGAAAGGAAAAAACAAGGCTGAAGAGACTTGAAGAAGAGTGTAGAAATGAAGAATATTGGAAAGGGTAAAAAGATAGACTATAGTGTGATATGACAATGAAAAGCCAAAGGTCAAAATGTATAACATAAATAATGCCTTTACATTTATAACATTGAATGTTAATGGCTTGAACTCCCCAATCAAAAGACACAGACTGACAGAATGGATTAAAAAATATAAGCCATCTAATGTTGTTTACAAGAGACTGACCTCAGATGTAAAGGCACAATGAGGTTAAAAGTGAAGGGTTGGAAAAAGATATTCCATGAAATAGTAACCATAATAGAGCTGGAGTAGCAATACTAATATTGGACAAATTAGATTTTAAATGCAAAACTATTATAAGGGATGAAGTAAGTCATTATATATCAATAAAAGGGGAAATTTGCCAAGAAGAAATTACTATTCACACCTAATCTCAGTTCTCCAAGATAAATGAGGCACACACAGGCAAGGAGGAAGGGAGAAATAGATATCCCTACAATAATAGTGGGAGACTCATTTCACCACTCTCAGTATTGGCTAGATTATCTGGACAGAGGATAAAAAAAGAAACAGAGAACTTGAATAATATGATAATGAACTAGATCTAACAGACATCTATAGAGACTTGCACCCCAAAACAGCAGGATATACATTCTTTTCAAGTGCTCATGGATCCTTCTCCAAGATAAACCATATGTTGGGCCACAAAACAAGTCTCAATAAATTTAAAAAGATTTAAATTATAGTAAAACTTCCTCTAATCATAACGGAATGAATCTGGAAATCAATAATGGACAGAAAAAGTGAAAATTCATAAATATGTGAAGATTAAATAAAACACTTTTAAACAATCAGTGGATCAAAGAAGAAATTGAAAGAGAATTGAACAAATATCTTGAGACAAATGAAAATGAGAAAACAACATAGCAAAACTTAAAGGACACCTCAAAAGCAATGTAGAGAAGGAAATTTATAGACCTCAATGCTTACATAAAAAAGAAGAAAGAGCTAAAATTGATTATCTTACTGCATTCCTTAAAGAACTAGGTAAAAAACAGCAAACTAATCCCAAACCAAGCCGAAGGAAAGAAATAGAAAAGATAAGAGCAGAAATAAATGAAATCGAGAACAAACAAACAAGCGAAAAACAATAGAGAGAACCAACAGAACCAAAAATTGGTTCTTTGAGAAGATCAACAAAATCGACAAACCTTTAGCAAGACTGACAAAGTAAAAAAGAGAAAAGACACAATATCAGAAATGAGAGGAGGGACATTACCACTGACCCCATAGAAATAAGATAGATCATAAAAGGATACTATGAACAACTGTATGCCAAAAAACTAGAAAATTTAAACGAGATGGACAAATTCCTGGAAACACATGAGCCACCTACACTACACTGATTTTAGAAGAAATAAAAGACGTCAACAAACCAATTACAAGTGAAGAGATTGAAGCAGTCATCAAAAACCTCCCTAAGATGAAAGTTCGAGACCAGATGGCTTTACAAGTGAATTCTACGAATCATTCAAAGATGAACTAAATACAGATTTTGCTCAAGCTATTTCAAAAAATTGAACAGGAAAGAATGCTACCAAACTCATTCTATGAAGCCAGCATCACTCTAATACCAAAACCAGATAAAGATGGCTTTGAGCCATCACCCATATGGACATAATCTATGGTAAAGGAATAGAGTGTGGTAGCATGTTGGGGGATGGGGCAGATGAGCGGTGGTGTTCCTGGGTTAAGTGGTGCAGCACTGGAGGGTGGGTGGATTAGGAACGGGCGGTTCAAATCCCCAGGGCATGTAACTGTGAATCTTGACATTCCATGGGTTGGAAGAGGGGGGTATCACGGGCCCTGGGGGGCTGGGGAGAAGGGAACAGTCAAGATTTAATGGGTTGTTTGGTGGTCATGGGGAAGGTTTTTCATTACCTTTCAGTAATGGACACAGGACATGGTAAATATCATCAAAATTATT
>JAKSZT010037117.1:2467877-2534360 GCA_026826555.1 Tolypeutes matacus | reverse complement strand
CAAAGACAAAGAGAATTCTGAGAGCAGCAAAAGAAAAGCAATGCATAGCCTATTAGCATACCAAATAAGATTACTTGCAGATTTCTCATCAAAAACCATGGAGGAAAGGAAACAGTGGTATGATATATTTCCAGCCAAGAATCTTATAGCCAGGAAGATTGTCTTTCAAAAATGAGGGTGAGTTTAGAATATTCACAGACAAACAGAAACTGAGGGAGATTGTAACCAAGAGACTGGCTTTGCAGGAAATCCTAAAGGGTGTGCTACTGTCTGAAAAGAAAAGTCAGGAGAGAGAGGCTTGGAAGAGGGTCTAGAGATGAAGATTGTACCAGTAAAAGTAACTAAAAGTCACAAAAGAGTGGTGAAAATAAAATATGACAGATAAAACTCAAAGGTAAAAATGAGTGAAAAAAGATCCGCCTTTACAGTAGTAACATTGAATTTTAATGAATGAAACTCTGCAGTCAAAAAACACCAACTGGCAGAATGAATAAGAAAATATGAGCCATTTATATGCTGTCTTCAAGAGACTCACCTTAGACCCAAGGAAACCAACAGAATGAAAGTGAAAGGTTGTAAAAAGATACTCCACACATTTAGTAACAACAACAAAAAAAGCTGGAGTAGCTATACTTATATTAGATGAAATAGACTTTAAAAGACACTAGTAATATGCAATCTGAGGAGGAAGTCAGGAAAAAATGTTCCATTTGCAATAGCGATGAAAAGAATCAAATATTTAGGAATAAACTTAACTAATGATGTAAAGCACTTGTATTGAGAAAAATACAACTCATTGTTAAAGAAATTTTAAAAGACCCAAATAATTGGAGGAATATTCCATGCTTATGGATTGGAACACTAAATATCATTAAGTTGTCAATTCTACTCCAATTGATATACAGATTCAATGGTATCCCAATAAAAATTTCACAGAATTTTTAAAATAAATGAAAAACATGATTATCAAATTTATTTAGAAGGGTAAGGGGTCCTGAATAGCAAGAAACATCTTACAAAGGAAAAATGAAGTTGCGGGACTCTCACTTCCAGACTTTAAATCATATTACCTCACTACAATGGTAAAAACAGCATGGTCCTGGCATAAAGACAGACACATAGACCAATGGAACTGAATTGATGGTTCAGAAACAGACCCTCACATGTATGGTCAAGTAATATTTGACAAGCCTGTCAAACCCACCCAGCTTGGACAGAACAGTCCATTCAGCAAATGGTGCTGAGAGAACTTGATATCCATAGCCAAAAGAAGGAAAGAGCACCCCTATCTCACAACCTTATACAAAAATTAACTCAAAATAGATAAAAAACCTAAATACAAAAGCAAAAACCATAAAGCTTCTTGAAGAAAATATAGGAAAATATCTTCAAGACCTGGTGGTAGGTAGTGGATTCTTAAAGGAGATAAGAGGAGGACTGAAATGGACTAATGATGTTTAATGTATGTAGAAGTTTTAATTAACTTTATTGTAAATGTGTGGAAATGTATAGAGTTGATGGTAACACATTATAGTGAGTAGCAGCTGGTTTATAAATTAGATTGTGGTTATAAAGGGTAGTCTAGGGATGTAAATGCCAATTGAAAGAAAGCTAGAGAATAATCCAGGGACTTAATAACACAGTAAACCCAGAGTTGGATGAGAATTGTGGTTAATGGTACAGATGCAAGAGTGTCCTTTGTAAGCTAGAGCAGATGTACATCATTATTGCAGGGTGGTGGGAATGTGGAGAAGCACAGGAAAAATGCAACTGGAATGACCTATGGACTGTGGTTAACAGCAATAATATAATGTTCATGCATTTAAATCAAAGATGTACTGTGTTGATAATGGTGGAGTATGGAAAAAGTGTGCCCAATGTAAGCCATGGACCTCATAATAGCTTGATAATATTATCTCATAATCTGTAACAAATGTTCCACCATGGTATGGTTTGTTGATGGAGAGGTGTTTTATGGGAATCCTGCACATGTGCATGACTTTTTTTTGTAAGTTCACAACTTCTGTCATAAAAATATTTTTTTAAAAATAATACTATGGTAGTTCTGAGGAAAATACACCAAATGTAGGTTAAAGAGTATAATTACTAGTAAGATTTTGATGATATTCTTTCATCATTTGTAACAAATATCTCACAACAATGTAAGGTATTGTATGTATGTATATAAATGATGTAATAATAATAATAAATAATAATAATAATAGAGTGGTGTATTAGTCATCCAAAGGGGTGCTAATGTGAAATACCAAAAGTGGGTTGGTCTTTATAAAGGGTATTTATTTGGGGTAGAAGTCCACAGATACCAGACCATAAAGCATTAAGTTTCTTCTCTCACTACAGTCCATTGCCACATGCTAGAGCAAGACAGCTGCCGGCGTTTGCCAGGGTTCAGGCTTCTTGGGTTCCTCTCTTCCCGGGGCTGCATTTCTCTCCGGGCTTAGCTCCTGTTTCCTCCACAAGGTCAGCTGTAGATGATCAGGTGAATGGCTCACTTCTCTTCTCCTGCAGCCTTCTTCCAACATCAAAACTGCCTCTCAAAAAAGTGCTTCAACTCTGTTCTCACCATGCCTTTTATATTTGATTCCCTACCCAACAAGGGGTGGGTTCAATGCCCTACTGACATGGCCCAGTCAATGCCTTAATCATAACTTAATCATGCCCAGATTAACATATCAGTTTACATGCATCATCCAATTATATTTTTGGAATTCATAATTACATTAAATTGGCCAACAGCTTCACTCCACCCTCTGAATTCCAAAAATACATTACAATATTCAAAAAAATCTTAAATCAGTAACAATTCAACTACAAAATCATATAATCATTTTTAAGAAATACAGTTCATCTTGAGGCAAAGTCCCGTCTGCTGTAGACCTCTGAAACTTACAAAACCATTTAACTGCTTCTAATACACAAATGGAAAGAAAAAGGATAAACATTTTAATTATCATAAGGAGAAATTGGGATGTTAAATATGAGTCATGGATCCTCTACAGTTCAGTAACCCTGCAGGGCATCCTCCATTCGATTTCAAAGTCTGAGAGTCATTCTTAAGAAGATGGTTTCTTCTCCTTGGTGCCACATGGGAACCCACCCTTTCCACAGGCTTGCTGAATGGCCATTTTCTTGGTTCTACCCTCATCAAGCATCTGGGTGTCAACCAAGCTCCAGACCTCACCCTCCAAGAGTGTTGGGGTGATTGCCACATCTTACCCAATCTTTGGGTTAGAGTCTTAGCCCCCCATTACAGTGAGGTGAAGACAACATTTCCCCTAACCTATGGCATACAGGTTCAACACTCTCAGAGCAATGGGTTGACCACCTGGCCTTCTCTAATCCATGGGGGACAGGTAGACCCCTCTCAGACCTATGGGGTGTTGACCTTAACCACCCTAATCTTTGAGGAATTTGCTCCACCCTCTCTGCATCCTGGCATTGCAAAACTCTCCCAGAACATTGGGTGGGGACATCCACTCTCTTCAACTGCTGGGGAAAACTCACCCCCTCTGCACCATGGGGCATCAAAACTTTTCCAGAACATTGGGTATGAACATCCACCCTCTTCAACTGCAGGGGCAAACTCACCCTCTCTGTACACATGGGTGGGGCTCCTCTTCTGGCCCAAGGATATGTCTTAATTCCAGATCTCTGCTTCCATGGTTTTCTTCTTAAAGCTGATTCTCCTTCAATCTCTCCTTTCCATGTTTTCTTTTGTCCATGCCAGCAGTGGTTTTGTTCATACAGCTCTCTCAAAAACTTTGTTGGTTTAGCATACAAGAAGCAGGTGTCCAAGCCATCAGACAGTAAGACTTTCCACAAGTCTTTCCTAGATAACTGCATCTTCAATTCTGATTTACAAGTTCCAAGTTTAGTAAAGTCTTCAAATAGGGCATTTTCATCTAGGAATTTGATTCCCAGAACTTGGAGGTTCTGGAATCAGTTTCTGTTTTCTTTGTGCCCAAAAGTTCAGTCCTTAGTGTATTTCACTCATCTAGTATTTTGCTATAACCTGCAAGGAGAAGCCAAGCCGTATTCTCCGAGTTTATCTTGGAAAGTTCTTCAGCTAATACCTCCAGTTCACCATTTTCAAATTCTGTCTTCCATATAACACCAGGAGTTAATCGTGCTAAGTTCTTTGCAACTTTAAAACATGGATTGCCTTTCTTCCAGTTTCCAATAATAGTTTCATCATTTACTTCTAAGGCATCATAGAAAGTCTCTTTAGTTTCCATATTACTATCAACAGTTTCTTCAAAGTGATCTAAGCCTTTTCCATCAAGCCTGTCACAATTCCTCCAAAAAATACCCTTACACATTTATAAAACCATTCCAAATTTTGGTAACTACAAAATCACTTTCCCACTCCTCGGTACCCAATTCTGTATTAGTCAGCCAAAGGGGTGCTAATGTGAAATATCAAAAGTGGGTTGGTCTTTATAAAGGGTATTTATTTCGGGTAGAAGTCCACAGATACCAGGCCATAAAGCGTTAAGCTTCTTCTCTCACCACAGTCCATTGCCACATGCTAGAGCAAGACAGCTGCCAGCATTTGCCAGGGTTCAGGCTTCTTGGGTTCCTCTCTTCCTGGGGCTGCATTTCTCTCTGGGCTTAGCTCCTTTTTCCTCCACAAGGTCAGCTGTAGATGATCAGGAGAACAGCTCATTTCTCTTCTCCTAGGGCTTTCTTTCCAACATCAAAACTGCTTCTCAAAAAAGTGCTTCAACTCTTTTCTTGCCATGCCTTTTATATTTGATTCTCCACCCACCAAGGGGTGGGGCTCAATGCCCTACTAACATGGCCCAGCCAATGCCCTAATCATAACTTAATCATGCCCAGATTAACAGATCAGTTTACAAGTATCATCTAATTATATTTTTGGAATTCATAATTACATTAAATTGGCCAAGGGCTACAAGTGGTTTGGGGAAAAATACACCAAATGTAAGATACTTTGGCTGGTAGTTATATTTTGAGGTTGCTCTTTAATCATTAGTTAAAAATGTTTTACAACAATGCAGGGTAGTGTTGGTAGGGTGAGGTATGATGTCCCTATATGATGTTATGTATGTTTGTTTTGTAAGTTCACAATTATTATTATACACTTATTATTTATGTATGTTTATGTATGTGTGATATGCTTCAATAATTTTTTTAAATAATAAAATAAAATATATATATTAGAAACATATAATAGATTTGATCTGATTGAAGAGAGAATTAGTGAATAGGAAGTCAGAGCATATGAACTTGAAAAGAGAAAAAAAACTGAAAGAAAAGAATGGAAAAAATTGGACAGGGTCTTAAAGAATAGAATGTTAGCATGAAACACAGAAACATATGCATTATAGGTGTCCAAGAAAGAGAAGAGAACAGAAAAGGGACAGAAAAAATATTTGAGGAAATAATGGCTGAAAATTTTCCAATATTTATGAAAGATATGAGTATCAATATTCAAGAAGAACAACATATTCCAAAGAGAATAAATTCAAGCAGATTTATTCTGAGACATCTACTATTCAGAATGTCAAATACCAGAGTTAAAGAGAGGTTTCTGAGAGCAGAGACAGAAAGCAATTTATCACTTCCAAGGGAAATTCAATAAGTCTAAGTACCAATCCCTCATCAGAAATAATGAAAGTAAAAAGTATATTAAAAAGTATATGAAATAATGAAATGTTTCAGTATATTAAAGGTACTAAAAGAACAAACTGTCAGTCAAAAATTCTTTATATGGAAAAAGTATTCTTCAGAAACGAAGGTGAGTTTAAAGTCTTCACACACAAAAAAAACCTGAAAGTATGTTACCAAGATTTCAGATCCACAAGAGATACTGAAGGGTATGTTACAGCCTGATAGGACAAGACATGCCTGAAAGGCCTGGAGAAGAGTATTGAAATGAAGATAACTAAGGATAACTGGAAGGGTTAAAAGACAGAAAATAGTGAGATATGACAATGGAAGCCAATGTCATCCAAAGAAAGCCAATGGATGACATATTAATGCCTTTACAGTAATAAATTTGAATGTTAATGGATTGAACTCTCCAATCAAAAGACAGAATGACAGAATAGATTAAAAAATATGAGCCATTTACGTGTTGACTACAAGAGACTCGCCTTAGATGCAAGGACACAATCAGGCTGAAGCAGAATGTTTGGAAAGAGATATTCCATGCAAGAAATTAATAAATTAATAAATTAATAGAAATTAATAAAATGTAGAAAAAGAGAAAATAAACAAATATATGTAGACTAAACTGTAAAATCCTAAACAATCAGTCACACAAAGAAGAAATTGCAAGGAAAATCAGTAAACATCTCAAGAGAAATAAAAATTAGGTCACAACATATCAAAATTTGAGGGATAGAGCAAAGGCAGTGCTAAGAAGCACATTTATAACCCTCAATACTTACATTAAAAAAAGAAGAAACAGCTAAAACTAATGACCCAAATTCACATCTAAAGGTACTAGTAAAAGAATAGTAAACCAATTTCAAAGCAAGCAAGAAAAAAAGAAACAGTAAAATTAGAACAGAGAGTGAATGTGGTTCAAGCAGTTGATCACATACTTCCAGCATGGAAAGTCCCAGGTTCAGTTCCTTGTACCCTTTGAAAAAAAACAAAAACAAACAATAAGCAAAACAAATGAGGAAGCCAACTCAGGGGAGCCATTGTGGTTCAGTGACTGGGCACTGGCTTCCCACATACAAAGTCCTGGGTTTAATCACCAGACCCTCATACTTCAAAAAAAAAAAAAAAAGCAAAACACAATTGCAGCAGAAATAAATGAAATAGAGAATAAAAAAGTGAATAAACAGAGCCAAAAACTTGGTTATTCCAGAAGATCAACAATATCAACAAATCCTTTATTAGTCTAACAAAGAGGAAATGAGAAAAGATGCAAATAAAATCAGAAATGATAAGGAGACATTATCAATAACCCATCAGAAATGAAAGCTCATAAGTGGATTCTATTAACAACTGTATGCCAATAAACTGGACAACATTGATGAATTGGACACATTTCTAGAAACGCATGTATAACCCACACTAAGCGTAGAAGAAATTGAAGAACTCAACAAATCATCCACAAGTAAAGAAATTGAAACAGTCATCAAAATCCTTCCCAGAATGAAAGCCCCAGCACTTGACTTCACAGGTGAATTCTACCAATCATTCAAGGAAGATTTGATACCAATAATGCTCAAAATTTTCCAAAAAATTAAAGAGGAAGGAATGCTACCAAACTCATTCTATTAAGCCAATATCACTTTAATACAAAAGCCAAATAGAGATAATAAAAAAACAGAAACGTATAGACCAAATTCTCTCATGCATACAGAGGTAAAAAAATCCTCAGCAAAATATTTCCTAACTGAATCCAAAAGTACATTAAAAATTATACCCTATGATCAACTGGGTTTTATTTTATTTTATTTTATTTTATTTTATTTTATTTTATTTTATTTTATTTTATTATTTTATTTTATTTTATTTCATTTCATTTCATTTCATTTCATTTCATTTCATTTCATTTTATTTTATTTTATTTTATTTTGTTTTATTTTATTTTATCTAATTTATTTTTTATTGTGGGTAAAAATCAAAATTTTCACAATACATACCAATATTTGTAAAATGATATATAAATATATATGCATATATGTGCATTTGCTTACAAAAATGTTATGTATATATAACATATATATATTTTTAGAGGTGCTTAGATTACCTAAAATATTACACGGAAACTACTGGGATTCCCATGTTCCCCACCTCCCACAACTCCCACCACATCCCACACAAACATCTCCCACAAGTTTGGCCCATCACCCTCAATGGACTTACACATCCTGGGGCCTTGCCATCAACCAGAGACCACAGTTCACATCGTAGACCACACTTTCTCCCACACAATTCTGAATGGTGTGTGCTGATTTAAAATGGCGTACATCTGTTGCCACAATGGCACTCAGGACAACCTCCAAATCCTGAAGAAGCCCCTGTATTTCAACTGCAAATCCCCTCCCTGCCCCGAAAGTATCCAGTGGCCACTGGCTCCACCTCACTGTTATAATTTCTTCCATTGCTAGGATCACCATATTTGTACAACAGAATACCCTAAAGTCCACTCTAGTCCATAGTTCTTCCCCCAATCCTGAGGGGACTGGGATGGTGATGTCCACTCCACCTCCAAGTGAGAGAGGGCTTATATCCCATGGATATGGTGGGTGGGATGATCCTGCCTGCAGATGCAGACCCTCTCCATTCCTTGGAATGGCCGTTGCCCATTGCTGTCTCCTCGCCACGTGACTTGGATGAGTCCATTGAGCTGTAGGGTAGGAGTTGCAACTCCACCGAGATTTCACACACCTGGCACATAGGTAGGCGGGAGGCTCCAGTCTCTGGAAGTATACCTAAAAACTCCAGCATCACATATACGTTTGAATAGAAGGGACTGATGAACCCTGTGCAAGGAGGACTTATTTGAGTCTAATTCTGTCATTCTCAGGAGCACAGATTCCAAAATAGAGCCCAGTGATAAGGCATCAGTCTCTGGGGCTATTCCTCCTTATATAGGACCTGGGTGTCTCCAGAGCCCTCCGGAGCCCCTCTGTGTGGGGTGATAGGCACTTTGATATTCTATGAACTCCTACTGAGGTGTGTGTAAGCGTTACCTCTAGGATGACCTCCCGACTCTCTTTGAAGTCTCTTAGCCACTTGAACTCATTTGTCTTTACCTTTCCCCCCTTTTATTCAAGGTCTTTTTCCAGTTGTGCTGCCAGTTGGCACTTGGTATTAATCCCTTGTTGCCAGGGAGGCTCATCCCCGGGAGTCACGTCCCCACTGGGGGAAAGTAATGCATTCATATGCTGAGTTTGGCTTAGAGAGAGGCCACATTTGAGCAACAACGAGGCTCTCAGGTGGCAACCTTTAGGCACCCCATAACAGTAAGCTAAGTTTCAGTTACAAGAGCAAAGACTCATAAGGGTAGTCATCAATAAAAAGAACACATCAGTGGGTCATCCTCTTTTGACAGACACTGTCCCTGCACTCAGAGGACTATTGCTGCTCCCTTGGAAACTGTGGCAGAGCTCTTCATGCTAGGAATTCAGATTCCCTCATTTATTCTGTGGTTGTCCACCCATTGTGATCATGCCCCATCTTTTGATCTTTTGAACAATTTTGTATATCTTTCATGTATATTCGGATGAACTAACTCAAATGATTCCCCACTCACAGACACCTCCCACCAGTAATCCCCTGCAGTACCCATTGTAACCCTTCTGTGATCCAAATCATTCATGAACATGTAGTCCATAAAATAATCAAATACACTTAATAGGAAAAAGAAACTACAATGATAAGCTTACATGCAAGAGACAAACATAAGGAAACTCAGGAAAAAAAAAAAAACAAATAATCAAACAAAAACCAAAACAAAACAAAATATAATTAGCAGATTGGGACATTCAAAAAATTGGGGAAAAAAGCAAAAAGAAATGCCTTTAAAATATATATATATATTCTTTTTTTTCATTTTATCACTGTGTTAACGGATGTCTGGTGTGCCGTGACACCTTCCCCCTCTCAATCCCCATTGTCTACCAAATTTTCATTTAATTTTCAAAGAAGATTTAGGTCACAGCAAAGTCACACACGGAGTACTAGAGACTCCTAGATATCAAACCACGCCCCTCTTCCTCACCCCATATTAAACCCCGCCCATTTTTTTTGTTGGATGTTAGCATTGTTATAACTGTTATACAGATAGCAAAATATAGCAACTAAACATTGTCAATGATTTACAATATAGTTTACAATTTAGATGATACAGTTTAATAAGTTTTGATGATATTTACCATGCCCTGTGTCAATTAGTTTAAGGTAATGAAAAACCTTTCCCATGACCACTAAATACCCCATTAGATCTTAACTGTTGCTTCCTCCCCACCCCCCTGGGGCATATGACACTACCCTATCTTGACTCATGGAATGTCAAGATTCATAGTTACATGCCCTTGGTATTTGAACGTGCCCTTCCTAATCTACCCACCTGTCAACACTGCACCACCAAACCCAGTAATATCACTACCCATCTGTCCTATCCTTCAATATGCAACTATACTCTATCCCTTTAACATAGATTATGTACATATGGGTGATGGCTCAAAGCCTGCTCTTCTCTTACTCTCCCTTGTTAACCTATCTTTCAGGTAATGGTTCTCAGAGACTGCTCACTTTCCTCAGTTCAAATCAGTGAGGTCATACACTGTTCATCCTTCAGTGCCTAGGTTGCATCACTCAACATAAAGTTTTCAAGATTCATCCACGTTATTCCATGTGTTAGCACTTAATTCGTTCTTACAGCTGAGTAATATTCCATTGTATGTATGTACCACATTTGGCTTATCCATTCATCTGTTGATGGGCACCGGGGTTGATTCCAACTTTTGACAATGGTGAACAATGCCGTTATGAACATTGGTGTGCATATATCTGTTTGTGTCTTTGCTTCCAGTTCTTCTGGGTATATACCCAGCAATGGAATTGTTGGATCATACAGAAGATCTATTGTTAGTTTTCTGAGGAACCGCCAAACTGCCCTCCACAGTGGCTGGACCATACCACAGTCCCACCAGCAGTGGATGAGGGTTCCTATTCCTCCACATCCTCTCCAATATTTAGTGTCTCCTGTTTTTTTAATAGCTGCCATTCTAATGGGTGTAAGTTGGTAGGTATCTCATTGTAGTTTTGATTTGCATTTCCCTGATAGCAAGCAATATTGAGCATTTTCTCATGTGCTTTTTAGCCATTTCTATTTCTTCCTTGGAGAAGTGTCTTTTCAGGTCAATTGCCCATTTTTTAAATGGGTTGTTTGCCCTTTTATTTTCAAGGTGTAGGATTTCTTTATATATGCAGGATATTAGGCTCCTTTCAGATAAATGGTTGCCGAATATTTTCTCCCATTGGGTAGGCTGCCTTTTTATTTTCATAATAACATCCTTAGAGGTGCAGAAGTTTTTAATTTTGATGAGATCCCATTTATATATTTTTTCTCTTACTGCTCGTGTTTTGGTTGTGAAGTTCATGAAACCATTTCCTTTTACAAGGTCCTGTAGATTCTTTCCTACATTATCTTCCAAGGTCTTTATGGTTTTGTCTCTTATATTTAGATCTTTGATCCATCTTGAGTTGATTTTTGTATAAGGTGTGAGATGGTATTCTTCTCTCATTCTTTTGGATATGGATATCCAGTTCTACAAGCACCACTTGTTAAAGACGCCATTCTCTCCCAACTGAGTGGGCTTCATGGCCTTACCAAATATCAGATGCTTGTATATGCAAGGATCTATATCAGAACTCTCAATTCAGTTCCATTGGTCAGTAGGTCTATCCTTGTGCCAATACCACGTGGTTTTGATCACTGTAGCTTTGTATTATGTTTTAAAGTCAGGTAGTGTGATACCGCCAACTTAATTTTTCTTTTTCAATATGTCTTTGGCAATTCGGGGCCTCTTCCACTCCAAATATATTTTGTGGTTAGTTTTTTTCCAGTTCCTTAAAAAAAACAGTGTTGATTTTTATTGGGATTGCATTAAATCTGTAGTTTAGTTTGGGTAGGATAGACATCTTGATGATATTTAGTCTTCCTATCCATGAACAGGGAATATTTTTCCATTTATTTATGTCTTCTTTGATTTCTTTAACAGTGTTGTGTAGTTTTCTGTATATAAGTCCTTTACATGTTTAGTTAAATTTATTCCTGGGTATTTGATTCTTTCACTTACTATTGTAAATGGTATTTTTTCCCTGATTTCCTCCTCAGGAGGAATTGGTGTAATAATTGCTCATTATTGGTGTACAGAAATGCTACTGATTTTTGAGCTTTGATCTTATAGCCTGCAACATTACTGAACTCCTTTATAAGTTCTAGAAGCCTTGTTGTAGATTTCTCAGGGCTTTCTATGTATAGGATCATGTCATCTGCAAATAAGGAAATTTTTACTTCTTCTTTTCCAATCTGGATGCATTTTATGTCCTTTTATTGTCTCAGTGCTCTTGCAAGTACATCTAAGACAATGTTAAATAGGAGTGGTGATAGTGGGCATCATTGTCTTGTTCCTGATCTCAGAGGGAAGGCTTTTAGGATTTTACCATTGAAAATGATGTTAACTTTGGGTTTTTCATATATACCCTTTATCATATACAGAAAGATTCTGTCTATTCCTATCTTTTAGTGTTTTTATAAGGAAAGAGTGCTGTATTTTGTTGAATGCTTTTTCTGCATCCATAGAGATGATCATGTGATTTTTTTCTTTCAATCTGTTTATGTGGTGTATTACATTGATTGATTTTCTTATATTGAACCATCCTTGCATACCCGGGATGAAATCCACTTGGTCATTGTGTATAATCCTTTTAATATGTTGTTGAATGCGATTAGCAAGTATTTTGTTAAGGATTTTAGCATCTAGGTTCATTAGAGAAATTTGTCTGTAATTTTCCTTTCTTGAGGTATCTTTATTTGGTTTTGGTATGAGGGTAATTTTGGTATCAGAGAATGAGTTAGGCAATATTCCTTCTACTTCTATTTTTTGGAAGAGCTTAAGTTGAAATGGTGTTAGCTCTTTCTGGAATGTTTGGTAGAATTCATCTGTGAAGCCATCTGGTCCTGAACTCTTCTTAGTTGGGAGGTGTTTGATGACTGAGTCTATCTCTTTACTTGTAATTGGACTGTTGAGTTCTTCTATTTCTTCTTTCATCAATGTCGGCTGTTTGTGGGTTTGTAGAAACTTGTCCATTTCCTCTAAATTATCATTCTTGTTGGCATATAATTTTTCAAAGTATCCTCTTATGATACTCTTTGTTTCTGTGGGGTCAGTAGTAATATCCCCTTGTTAGTTCCTTATTTTATGTATTTGCATCTGTTCTCTCTTTTTCTTTGTTAGTCTGGCTAAGGGTTTGTCAATTTTATTGATATTCTCAAAGAACCAACTTTTTGTTTTGTTTGTTGTTTCCAGTGCTTTCTTATTCTCTATTTCATTTAGTTCTGCTCTAATCTTTGTTATTTCTTTCTTTATACTTCCTTTAGGTTTAGTTTGTTGTTGTTTTTCCAATTTGTCCAAGTGTGCAGTTAAGTCTTCAATTTCAGCTCTTTCTTCTTTTTTAGTATATGAATTTATGGCTATGAACTTCCTTCTCAGTACTTCTTTCACTGCATCCCATAGATTTTGATATGTTGTTTGTCATTTTCATTACTTTCAAGGTAGTTACTGATTTCTTTTGAGGTTTCCTCTTTGACCCACTGTTTGTCTAAGAGTGTAGTGTATAACCTCCATATCCTTGTGCCTAACCTGTTTCTCAGGCCCTTTGTGATTTCCAACTTCATTCCGTTGTGGTCAGAGAAATTACTTTGTATAATCTCAATCTTTTTTAATTCACTGAGAGTTTTTCTGTGACCTAGCATGTGGTTTATTTTTGAGTATGTTCCATGCGCCCTCGAGAAGAATGTAAATCCTGCTGTATTTGGGTGTAGTGTTCTGTATATGTCTATTAAGTCCCGGTCTTCTAATATATTGTTGAATGCCTTAGTTTCTTTATTGATTCTCTGTCTAGATGTTCTGTCTAATGATGATAGTGATGTGTCAAAGTCCCTGCTATAATTGTAGAGGCATTTATTTCTCCTTTTAGTTTTTCCAGAGTTTGCCGCACGTATTTTGAGGCACCCCGATTAGGTGCGTAAATGTTGATGATTGTTCTCTCTTCTTGAGAGATTATTCCTTTTACTAATATGTAGTGTCCATCTTTGTCTCTTACAATAGTTTTGCATTTAAAGTCTATTTTGTCGGGTATTAGAATAGCTACTCCTGCCCTTTTTTGGCTATTGTTAGCTTGTAAAATGTTTTTCCAACCATTCACTTTCAGCCTCCTTGAATCCCTGGGTTGAAGGTGGGTTTCTTGTAGACAGCATATAGATGGATGATATTTTCTTATCCATTCTGCCAATCTGTGTCTTTTGATTGGTGAATTTAATCCATTAACATTCAGTGTTATTACTCTTAATGAATTTCTTACTTCAGCCATTTTTTCTTTGGGTTAATGTATCTCATATGTTGTTTTGTTTCTCTTTTTGTCTTTTCAGTTGTTTTTAAACTCTCCTCCAACTCTCTCTCCCTTTTTTTTTCTTTTCAACTTATAGAGATTCCTTTAGTATTTCTTGAAGTGCTGGTTTCTTCTTGACATACTCTCTTAATTTCTGTTTATCTGTGAATATTTTGAACTCTCCATCATTTTTGAATGCCAGTTTTGCTGGATAGAGATTTCGTTGCTGGAAGTTTTTTTCTTTTAGCATTTTGCCTATGTCATACCACTGTCTTCTTGCCTCCATGGTTTCAGCTGAGAAATCAGCACTTAATCTTATTGTGCTTCCCTTGTATGTGATGGTTCTCTTTTCTCTTGCTGCCTTGAGTATTTTCTCTTTGTCTTGAGCATTGGACATTTTGACAAGCATATGTCTTGGAGTTGGCCTGTTGGGATTTATACTAATTGGGCTGCTCTGTGCTTTCTGGATCTGCACATCCATCTCTCTCAATAGGGTTGGGAAATTTTCAGCCATTATTTACTTCAACACTCCTTCTGTTCCTTTTCCCTCGTCTTCTCCTTCTGGGATGCCCATAATGCATATATTTGTGCATTTTGTATTATCGGTTAATTCCCTGAGTCCATGCTGGATTTTTCTATCTTTTTGTCTATCTGTTCTACTATCTCTTTGATTTCAGCTGTATTGTCTTCCATATCACTAATTCTTTCCTTTTCCCGTTCAAATCTGCTGTTATATGAATCCAGTGTCTTTTTCCTTTCTTTGATTGTGCCATTGTTCACCGTCATATCCATTACCTTTTTAGGCATGTTTGCAATTTCTTCAGTATGTTCTCCCAGTGTCATTTTATATCCTTAATCTCTTCCTTCACTTCTTTAAGTTGGTCCATGATATTTGTTTGGATACCTTTGATTAGTTGTTTGATGTTCTTCATCGCTTCCTGGTTTTTATTTTGTTCATTGGACTGGTCCATGTTTTCCTGTTTCTCAGAGTCATTTGTATTTTTTTGTTGCCCTCTGGTCATCATATTATCTTGATAAGTTTGTTTAGTTGATTAGATTTTCTCTATGCTCTAGAGTTTTATTTAGCTGGTGGCTCTGTGTGTGAGTGAAGTTTTCTCTTTGACACTTTTTCTTCTCATTTTATTTCCTTGCTTCTTTCTATGTTCCCTTGAAGGCAAAAGATTAGTGACAGAGGATTCAATAGATGTAAGGAAGGCAGAAGGATAATAGTGATATTGATAAAATTTAGAAGACGGGCCAAATGAGACTTAATGAGATGAATATTTAACTTGTGTAGGCAGTGTAGAGTAGTAGGAAAAAAGTGAAGTTCCTACAATGGACTGGGAAAACAAATGGAGGAATATCTATATAGTGATTTAGAAGGCTAGAATTATGAGGAGGGAGAGAAATAGTAAAGAAAGGGCTGAAAGGAAAAAGTTAATACTAATAAGAAAAGAAGAAGAAAGCAAAATAGATGGAATAGAAATTGACACCCTTAAGTTGTGGGCCTATGAAAAAATGTTGTATCTAAGAGCCACAACAGAAAGCAGAAGGCAGAAAGATGAAGGAAGGATAAGTGACAGTTTGTAATACAGAATCAATGTAGACAGCGAGTGGGAAATTACTGAAGAAGAAGCACAGCAAAGAAGCAACAAGCTAGCAGCACCTAATTTTTAAAAAATGAAAGAAAAAATAAAGGTGGAAGGAAAGAGGAAAGAAAAGCAAGAGACTAGAAATAAACAAGAGAGAAACCAAAGATCCACACAGGCAAGCAGTCAAACAAAGCTAAGGGGGGGTCAATGATTCCCCTAGGGTCCACATGGATCCTCTCTGCCTATTTGTGTTTATCAATCAATTTCCCCGCAGGGGAAAAAGCTTTTAGCTATTAAAGTAAATTAAAAAGAATGTATTTTTCATTTATTGAAGTGACCTTCTCACTTTATTTTTATTTTATTTTTTGTGAAATACAGGACCCAAAATATTTCCTCCTCTAGACCAACCCTCTTATGGAAGGGATCCTAGCTGGGCCCGTGGAAATTAATCAAGCTCATCCCACTACCTGGACTCCCCAGGGTAGCTGTAGCTCTGATGTTAGTCAGTGCAGAGTGCTAAAGACGGCGGATTCCACCCCTTCTTGAGCTGAGCACCAGCATCACCGGGTTGCTATGTAAATCAGTTTGACTGCAGATTCCCATCTGCTCTCAGCCTGTTGCTGCTTCAGGTCGGCTTATCTCCTCCCCAAGGCTATGGGGTGGTGCAGGCAGCCAGATCGATGTCAAAAAATAAAAAAATATATAAAATAAAATAAAATAAATTCCCTTCCCTGTCCTCCAACAGAACCCTCCCTCTTTTGGAGAGTGTCCCCTCTTCCTGGCTCTGCGGCAGCCCGGGGCTTATCCCTGGGCAGCTAGGTAAATTGACCCCCTCCCCCGACCAGAATCACCCCTCCTGTTCACCGGGTGCCGATTCGCTCTGGCTGTTCTGTTCACACAAGGTCCAAGGGGCTCCAGGCAGCCAGATCCCCAGAAAATAAACTTTCTCACCCTACTCACGGCTTCAACTGGCCGTTTTATTATTATTATTTTTTCTCCCTAACCGCAGGGTTCAGCCGTCTGTGCCAACCACCACCGGCAGGCTTAAAACTCACGAATCTCTACCGTTCCATCCATGCCATTGATCCACGCTGATAGATGTCCCAAGCTTCTCATTCCATGCGTGCACAGCACAGACCCCTGGGCAGGACCCCATCCACAATCTGCCTTGCTCTGGGAGCTTGCAGTGTGTGCCCTCCTACACTAACACCATCTTGGCCCTGAACTGCGTTTTATACCAGGAATGCAAGGGTAGTTCAAGATTGAATCAATCAGTGCAATACACCACATTAATAAATTGAAGATAAAAAATTACATGATCATCTCAAATGATTCAAAAAAGGCATTTGACAAAATACAACATCTTGATAAACACTGTCTGAAAGATAGGAATAGAAGGAAACCTTCTCAATATGATAAAGTGCATATATGAAAAACCCATGAATAACATTGTACTCAATGGTGAAAGAGTGAAAGATTTGCCACTGAGATTGGGAAAATGACAAAGGTATCTCCTACCTCCACTATTACTCAATATTGTGCTAGAAGTTCTAGCTAGAGCAATTAGCTGTGAAAAAGAACTAAAAGCCCCCAAATATGAAAGGAAGAAGTTAAAGTTTCCTTCTTTGCTTGCCTTTAAGATAGCATTTCACATTACTAAAAAACTTTAATTTAAAATGAATAAGGACTTTCATGTAACTATTGAAAATAATCAAAAAGTTGATGATGGACTAACAGTGCCAAGAGAAGAAAGAAAAGAGACAAATCTAATTAGCTGTGTTTTGAACTTTTTCAGAATATGTCACAATCATTTACAGGGATAAGAACATTTAAAGTACAGCATTGCTATTTTACTTTTCACATTTGAATAAAAAAATGAAAGCACCCCAGCAAATAAATTTATTTCTTCTTCTCCAATTATATATAGAGTTGTAAGCTGACAAAGCAATCATGTATAACATACAGAGATCCCATATGTCACCCACCACCAACACCTTGCATTGCTCTGGAACATTTGTAAAAAATGTGGGTTGGGGAAAAAAAACACAAAATCTATTTTTTCATTTAAATTATATAAATCAAGTTTTAACAAAAAATAATATAAAATTCAAAATTTAATCACAAAGAACTCAATATCACATTCCAAAGTAACTAGGATTTAATAATCTTTAATGAAAGAGTTCACATCTTTTTTTTATGAGGACACATTTTTGAGGGAATAGCATTGTGCTTGGCATACAGTAAGAACACAATAAATTGTAGTCATAATTATTTTTTTGGTGCTAGTGCTCTGTAAAATGCAAGTTATTAGCTAATGTGTATGGTATTTATCAACCATAACAACAGTTATGGTAGATGCCATTTAATGAGCAGCTAATATGTATTAGGTGCTCTCTCTATATATATATTTTTATAAAATTTTATTGAAATATATCATACATGCACATACCTAAACAATAAGTGTATAGAAACAGTTGTGAACTTACAAAATAAACATGCATATCATCATACAGCGCTCTCATACATCACCCCACCACTAACACCTTGCATTGTTGTGAAACATTTGTTACAAACTATGAACTTGCTGTAGCCCATTTCTTACATTTGGTGTATTTTTCCCCCAACCCATCCATTTATTAACACAGTACATTAGTATTATATATTTGATATAGTTCATGAGAGAATGTTTTAATATTTGTTCTGTTAACTAAAGATCTCCTTCCAGCACTGGATTCCCTGTGTTATACAAACACATGCTTTGTACAATCCATTCAAAGTGTATACTCAGTGGCTCACATTTTCATCACAGTTATGGTGTCATCACCTCAGTCAATTTTGGAATGTTTCATTATTCCAAAAGGAAAAATCCCATACCCTCTTATATTCCTCTATTGCTGCAAAATATTACAATATTACTGCTATTATCCATAAGTTATATTAGTTGTAAAATTTTCCTGTGTATCACCATATTTTAACACTTTGTAAATGAAGAATATTGTTTTATTTATACTATTAACCACACTCTTTATCCATCACTGAAATCACTATATTATATATTCCTTAGATTATTCTCTAGTTTCCTTTCCATTGACACATCCACAGACTACCCCTTTCAGCCACAATCTCATTTATAAATCAGCAGTGTTAGTTATACTCACTATAATGTGTTACCATCAACTCTATTCCTTTCCACACTTCTACAATAAACCTTATTAAAAGCATCAACTTCCATTCTCAATCCACATTTTAACTCCTAGTAACCTGTACTCTAGAGTATACTTCTGTGAGTTTACTCATCATATTTATTTCATATTAGTGAGACCATACAATATTTGTCCTTTTGTGTCTGTCATTTCACGCAACATAATGAGACATCATACTGAAAAAATGAAAAACAAATGTCTCTCAACCTATTCTTCCCCATGTGAAAACTCAGCATGACACACCTGTCCTATTGAGTGAGTTTCATTGATAATAAACTTTCCTCCTATTAGAAAAGTGTTTCTGTCTTAATTAAATACTACACTTCACAGACTCAATGCTTTATTCTCTAGAGTCTTTCAATGGAGTCTTAGCTAACAGATTTGAGATCTTTCTGCATTTATAACATAAATATTTAATGCTATGAAATCTTTCAAGTACTGTTTTATTAGACCTCACCCATTTTTATAAATTTGTATTATCATTTTCACTCAGTTAAAATATTTCTTAATCTCTCTTGAGATTTTTCTGTTTGATTCATGATAATTGATAAGAACATTGTTAAATCTCCAGATATTTGGGGTTTTTCCAGATATCTTTCCGTCATTGATTTCTAGTTCAATTCCACTATGGTCACAGGCAATATTTTTATTGTTTACATTATTTTTTTCTTTGAAAAAGTTTGTTTTATTTACCAGAATATGATGTAGTTTGTTGAATATTCCATGGGCACTTCAGAAGAATGTGTATTATACTCTGGTATGGTTTACTGTTCTATACCTGTAAATAGGTCAAGTTGATTGTACTATTTTTCAGGCCATCTATATCCTTATTTATTTGATACTTTTTTGTTACATAAGTTATTGAGAGATAAGTGTTGAACTCTCAAAGTATTATTGTAGATGTGTCTATTTCTCCTTTCAAAGCATTTTTTTTTTTTTTGGATCTTTTATTTTGAAGTTCTGTTGTTAGGTGCATACACATATAGGATTATGTCTTCTTAAAGAACTGACCACTTTATCATTATGTGAAGCCCCTCTCTATCCATGACAATATTGCTGATTCTGAAGTCTACTTTATTTGTTCTTAATATAGCTACTCTATATTTCTTTGATTAGCATTTTATGGTATATTTTTATATTCTTTCAATTTTTGGCACCACAATGTTGGTATTTTTAAAGCAGGAGATATTTCCCAGGGTCTAGTTTTGGATGCCTTTTCCCCTCATGGTTGCAGGTGACCTTTCTACCTTCATGGTATTGACAATGCTCTCACCATCCTCTGTTTTAATCCACTTCAGTTCTAGCTGCTCTGACTGGCTGCAGTTTTGTCACTTCGTGGGCAGGGAAGCCTGGACATGGGTATCTGATATAAGCAAAGGCTTGCAGCTGTGTCATTCCTCTGTTCCTGGGCCACAGAGGTGACAGGCATGATGTGAGTCCCTTTCTGAGCTACGGTTTTTATGGGGAGCTGGTGCTGGCTGCAAGGTACCTGCTACACTATGGTGACCATCTGCAAAGGGATGGCCTGGGCTATCTGAATCACCTGTCCAGTGGCTCCTAAGCCTTGTGTGGCCAATCACAGGGATAGGCCCTACTGTCACTTTGACTTCCCTGCGGTCTCCATTTTTTTACAGCTCTGTCTCCAGAGGGGGGACCATGGCCATATGTGGGTGACCACAGCCTGCCTGGCCACAGTAGATATGTTTGTGGAGCCAGCCCAGCCGTGTTGGGAGCCAGTTGATGGCACCTGGTGGACCATGTGGGCCATCTGCCTCATGGGCTGCTGGGAAGGCATGGCCACCCCTGTGTAGGTGACAGGTTTTAGGGCTGGTTGCAGCTGCTGCTGTACTGTTATCAAAATTGGCTGAACAGGAAGTGGAGAATCAGGAGCACTCTGGGCAAACCATGACTTTTGAATGACATGAAGTTTGGGCTGTGGGGCACCAGGTTCAGGCTCCAGGGAAGATTGGTGAGCCTTCCCATGAGAGGCTCTTAGGGGTCTTCATGCCACTGGAGTGGGCAGAGAGCACTCTGGCATGATGGGGGGAGGCTGGGACAGTTCTAGAAGACAGTGGTCCCAGAAGAGTTCTAAAGTAAGGCTGGCCCCTAGACCGTCTCTTCCCAAAATGCTGTTCTATAGTAATTTGCCCTCAGAGGCAGGGTCTATCCTCCAGAATGAATCTTTGCCTGGTTCTTCCTGGGAGAGTGGTACTTTGATGAAATAATTCAGAGAGAGACTGTGATGAATTGAATTCTACCAGCCCTTGTCTGCAGTCCTGTAGTAAGGGTAATTTTTAGTGATGTGTGCATAAAGTCCCCTTAGGGTGAGCCGTTTATCTGGAGCCATCATAATTGTTTGTACTATTAATTGTACATAAGAATAAGGTGGTTTTGAATCATCCTTTGGGATATCTCCTACTGAACCTCCCTTTTCATTTTCTGGCTGTGAGTTTTCAGCCATTAAATTGAGGTCAGATGGTATACATGGCCATTTTGTACCCAGAAGGTCCCGCACCCCAGGGGCTGGATGGGCAGGAGTTTGCAGCACTGATGGTTCCTGTGGGAGACGGCAGGGGGCTGATCAGGTGGGTCATGGTGTCTGAAATGCGGATGGTCAGGGGTGAGACCTGGGGCTGCACGGGCTGCCCTGGGGTCTCAGGCTCCTCCTGCCCCTCGCTCTTCTCTCTGGACAGCCCGGTGAACGTGATCTTGAAGTTTGTGCTGGGAAACGTGAACGTGTACATGCGTTGCAGCTGCAGCGGTGGCGCCCCACAACTCTGGAACACACCATCCGCCATCCACCAACACGCAGTTCTTGCCCAGGCAGCACAGGTAGAAGTTGTCGCAGGTGCTCATGGAGGGCCAGGGTTGCTCAGGCAGGTTGGGGGCTGCCCGACCTTGGCTGCCTCCGTCACCTGGGGGCATGAAGATCTCGAAGTGGCGCCGGAACATGAAGCTCCAGTGGCCCATGTTTACGTCCACAGAGCCCTGCAAAGAGTTGTACCCGATGGTCACCCAGCGCTTCTTCATCAGGTACTTGTACTCGTGACCCTTGAGCCGCGCCACGACCCAGCTACCCTACAGGGACCCGCTGTCCAGGCCCCGTCACCTCCGCCACCCGCGAGCAGGGAGCTAAGCCCTACAGCGCCGCTGCCTGCAGGGCCCATGGCGTTTCGGATGCCCACGCGCGCTCTCCGCCACTGTCGCGGTCGCCATCGCCGTAGCCGTGCTCCACGGAGAGAGCCCCTCAAGGTAATTTTGATTTGTATATCCCTATTGACTAAAGATAGTCAGTATCTTTTCATGGGGTTGTGGGCCAACTGCATATATTACTTGAAGAAATGTCTATTCAAGTACTTTGCCCATCTGTAATTAGATTACTTCTCTTTTTGTTAAGGGGTAAGGGTTATGTCCATATATTATCTATATATTATTTATTTTCCTCAATTTTAGACTTATTAAAACTTATATAGAGTATGCTTATATATTTGCAAACTTAAAAAAAACTTATATAGAGTATGCTTATATATTTGCAAACTTAAAAAAAATTCTAAAATCCTCCCTACCATTTACCTACCATTGGGAAAAATCATCCATTTTTATTCTTTGTATTAATGTTTGTTTGTATTCAAAACTAGAAGAAATGGAAAAGAAAAATTTTTCATTAAGTTTAGACTGGCATTGAGGAGAAGGAGAGAATAACTGGAGTAAACTTAAGATCCTCCCTTTCAGTTTGGGCAGGACTGGTTTGACAAAAAATCAAGAGTCTAAAATTACTCATAAGCAGAGAGATGGGATGAAGATACCAGAAATGCAATGAAATAGGAGCTTGTATTTCCCAGAGAAATTGAAAATGGGAGACATCATACCAGAACCAGCTAGGAACATTTTCAGTATAGCAGTCTGAATAACCCCTGGCTTGTGTTTCTGAACTCTTTGGCCTTACACCTCAAAAAGAATACCAGTTGTGTAGACATGAGAGAGGCAATACCTGCTGACACAAGTTCCCTAGGAAATCTGTTCATTCTGAAGAATGCTGGATATTGGCCAATATTGTTTCATCATTTTAATAAATAAAAGACCTGTCATCTGTATTTAATAAGTGCTTATTGGATAGGAAGCTTTTTAACCATTAGTTCATTGGAACTCTCAACATTCCTAACAAATTGGAAAACTATTTTGCAAATGAAGAACTTGATGATGTTATATACTAATTTACCTATAGAGTCTAAAAAGTTACAGGTCATGCATATGGCTTGTATTCTAATGAACCTATGTACTTGAATTTTGTGAGGAGTGTTGTAGTTATGGATTCTCAAGTAAAAATTTTATTATCAACAGTTCAGAAGTTACCAGTTTATTGGAAGTTACACTGGAAGTTGCCAGGTTATTCAGGGAATGGCTAGGATATTTCACAAAATACTTAATGTGTTATTTTATTATACTGGAGTTAAAATGTGTTCAGAGTGTGCATATATGAGTATGTGGGGAAGGCATATTCTGGATCAGCCTAGAGAACGTTTGTCTGAAACAACAAGCAAAATCTGAGCTTTCCATAAATTCAGCATCACATTCCCAGTGTTGTTATCCTGATCATCACCCTTTAGACATTGGTAGGCATGGCTCTGGATTGACTATAATGTCTACTATGTTTTAGAAATTTGTGATCTTTGATGATGTAGCTACAGACTTCACCCAGGAAGAGTGGGCCTTGCTGGCAGATCCAAGAGTTTTTCAAATATGGAATGCTGGAAAACATCACTCATTTGCTATCTATAGGTGATTATCCCTACATTGATCGTATGTTTATCAACAAATATCCTGAACATCTTCCCCATATTCCATTCCACAATTTGCCATGATTCTTTCATGGCCCTTAAAACTACATGAAGGAAATTTGTGTCTTATTTGTTAACTTACACATAGTTTGTCACTTCAAAAGTTGTCCTTGCTACTCAATCTTCAATACCCAGAATTGTGCTGGGAAGTCAATGCATATTTTTAATGAGAAAATACATGAATTAAAGTTACTATTCTACCCTAAGAATGAAGCTGAGGTTTGAGACCACAGTAAAATAATGGAATATGTTGCACTGCATGGTATCAACACTCAGCATTTTTTTCCTGCTGCAATGTTCAAAAGATAGTGCTATAGAAATTCAATATCTGACATCGTTGGTTTTCTTGGCTTTGTGCATTTTAAACCTGGCATTACTATTGATATAGTATTTCAATAGATTTTCCAATACTGTTGAGATTGATGTAATCATCAATAAGAAGAAATTCTTTGGTTTTTCTAGGTTGTCCAAAATTTGGAACCATGCAGGTCCACCAATTTATTCTAAAGACCTAAAATGAATAACTTGAAGAAATTAGGATCCAAGAATTCTAGTAAATAGATGGAGAGTTTCTGAAGCATACATCAATTTGTCCACACACAAATGGAGGTGAAAAGAAGCCCATCTAAAATAATTATGACAAGGCTGACTGGAAACAGCTGAGGATTCTTTTTAAGAAGGCTCTCTTGAAGATAAATCTTTGTTTCAAGCTTCAGAGGAACTAAGTTGACTTTGATAATTAAACAGTGGAATGATGATATGTTGAATTCTATAAATAAAAAAAATTTATTAACTTAATTTGCTACACATAATAAAAAAAACTTTTTACAATGTAAAAAAATAATGGACTATTTTTTTCCATATTACCCTTGTGTGGTGGAACTCATTTTTACTTGGATTATTTTTTTATACTAATTTGCCTTATTAAGTCATTGGGGGTTTTGTACTCTGTCTTTGAATTTGGACATGGAAATAATCAATAAGATGAACTCATTGCCTTTGGAACAGAGCCAGGTATACATTCTTCACTGAGGAAGAATGGTCAATGTTTTTGATATGCAAAGTACTCTTCCCTGCACCAACCTCTAGATGTTTGCCTTTTTGTTCCCTAGGTAGACAGCCCTTGACTTGAAGTTCAAGCACTACTTTCAGCACAGAACTCACAATCTGTATACAGGGTATCAGTCCTGTAAATTGGATGCAATTTTCCATTGGAGCACAGAGAGGAGGTGTGAAGGGAAGAGAGAGGATTTCTCCAAGGCTAGAGTATAGGTGAGCACCAGGCACATGTGTTTCATATGAGAAAGAGACTGGTCAGTGAGAATGCAAAACCTTGGAAGTGTCAAATGCAATTTCCTTGAGTGAATATTTTCTGAAATGGCACCAAGGACATTGGGGGGAAATTCTAAGGATGGTGTCATTATATTTTTCACTTACTCTCTATTTATATGTCCTTCTTTAATTACCTTGGCCTCAGGAAAGTAATGCTCATATATATATTGATGCTAACTATTACACAATTGCCTTCAACTTGGTCCTCCATTGTGATGAATTTCCCTCTCTTTACCTCCCCAAAATCCAATCTTCATTTTTTATCTTTCTTTTATCTTTATCCAGAAAATCTTTTCTAATTGTCAATGTCCTAAAATGTTTTTCCACTAGCTTGTGTATTCCTCTATTTCTCATTCTTTTGTCATTTAAGGGTCATATTCATTATATTTCTCCAGAGAAATAAAACCAAAATTACACATATAAAGAGATTTGTTATAGGAATTGGCTCATGAGAATGTGGGGACTAGCAAGTCTGAATTCCATATGGCAGGCTGCAAGATAATATCTCTGATTACTGTGAGTTTGAATACCCCAGGGGAAACTGAAGTAGAGACATAAATTCTTCTGACTCCTGAAATCTTGTTTTCCTTTTTAAACTTCCAACTCATTGTATAAGGAGGCTCCCCACATTGATGAAGGCAGTCTCCTTTGTTGATTGTCGGTTCAATAAGTCAAAGACAGAATCAATTTATTAGAGATGTAAATCCATTTATGATTTACCACACAGTAGCAATCAGGCTAGTGTTTGCTTGAACAAACACCTGGAAAACATAATCTTGCAAAATTGATACATGTAATTAACCATCACAAGGGTCAATATTTTAAACATACTTAAATTTGGTTCTTTTTCTACATTTTCATTCTCCTAATAACATTTTACCAATTTAATTTTTTCATTATTTCAGGCAGGGAAAGAGGCCTTGATAAACAAGAAATGATATCCATGCAACATATCTACAAGAAAGACACATCCACCATCATGTCAATGATAAGCTTCATATGTGTGAAAACTGGACATTCAAATAGGGTAAGTCATGAATTCAACACATTCATCTGACTGCAAGAAGATGGAAGATTAGAGTGTATTGGTATCACTTCTCTCCCAGAAAAATAGCTAAAGGATGGGCAGAAGGTGTCCAGAACAACTGTTGTAAGGCTGTGGAGAACAGGAGAGTGCTAGGCAGCACCCAGAAGAGAGGGGGGTGAAAAGAAGGAGACTCTACAGTGAGGATCTTTGGGTAACTCAGGCTGCTGGTGGTGGCACCCAACCCCCACTCACAAAGCAGACAGCTTTTGGGCATCCAGTCTCTGGCAGATGGCTATGGACTGAGAGGGCTGCAGGGTTCCTGTCCACTGGAAAGGACAGAGGGAGGGGCACAACCTACTGTCAATCCAGCTATTGGCTGATGAATCTGGCCTGCTGTGTGTCATGGTTTCCACCCATCCAGAATGGGCATGACTGTGCAATTGTTCCCACCTGGGAGCTGGCAGAGAGTTATAGATAGCCTGCCTTCTCAAACACCCTCCCTACTGACCAGGACTGGTTGTCCCTGATACAGAGGGTAGAGGAGATTTGTTTCCTCCATTGGAAAAGTGAGGGTGCAGCTGAGGGATGATCAGTGTGTTTGAACTGCAAGACTTGGCTCTGAATAGCCCACACAAAGGGGAAATTTCCTGGACATTGCTTAAGCACTACCTGCCAGGTTGTGATTCAATTGAACACATTCCCCTCTAGGGTTTGAGCAGAGAGGTTTGTCAAAGAGCACCATCTGTTTTCAATCAGGAAAGTGCACCCCAGGAAAAGAAATATGAGGCTTTTTTCTGCCTCTACTGTCCCCTACACCAAGGCCCTTGGGAAATCATCTGCACCATGTAAGTGGGTCCCTGGCCCATTTGTTTCATACTCTATGTTTCCATTTATGTAAAATTCAAGAGGCAAAACTATACTAAGGTATAAGAAGTCTGTATCACAGTTTCCTCTGAGGATACAGAGGGGCCTTGTGATTAGGAGAGAGTCTTGGGGTGCTGATGAAGTTTGCATTGTTCATCTGGCAGATGGTTTCATGGGAGTCTTCTCTTTGTGGAAATTCCTGGATCTGTATACTTATAATTTATGCACATTTCTGTTTACGGGTCATACCTCAGTTAAGGTCATTTATCAAATTATGTAACCAATAATAAAAATAATCAGTTGATTGGTAACAAGTGTGTGTTTCCAGGTGTTGAAAAAATGTTGTACTTCCTTTCCCCTGGCAAAACCAGCATGGTTATGCCTTCCTCTGAAATTCTGCTACTTGTGTGTTCCTCTCCTGGTGTTCTATTTTTCTCAAGTAAACTGGTCAAAGATCTAGTGTCAGCCAATCAGGACACTAACTCTAAAAGTTAGGTGATTTCCATTTGTGATGCTTTTAGTTCTTCCCCAGAGCATGAAAACTCCTAATCTTTAGCTCTTCATTATTATAATTATTTTAATCTTTAGCTCTTTAGCCTTGTTGGATTATGTCATTTTAGCTGGGGACTGAGACTCAGTTCTCAGAGAGAAAACATCCCATATTCTACTTGGGCCCTTATTCTCAGAGACCTATTTTGTGCAGATAGCAAGCATCTTTGAATTCATTACAGCTTTTTATATCAATTTTCCTGATACACATTTAGAAATCATACAATCCATCCAAATTATATAATCAGTGGTATTTGGTACAATCATATAGCTGTGTATTTATCATTTCATTCAATATTAGAGAATTTTCATTGTTCCAATAATAATAATAAATAAAAACCAGACAAATAAACAAAAAAATTCTACTCCTTAATAATCACTTCTCAATCTTCCTATCCTTCCTATGCTGTGTAGTTGCTGTTCTGTTTCTGCCTCTCTCTTTAGATTTATATTTTTTATGGATGGTGTCAAACAATATATAGTATATTTTGTTTAGCTTCTTTCACTTAGTGTATTTCCTGTTTTTACACTTAGTGGAAGATTATTACTGTATTACTATACATTGCAGTCCATGGTTTGCTTTCTTTGTATTTCTACCTAATAATTACATCTTATAACATTAACATACCTTTGTTCAGTTTCAAAGAAATGCAGTCTTATATATGCAATATTACCCATACTCATATTTCCCATGAGGGTTCTCTATAATATTCAGTCCCATGTTACATTGATTAGCTTTCCTTCTAGTAATATATACATTTTTTAACTTTCCTTTCCAATCACTGTCATACCCATATCTTAGCATTACTAGCTACAAACACTAAGAATGTTTTTACCATTTCTATTAATTACCAAACATTTACAAAAAATGTTTTTACCAATTCTTAATGGATTAAACCTCACCTTTCCATTCTTTAACCTCATTATATTTTCTGGTGATGAATATTCTAGTTGTTAACTCCATGAGTTTACACAATATATTTAGTTCATAATAATGCAATCATACAATATTTGTCCTTTCATATCTAGCTTGCTTCACTCAACTTAATGTTCTCCAGGTTCATCATGTTGTCATATGTTTCATGATTTCGTTTATTCTTGCAGCTGCATGATATTCCATCATATATATGCACCACAGTTTGTTTATTCATTCATTGGTTGATGGACACCTGGGCTGTTTCCATTTTTGACAATTATGAATAACACTGTTATGAACATCAGTGTGCAGAAGTCCGTTCATGCCACTTCTTTCATCCTCTGGGTATATACTTAGTAGTGGTATTGCTTGGTCAAGTAGCAAATCTTTATTCAACTTCCTTGGAAACTGCCAAACAGTCCTCCACAGTGGGGTACAATTCTTCATTCCCACCAACAGTAAATAAGTGTTCCTACCACTCCATTTCCTTTCCGATATTTATAGCTTTCTAACTTTTTTATAGTGGCCATTCAAATGGGGTGAAATGATATCTCATTGTAGCTTTGATTTGAATTTCCCTAATCTCTAGTGATGTTGAACATTTTTTTCATGTGTTTTTTTTTTCCCACCATTTGTATTTCTTCTTTGGACAAATGTCTACTTAAGTCTTTTATCCATTTTTTAATTAGGTCAATTGTCTTTTAATTGTTGAGTAGTAGATTCTCTTTATGTATCATGTATAATAAACCCTTATCAGGAATGTGATTTCCAAATGTTTTTCTCCCATTGATTTGGCTGCCTTTTCACCCTTTAAGCAAAATCCTCTGAGGTACAAAATATTTAATTCTGAGGAGGTGTCATTTATCATTTTTTGTTTGTTTGTTTTTCATGTTTTGGGTGTAAGGTCCAAGAAATCACCACATACCACCAATTTTTTTTAGTGGTTTAAAACTTGCAAAACACTTTTAAAATATATTTATTTATTTTAAAAAGATATTTAGATTACATAAAATGTTACATAAAAAATAAGGGATTCCCATATGCCCCACTCCCCACATTAACAACTTCTTTCATTAATGTGGTATATTCATAGTGATTGATGAACACATTTTGGAGCATTGCCACTAAGCATGGATTATAGTTTACATTATAGTTTACACTCTCTCCCACTGAATTCTGTAGTTTATGGCAGGATATATAATGGCTTGTATCTGTCATTGCAATGTCATTCAGGAAAATTCCAAGTCCCCATATTATACCTCTTTTTCCCTCTCCCTGATTTCAGCACCTCTAGTGGCCATTGTCTCCACAATGATATAATATCTCCCAATGCTAGAATTCCAGTAAGTCTATAGTAGAATACCAGTAAGACCACTCTAGTCCATATTTTATTCCTCAATCCTGAGGATTCTGGGATGGTGATCCCCATTCCACCTCTAAGTGAGAGGAGGTTTCAATCACGTATGGCTGATGGATGAGACTTTCTTCTTTGCAGTTATAGACTCTCTTGGTTCCTTGGTATGGTGATTGTCCATCCTCACCTTGTTAGTTGTCCTAGGTGAGTCCAATGAACTGGAGAGTAGGTGTTGCAACTCCACTGAGACTCAGATCCCAGCTGGCACATGGACAGCCCAGAGACTCAAGTCTCTTGGATGTACACCTACCAACTCCAGCACCAACTATAGGTTTGAATAAAAGGGACTGTGGAAGCATCGGTAGAGAAGTCACAACACAACTGAGTCCAACTTTGTCACATTTGGGAGCACAAACTCCAAAGTAGGGCCCACTGGCAAGGAACCAAACCATGGAGCTATCTACCATGACAGTAGGACCTGGGTGTCTCCAAAGCCTTCAGGAGCCCCACTACTTGGAGTAGTGTCTACTTTGGCAGGCTATGAGATCCTGCTGAGATGTGCATAAATGCTGCTTCTCTGATGACCTTCTGATTAACTTTAAAGTCTCTTAGCCATATACACTCATTTGTCTTTACTTTTTCCCCTTTTTATTCAAGGTCTTTTTCTAGTTGCATCACAAGCCAGTACTCAGTAGTAATCCCTCAGTGCTAGGGAGGCTCATCCCTGGAAGTCATGTCCCATGCTTGGGGGAAGGTAATACATTCATTTGCTGAGTGTAGCTTAGAGAAAGGTCACATTTGAGCAACATGGAGGCTCTCTAGAGGTAACTCTTAGGCACCCTACAACACTAGGCTAAGTTGCATATTCATCAATATCAAGGATCCATCAATGGATCATCCTTCTTCACTAGTCATTGCCCTTGTACTTTGGGGATTGTTGCTGTTCCATTAGAGAATGTGGCAGAGCTCCCCAGATGGGGAATTCAATATTCTTTCAGTTATTGTGTGAATCTCTGCCCACTGTGGCAGTGCCCCATGAACATTTGAACACATTTATATAACTTATATGTATGCCCAGGTGAATTTCCTCCCATGTATCCCCCATCACTGACACCCCACAGCAATGATTGTTCACTGCCACAGTTGTAACCCCTCTGTGATCCAAAACTTTTTCAAATATGAAGCCAAGAATATCACCAAATACAATTAATAGGAAAATGAAATAATAACAATAGATTTAAACATAAGAAATAAAGTACACAATAATTTAGAAAAACTAAAACTAAAATAAAATAAAATAATAAAAAATTGGGATATTAAAAAGTAATAAAAACAATTTTTTAAATCTTTTGCCTTTGATCACTGTAATACCTGTTGTCCTGTATGTACAGTGGCAATTTCTTCCAATTCTTCACCAGTGTCTTACTTTTTTCACTTTGTTTTCAAAGAAATTTTAGGTCACAGTAAAGTCACATACAGAATAAAGGGGACTCCCACATACCCAACATCCTCCCCTTTTTCCCCCTCCCCATATTAATAACCTTTTTATATGTGGATGGTACATTTGTTACAACTGATGTACAAATATTGAAATATAGCTACTAACCATGGCCAATGGTTTACATTATGGTTTACATTTTAGACCACACTCTTTTATAAATTTTTGATGAAATAAACCATGGCCTGTATCCATTCTTGCAAAGATTATGCAGAACATTTCCATTGCCCCCAAAATACCCTCCTTATCCCCCAAATATCCTCTTGGGGCTCACAGCAACCACCAGGCTTCACTCATTGAAGGAAAAGATTCATAGTTACTTGCAACAACACTGAGGTTTTGACTTTACTGGTCTATCCTCCCTCATTAGGAACCACCTTTGCTCTTGACAGACACCAACCCCTCTTTTTCAGAATATTTTGGGCCTCCTCAGGATGGGAGTCCAACTCCTTCTTGCTCATTATGTGGGTCTCCACCCACTGATACAACACACTATGACAAAATGATCCCTCACACATTCTCTAGAAGACTGCCCCAAGTGTGCCCTATCCCGAATGCTCCCCCATCCAAAACTCTTAACCAGTAATCCTTCCTTGTCATATTACCAAAAAGAACTTTCTCAGCATTATAGTTTTAACTGTGTACCTATCAATCTCCAGTGTTCACCTGCTCCCACACCAACCCTAACCATAGTTCCCAGGGACATCCAACCCATCCTCTCCACCCTACCCCCCAGTCAAGCTTGCACCACCCAACCCAATAGTATCACTAAACCCTTGTCATATCCCTTCACAGCACAACTACTCAGTTCCACCTTATCATAGATTTCACCCATATGGGCGTTTGCTCACAACCTACTTCTCCCTTTCTATTTTCTGTAAACTAGCTCTCTGAGTCTGCTTGATTACCTTAATTCATATCAGAGTCATGTAATATTTGTCCTTCAATGCCTGGCTTGCTTCACTCAACATAAGACCCTCAAGATTCATCTGTGTTATCCTGTATTAGTACTGTATTCCTTCTTACAGCTGAGTAATATTTCATTGTATGCATTACCACATTTTGTTTATCCATTCATCTGTAGATGGGCATTTGGGTTAACTCGAACTTTTGACAATAGGGTATAATGCCGCTATGAACATTGGTGTGCATATGTTTGCTCATGTCCTTGCTTTCAATGCTTTTGGGTATATATCCAGCAGTAGAATTACCAGATCATATGGTAGATTTATAGTTAGGTTTTTGAGGAACTGCCAAACTGTCCTCCACAATGGCTGGGCCAGTCTACATTCTCACCAGCAGTGGATTAAGGTTCCCTTTCCACCACATCCTCTCCAACACTTGTAGTCCTCTGTTATTTTAATGGCTGCCAGTCTAATGTGTATAAGATGATATCTCATTGCAATTTTGATTTGCAATTCTCTAATAGCTAGTGATGTGGAGCTTCTTTTCATGTGCTTCTTAGCCATTTGCATTTTTTCTTTGGAGAAGTGTCTGTTCAAATCACTTACCTATTTTTTAAATGGGTTGTTTGTCAGGCACTTGACAAGTCCTGTGCTGAAAATTGTCAAACTTCCAATTCCCCTGAGGGAGGCAGGCAGTAAGAAGCACTTAATAACTTTCCAAGGGCATATTTAGTGTCCCCTGGCAGGGTGGGGATGTCTGGAAGAGGGTTGAGAGTCATTTCTCTGTGGTGAGTTTGGATACCAGGGATCCATTTGAATTTCAGAAGGGAACAACCTGACCAGGATAGATGAGGGAGGATCTTATCACACAGGCTATTGCATCCTGCTGCACTGGGAGAGAAAGCAATAAGAATAGAAAGGGGGCAGAGACAGACAGGCTCTTAATCAGCAGGAGTCTACTCAACTGCAAAGAGTCAAACCTGCCTTAGAGAAACTTACTGGTAGCTCTCTAGCTAACTGACCCAAGGAAAATGTTTAGCTCAATTGAGGAGTCTCCAGTTTGAATATACAAGGACCCCGGTTCATTTCCCAGCCCTCCTTAGAGTAGTAATCCAGTGGGTTATCAAACACCCAGCTGATACTTTAGGTAACAAGGAACACATAGACAATATTTTTGTATTAGCTTCTCTTGGGTCTCTTATTTTTATTTTAAAAGATTTCTTTTCTTTTTAATTTAACTTAGTTTACTTGCTAAAACCTAATTCAAAACCTTCAGAGGGCAGGCTGCAGGATAATTGATTGATGAACACTGGCAGCCTGAAAAGCTCCCCAAGGGCTTAAGAGGGAAAGCTGTGTCTCCTAAGTTTTTGTTTGATTGCTTGCTTGTTTGATTTTTGTTCTTCTTCCCCTTTCTTCCTCCCTTATTTTTTAAATTAGGTGCTGCTGTCTTGTTTCTTGTTTGCTGTGTTCCCCCCTTCTTTTGTCTCCCCTTTTTTAGTATACCAATTTTGTCTACCTATGCTCTTTCTTTTCCTTCCTTCATCTTCTTATTTATGCTTTCTGTTTTTGTTCTTACATTCCACCTCTCTTTGTTTAGTCTTCAATTTTTCTTGCTTTTATTTTGATCTCCTCTATTCTCTCCTTTCTTTCTTTTTTTAAAAATTTTGCTTGTTGCCTTTTCTTTTTGCTTTCCCTCACTTTTTTATCATTCTGGCCTTTTAATTCATTCTAGATATTTTTCTCTACTTGGTTTTTCATTTCATTGTTTGTGCCCCACTTTTTCATTCTTATTCCCCTGCACTTCCTACATAAGTTAACTACTCATTTTCCTAGGCCTTATATGGTTCCTCTTCTACATTTTACTATTATTATTACTATTAGCCTTTTTCTCTTCTTACCTCTTTCCTTATTCCTGGCCCTAATCTTTTTCTTTCAAGGACATAGACAAGAGCAAGGAAATAGGAAAAGAGGAACAAAGTGTCAAAGAGAAAACTTACCACACACACAAATAGAACAACTAAGTAAAATCCTAAAGTAGAGAGAGAAACTAATCAACTGAATAAACCCATCAAGATAAAGATATGCCTAAACATCAAAAAATAATTATAAACAATACCAAGAAATAGGAAGATATGGACCAGTCCAATTAACAAACTAAAAACCAGTAGGAGGTACAGAACATGGAACAAGTATTCAGAGCTGTCCAAATATCATGAAACAACTAAATGAAGTGAAGGAAGAGATGAAGAATATTAAGAAGACACTAGGAAAACATACTGAAGAAATTGTAAACATACATAAAAAGGTAATGGATATTATGTTGATGAAAGGCACAGCACAAGAAATCAAGAATACACTGGAAGCACATAACAGCAGATCTGAACGGGCTGAGGAAAGAATTAGCAATGTAGAAGACAGTACATCTGAAATCAAACATAGAGTAGAACAGATAGATAAACAGATAGAAAAAATCCAGCAGAGATTTAGGTATCTGAACAACAACACAAAATGCCCAAACAAACACATTAGAGGCATCCCAGATGGAGAAGAGAAGGGAAAGGGGACAAAAGGAGTGTTGCATGAAATAATAGCTGATAATTTCCCAACCATATTGAGGGAGATGGATGTACATGTCCAGCAAGTGTAGTGTACCTCAAAGAGTATAAATCCCAATAGACCTACTCCAAGACATATACCTGTCAAAATGTCCAATGCTCAAGATAAAGAGAGAATACTGAAAGCAGCAAGAGAAAAGAGAACTATCATATACAAGGGAAGCTCAATAAGACTGAGTGTTGATCTCTCATCTGAAACCATGGAGGCAAGAAGGCAGTGGTATGACATAGTCTAGGTGCTAAAAGAAAAAAAAATTCCAGCTAAGAATTCTCTATCCAGCAAATGTTGCATTCAAAAATGATGTAGAATTCAAAATATTCACAGATAAACAGAAATTAAGAGAGTATGCCAATAAGAAATCTGCCCTTCAAGAAATATAAAGGGAGTGCTGCAAGTTGAAAGAAAACAAACATCAACTCTTGTAGATGTTTCCTTGCATTTCCTTCTAGCAGCTTTTATATTTAGGTTTTTATATTCCTGATTTTTGTATTTAGGCTTTTGATGCATTTTGTTTTGATTCTTGTAGAGGGAGTGAGATAGGATTCCTCTTTCATTCTTTTGGTTATGTATTTCCAGCTCTCTCAGCACCATTTGTTGAAGAGAATTTTTCATTCTCAGTAATGTGGAGTGGTAGGTTTGTCAAAAAAAAGTTGGCTGAATATTTGAGGGTCTACTTCTGGCCTCTCAATTCTATTCCACTGATCAATGTGTCTATCTTTATGCCAATACCATGCTGTTTTCACCATAGTAGCTTTGTAATATGTTTCAATGTCAGGCAGTGAGGATCTTCTCACATTGCTCTTCATTTTGAGGATATTTTTGGCTATTCAGGTGCCCCTTCCTTTCCAAATATATTTGATCATTGTCTTTTCTATCTCAAAATGTTGGAATTTTGATTGGTATTGCACTTTATAAGTCAGTTTGGGTAGGATTGACATCTTTATGATATTTAGTCTTTCTATTTGCTTAAGTCTTGTTTGATTTCTTTTAGCAGTGTTTTGTAGTTTTCTGAATACATTTCCTTTACATCTTTGGTTAAATTCATTCCTAGATATTTGAGTCTTTTTGTTGCTATGGTAAATAGAATTTTTTCCTGATTTCCTCCTCAGATTGTTCAGTAATAGAGTTGAGAAACATTACTGATTTTTGTATGTTGATCTTGCATTCTGTCATTTTGCTGAACTCTTTTATTAGCTCTAATAGCTTTGTTGTACATGTTTCAGAATTTTATAAATATAAGATTATGCCACCTGTGAATAGAGAGAGTTTTACTCCCTCTTTTCCTTTTTGGATGCTTTTTTTTTGGTCTAATTGCTCTAACTAGAATTTCTAGTACAATGTTGAATAACAGTGGTAAGAGTGGGGATACATGTCTTGTTTCCCATCTTAGAAGGAAGTCATTCAAACTTTCCCCTTTAGACATAATGTTGGCTGTGGGATTTTCATATATGCCCTTTTCCATATTGAGGAACTTTCCTTCTATTCCTATATTTTGAAGTCATTTTTTTTTTTTTTAATCAGGAAAGGATGTTGGATTGTGTCAACATTTTTGCATCAATCAAGATGATCATATGGTTTTCTCCTTGGATTTGTTAATGTAGTGTGTTACACTAATTGTTTTTTTGTGTGTGTTGAACCATCCTTGCATATCAGGAAAAAAATCCCAATTGTAAATTGTGTGTAATCCTTTTAATATGTTTTGGATTCTATTTGAAAATATTTTTTGAGTATTTTTGCATCTCTGTTCTTTAGAGAGATTACTCTTTAATTAACTTTTCTTGTAATATCTTTATCTAGCTTTCTTTTTTTCCCACATTTTTCCAGTATAAATTTATTTTAATTTCTCAAAAGATTTAAATGCTCAGTTTTGATCAACAATCAAGTGTTCATCCAATTTCTGATGAATAGCAAAATGTGCTAGCATTAAAAATAGGCATTCTTCAGCTCTCTCTTATATATATACATAATTTCCTCCCTTTTCTCAAAATGAAGCACTGGATATTATTAAATTAAGTATTGTTACTTGTATGTATGTGTTTTTTAAAATATATATTTTTATTTTTTTAAAGATACGTAGATTACATAAATGTTACATAAAGTACTTAAGGGATTCCCATATGTCCCACTCCCTATTCCATCCACATTTTCCCACATTACAAACATCCTTCATTAGTGTTGTACATTTGTTACAATTGATGAACATATTTTGGATCATTTTCATTAAATGAGGATTACAGTTTACATTGTAGTTTACACCCTCTCTGTCAAAAGGGGTGCTGAATCAAAATACCAATAATCAATCAGTTTTTATAAAGGGTATTTATTTGGTGTAGAAGCTCATGATTACTAGGCCATAAAGCATAAGTTTCTTCCTTATGTCTGTTGCCATATGTTGGAGCAACACACTTTGCCAGGGTTCAGACTTCTTGGGTTCCTCTATTCCTGGGACTCGTTTCTCTCCGGGCTCAGGTCTCTGTTTACTCCACAAGGTCAACTATAGACTGTGAGGCTCTCTAGGCTTTCCCTCTCTTCACAAGGCCAGCTGTGAACTGTCAGGTGAATGGCTCATCTCTTTTCCCAGGGCCCTCTCTCCTTCCTCATGACCATTCTCCTCCCTGTGCTTACTTCCCAGGGCTCCAATTCAAGACTGCATCAGAACTCCAACTCAAAACACTCCAACTCTGTCCTTTGCCATGTCTTTCATCTTTGATTCCCCACCCACCAAGGGGCAGGGCTCAATGCCTTACTGACATGGTCCAATCAAAGCCCGAATCATAACTTAATCATGCCCACATGAACAGACCAGTTTAAAAGCATAATTCATATCTATTTTCAGAATTCATAACTATATCAAACTGCCACATTCTCCTACTCAATTCTGTAGGTTATGACAGGATATATAAAGACCTGTATCTATCATTGCAATGTCATGCATGACAATTTTGAAGTCTTGAAAAAAGCCCCATATTACATCTGTTTTTTCCTCTCCCTCCTCTCAGAACCTCCAGTGGCCACTGTCTCCACAGCAATAATATAAGTTCTTCCATGGCTAGAATCACAATAAGTCTAAGGTAGTATACTCTAGTCCATCATTCATTCCCAAATCCTGAGGATTCTGAGGTGGTGATGCCTACTCCACTTCTAACTGAGAGAGGTCTTAGAACCCATAGGGTAGATGGATGGGATTATCTTGCTTGCAGTTGCAGACTCACTCTGTTCCTTGGAATTGTCATTGTCTCTAATCATCTCCTTGTTAGTTGTCCTGGGTGAGTCCAATGAACTGGACAGTAGGTGTTGCAAGTCTGTTGAGATTGAGGGCCCAGCTGGCACATGGATAGCCAAAAGATTTAAGTCTCTTGGACTTGCACCAGTCAACTGTACTACTAAGTATGGGTTCAAATAGAAGGGGCAGAAGAATTAAGTGTAGAGAAACCACAACTGAGCCCAACTCTGTCACACTAAGAGCATAAATCCAAAAGTAGGGACCATGGCAGGGCACCAAACTCCTGAGCTGCATATAGTGTCTGCCCTGTGTGTAGTGTCTGGAGGTCTTCAGAGCCCTCAGGGGCCTCTCTATATAAGGTAGTATTTACTTTATCAGTCAATGAGATCCTGCTGAGATTTACATAAGATGTACCTCTGGAATGACCTCCCAACTCACTTTGAAGCCTCTTAGCCATATAAACTAATTTGTCTTTATGTTTTTCCCTTTTTGGTCAAGGTCTTTTTCCAGTTGCATTGCTGGCTGGTACTTGGTAGTAATCCTTTGGTGCCAGGGAAGATTATCCCTGGGAGTCATGTCCCATACTTGGGGGGAATATAATGCATTTATATGCTGAGTTTGGCATAGAGATAGGCCATATTTGAGTAACATAGAGGCTCTCAGGAGGTAATTCTTAGGCACCCTACAACACTAGGCTAAGTTTCTATTTCAAAAGTAAAGTTTCATAAGTACACTCATCAATATCAAGCGCACATCAGTGGTCCATCATCCTTCACTAGTCACTGCCCCTGTACTCAGGGGATTCTTGCTGTTCCATCAGAGAATGTGACAGAGCTCCCCAGGATGGGAATTCAATAGTCTTTCAGTTATTGTGTTTATCTCCACCCACCATGACAATGTCCCAAGAATATTTGAACACATTTATATGCCTTATAAGTGTACCCCAGGTGAACTTCCTCCCATGTATCTGCCATCACTGACACCCCACACCAATGATCTTCCCCTGTCATAGTTGTAACCCTTCTGTGATCCAAAACTTCAAAAATGAAGACAACAAAATAATCAAATAAAATAAGGAGAAACTGAAATAATAATGAATTTTTAAAAATAAGAAAAAAATACCAAAAATTTAAAAAATAAAAAGTTTTAAAAATTTGGAATAAACAATAATGAAAAATATTTTTTTTTAAATTTTGACATTATGTCTTTCATCACTGTAAGATCTGTTGTCTTGTATGTACAGTGACATTTTCTTCCATTTCTTCCCCCAGTGTCTTATTTTTTTCATTTTGTCTTCAAAGAAGTTTTAAGTTATAGAAAAGTCATATACAGAATATAGGGTTTACCAAATGCACGACATCCTCCCCCTTTTCCCCTTTCCCCTATTAATAACATTTTACATGTGGTTGGTACATTTGTTACAATTGATGTACAAATATTGAAACATTTCTACTAACCATGGTCAACGATTTACATTATGGTTTACATTTTTTTTTTAAAGATTTTATTTATTTATTCATTTATCCCCCCCTTGCTGCTTGTGCTCGCTGGGTCAGCTAACCACGCCGTGCGGGTGGGCTTGCCTTCACCAGGAGGCCCCGGGAACCGAACCCGGGGCCTCCCATATGGTAAACGGGAGCCCTACTGATTGAGCCACAGCCGCTTCCTATGGTTTACATTTTGCACCATAAAATTTTATAAATTTTGATGAAATTCAACTTGACCTGTATCCATCATTGCATCATGCAGTACAATTCCATCTCCCCCAAATTGTCCCATGTTACATGTATTCTTTTCTTCCCTCCCCCTCCCCTCGGCACCCATGGCAACCACCAAGCTTCCCTCCTTGAAGAACAAGATTGATAGTTACTTGCAACAATATAGAAGGCTTAACATACGGGAGTGTCATACCCTATTAGGAATTACCTATGCCTTCAAGAGACCTCCACCCCTCTATTTGAGAACATAGCAGGACTCCCCAGAATGGGAGTCCAACACCTTCCCTCTCATTATGTATGTCTCTACCCACTGATATAATCCATTATGACAAGACAAACACTCAAACACTACCTAAAGGTCTGCCCCAGGTGTGCCCTTTCCCACGTGCCCCCCAATCAACACCCTAACCCAGTAATCCTCCCATGCTATATTTGCCAAAAGAACATTCCAAACATTGTAGTTTAAACCACATACCCAGAAATCCTTAGAGTTCAACTGCTCCCTCCCCCAACCCTCCCCCCACTTCCATGGACAGCCCAACACACACTGCCCATCCTTCCTCCCTCACAAACCAGTACCATCCAACCCAAAAGCATCATTACACCACTGTCATGCCCTTCCACTGCACAAGTACACCCTTCCATCTTATCATAGATTTTGCCCATATGGGCATTAACTCATGAACTTCTTCTCCCTTTTTGTCTCCTGTAAACCTGTTTTCCAGACTCTAGCTCTATGGGTCTGCTCAATTTGCTTAATTCATATCAGTGAGACCATGTAATATTTGTCCTTCAGTGGCTGGCTTGCTTCACTCAACATAAGGTCTTCAAGATTCATCCATGGTATCCCATATGTTAATACTGCATTCCTTCTTACACTTGAGTAATATTCCATTGTGTATATATACCACAATTTCTTTATCCATTCATCTGTTGATGGATATTTGGGTTGTTTCCAACTTTTGGAAATAGTGAATAATGCTGCTATGAACATTGGTGTGCATATATCTCTTTATGTCCTTGTTTTCAATACTTCTGGGTATATACCCAGCAATGGGATTGCTGGATCATATGGCAGTTCTATAGTGAGATTCCTGAGGAACTGCCTGCCAAACTGTCCTCCACAATAGCAATATCATACAAAATTCCCACCAGCAGTGGATAAGTGTTCCTATTCCACCACATCCTCTCCAACACTTGTAGCCCTCTGTCTTTTAGTAGCCTTCAGTCTAATGGGTGTAAGATATGTCATTGTAGTTTTGATTTGCATTTCCCTAATAAATTGTGATGTTGAGCATCTTTTCATGTGCTTTATAGCCATTTGCATTTCTTCTTTAGAGAAGTGTCTATTCAAATCGCTTGCCCACTTTTTAAATGGGCTGTTTGTGATTTTATTTTTGAGGTGTAGGATTTCTTTATATATGCTGTTTAACACACCCCTATCACATATATTGTTACCAAATATATTCTCCCACTGAGTAGGCTGCATTTTCACTTTCTTGACAAACTCCTTTGAGGTGCAAAGTTTTTAAATTTGAGGAGATCCCATTTATCTATTTTTTCTTTCATTGCTCATGCTTTGGGTGTAAAGTTCATGAAACCATTTCATATTACAAGGTCCTGAAGATGCATCCCTACATTACATTCCAAGATCTTTATGGTCTTTGCTCTTACATTTAGATCTTTGATCCATCTTCAGTTAATTTTTACATAAGATGTGAGATGGTGTTCCTCTCTCATTCTTTTGGATATGGATATCCAACTTCCCAAGCACCGTTTTTTGAAGAAGCGATTCTCTCCCAGTTGAATGGACTTGGTGGCCTTGTCAAATATCAATTGATGTATATGTGAGGATCTATATCACAACTCTCAATTTGGTTCCGTTGGTGACTATCCTTGAGCCGATGCTATGCAATTTTGACCACAGTAGCTTTGTAGTTTGTTTTAAAGTCAGATATTGTGATTCCTCAAATTTCATTTTTCTTTATCAATATGTCTTTGGCTATTTGGGGCCTCTTGCCTTTCCAAATAAATTTCATAGTTAGCTTTTCCAATTCATTAAAAAATGCTGTGGTAATTGTTGTTGGGATTGCATTAAATCTGTAAATCAGCTTGGGTAGGATAGACATCTTAATGATGATGAGTTTTCCTATCCATGAATAGGGATTATTCTTCCATTTATTTAATTGTTCTTTGGTTTCCATTAACAGTGTTGTATAGTTTTCTGCATACAAGTCATTTATATCCTTAATTAATTTTTTCCCAGTTATTTGATTCTTTTAGTTCCTATTGTAAATGGGATTTTTTTTCTTGATTTCTTCCTCTGATTGCTCATTATTGGTGTAAAGAAATGCTACACATAACCTGTCACTTTACTGAACTCATTTATTAGTTCTTACAAGATTTGTTGTAGATTTCTCAGGGCTTTCTATATATAGAATCATGCCATCTTCAACTAGTGAAATTTTTACTTATTGCTTTCCAATTTTGATGCCTTTTATACTTTTTCTTGTCTAAATACTCGAGCAAGTACTTCTAACACAGTGTCAAATAAGAGCAGTGAAAGTGGGATTCCTTGTATTGTTCCAGATCTTAGAGGCAAAGCTTTTGGGATTTCACCATTGAATATGATGTTAGCTCTGAGTTTATCATATATACCCTTTATCATGTTGAGGAAGATTCCTTTTTTTCCTATCTTTTGAAGTGTTTTATCAGGAATGGGTGCTGTATTTTGTCAAATGATATTTCTGCATCTATAGAGATGATAATGTGATTTTTTTTCTTTTTATCTGTTTATGTGATGTATTACATTGATGTTTTAATTGTTGAACCATCCTTGTATACTAGGAATGAAACTCACTTGGTCATGGTGTATCATTCATTTGATGTGTTGCTGAATATGATTAGCAAGTACTCTGCTGATGATTTTAGCATTTATATTCTTTAGAGAGATTTGCTTATAGTTTTCCTTTCTTGTAGTGTCTTTGTTTTGTTTTACTATTAAGGTGATGTTGGCATAATAGAATGAGTTAGGCAATGCTCCCTCCACTTCTATTTTTTGAATATTTTAAGTAGGATTGTTGTTAGTTCTCTTTGGAATTTTAGTACAATTCACCTGTGAAGCTGTCTGATCCTGGGCTCTTCTTAGTTGGGAGGATTTTGATGACTAATTCTATCTCATTATCAATTTCTTCTTTCATCAATGTAGGCTGCTTATGTGTTTCTAGGTAGGAATTTGTTCATTTCCTCTAAATTATCCATCTTGTTGGAATACAATTTTTCAAGGTATCATCTTATGATATTCTTTATTTCTTTGGGGTCATGGGTGATATCCTGTTCCTCATTTCTTATTTTATGTATTTCATCTTCTCCTTTTTTCCTTTGGTTAGTCTAGTTAAGGCTTTGTCAATTTTATTAATCTTCTCAAAGAAATAGCTTGGTTTTATTTTTTCTAATGATTTCTTATTTTCAATTTCATTTAGGTCTGCTCTAGTCTTTGTTATTCCCTTCTTTCTACTTGCTTGGGGATTATTTTGTTCTTTTTCTAATTCATCTAGGTGTGCAGTTAGGTCTTTGATTTTAGCTCTTTCTTTTTTTTTTTATGTGGGCATTTATGGCTATGAATTTCCCTCTCGGCACTGCTTTTGCTGCATCACATAGGTTTTGATACATTGTGTTGTCATTTTCTTTTGTTTCAAGGTAGTTATTGATTTCTTTTGCAATTTCCTCCTTGACCCACTGATTGTCTAAGAATGTGTTGTTTAACTTCCATATCTTTGTGCCAAATCTGGTTCTCTGTCCCTTACTGATTTCTATTGTGATCAGAGAAATTACTTTGTGTAATTTTGATTTTTCTGAGTTCATTGAGAGTTGCTGTGTGGCCTAGCATGTGGTGTATCCTGGAGAATAATCCATGTGCACTTGAGAAGAAATTGAATCATGCTTTATTGGGGTGTAATGTTCTGTATGTGTATATTAGGTCCATATCCTCTAATGTATTATTCAAGGTCTCTGTTTCTTTATTGAGTCTGTTGAGATGTTCTGCCTATTGGTGATAATTGTGTAATAAAACCCCCAATTCTAATTGTAGAGGCATCTAGTTCTCCACTTTGTTTTACCAATGTTTGCCTTATATATTTTGTGGCACCCTGATTAGGTGCATAAATGTTTATGATTGTTCTTTCTTCTTAATAGATTACCCCTTTATTAATATATAGTGTCCTTCTTTGTCTCTTACAATATTTTTGCTTTTAAAATATATTTTGTCCAATATTAATACAGCTACTTCTACCCTTTTCTGATTATTGTTTGCATGTAAAACTGTTTTCCAGCCATTTACTTTCAGCCTTCTTGTGCCTCTGGGTCTAAGTTGAGTTTCTTGTAGACAGCACATGGATTGGTCATATTTCCTTATCCATTCTGCCAATCTGTCTCTTGATTGGAGTGTTTAGTTCATCAACATTCAATGCTATTACTGTCAAGGAATTACTTACATTAGCCATATTTTCTTTAGGTTTATGTATGTCATATGTTGTTTTTATCTCTCTTTTTATCATTTTAGTTATTCTTACCCTTGCCTCCAACTCTCTCTCTCTCTGTTTTTACCTTTAAACCTGTAAAACTCCCTGTAGTATTCCCTGAAGGGTGCATTTTTTATTGACAAAACCTCTTAATTCCTGTATATCTGGCAAGAAACAAAACAGCAACAAAGAAACAATTCAGGAAAAACAGCCTTCTTTCTTAGGCCCCTAGAGACCTTCTCATGCTGCTAGTGCTGATCAATTGATCACCCTGCCACCTGATCTCCACAGGTGCTATAACCATTTTTTGTGAATAAAATGAAAAAGAAGTTTTAAAAAACACAAAAACCACAAAATAAAACAGTATAAACTCAGTGTATAAGTTCCCTATCATAAGATGTTAGCTATGAGCCTTAACTCTCCCTGAATCCCTTCTCTTAGGAGGTATATGGGTCTATGAACCAGCAACCTTCTCCATGGAAGGCAGGAATTTCCCCACTGCACAACAGCAGCTCTATAGAGTAAATAGACTTTTGAAAGCTTATTGGGCTCTTCCTGCCCCCATTTCCCTTAGCTGAGTTGGACTTTTAAAAAGTTTTCAGTGGCTGGGCTGGCTACTTTACTGTCTCTGTCACTCCTCTGACCAAGTTCTTTTCTCCCAGCGTGGCTGGGTGTGACAGCATACCTAAGCAGATCCTTTCTCCTCTCTCCCCAGGGCCGCCTCGATGCTGGCTGGTATCCTCCCCAAGACTCAAAGGGGGCTCAGGTTTCCAAACCAACAGAAAGGAAACCATTCTCCATACTTTACCAGACCTCTCTTCCTCCCAGTGAATGCTCTTTCCCACTCATTTGGCTGGTGAGAGCCAAGGAATCCACAGAGGCTATTTGCCTTGAGGGTGGGTCTTAGCCACCTGCCATTTCTAGCCACAGGCATGAGCAACTCATGGTTTTCCCTTGGGCTCTTTATCTCTTTGTCCAGCTCCCTCTAGATCAATGCTTTGAAGCCTCCTGCTCTGTGGATTCCCAAAATGGCTCACTTGGGTAAGATTTTGCCATTTCTCAGCATTTTATTTTATTTTTTTTGTGAAACAGCTTGGCAGTACCTACCTATTATGATGCCATTTTCCCAGAATCTATCTGGCCTTATTATTATGGTGAAATTGGCTTCATAAAATATATTGGGTAATTTCTCCTCCTCTTCAATTTTTTGGGGAAGAGTTTAAAGAGGATTGCTCTCAATTCTTCTCAAAATGATTGATAGAATTCACCTGTGAAGGTTTTTTTATGCATTTTTCTGTCCCCCAAACAAAGACCCTTGGAAACTGGTTTGCAACATATTAGTGGATCACTGGCCCAGTTTTGATCAGTTAAACAAGGGCAATTTTTAATTCCTAGAATAAGTTGACACAAGAAAAACCATTACTAAAAGATTGGAAACAAAAATAAAAATCCAAGGTGAGAGAGAAACTGACCATCAAAGTAAACTCACCATCATAGTTAGATGCCTGGACATCAGCAAAAAATTGTGAGCGATATGAAGAAACAGGAAAATATGGCCTAGTGAAAGGAATAAATCAAAACACCAGATGAGACACAAGATTTGAAACAATTAATAAATGATGTTCAAACAAATCTCCTAAATCAATTCAAAGAGCTAAAGAAAATATGGATAAACAGATAAATGACATTAAGGAGACACTGGGTGTGCTCAATGAAGAGTTAGCTTCAATAGAAACCTAAGAGCTTATGGGAATGAAAGACACAATGGATGAGATTAAAAATACATTAGAGGCATACAACAGCAGATTTTAAGTGTCAGAAGAAAGAATAAGTGAATTGGAAAACAGAACAGCTGAAATTGAAAAGACAGAAGAACAGAGAGAAAATAGAATGGAAAAAACTAAGCAGGGTCTTAGGGAATTGAATGATATCAGAAAGTGCACCAACATGTGTCATGAGATTCCAGAAAGAGAAGAGAAGGAAAAGGGAAAGAAGTATATTTGAGGAAATGATGGCTAATTATTTTCCTTCAGTTATGAAAGACAAAAATACACATATCCAAGAAGTACAATGTATTCCAATGTAAATCCATACAGACCTACTTAGAGACTCATCTCAGTCAGAATGTCAAAATGCAAAAGATAAACAGAGAACTCTGAAAGCAAGAGAAAGTTTTCCATCAATGACAAGAGGTCTTTTTTATTAGATTTATTTAAGAGATCTTGATTGAATTGCTTTAGGGCCTTCAGAGCATAACAGTGAGGCATAACCCAGCTTAGATATCTGCCCTCTTGCTGGGATCTTATATAAATTGAGAATTGAAAACAGAAACATACAAGGACAACCACCATTTGACCCTTCCATGTGAAAGAAAGGACTCCAGAATTTCCTACAGCTGCGAAGATAGAGAAACCCTGAGATGCTGAAAGAGACTTCTGAGGCTGGATGCCATGGAGAAGATGAAAAATGTGGCACCCAAGAGGCTAATCTCATGGATCGTCTCAAAGCTAAAAGATAAGGCTGGAGGAGAAGGCAGAGAGAGACTTGCAGACTTGCCATTTTGTCTTGCCATGTGGCATGACTCCAGGATCTGCACTGATTTGGACATTTTCACAGCCAGAGAACTGTAAGATTTTACCCTATTAAAACTACACAATCAAAGCCAACCTATTTCTGGTATTTTTTGTATTGGCAGCTTTGGCAAACTAAAACACCTGACAATCCCACTTCTATGTATATTCTCAATAGAATTGAAAGTAGGAACTCAGATATTTGCACACTGATGTTCATAGCAGCATGATTTACAATTACTAAAAGATGGAAGTAACTCATGTCCATCAACTGATGAAAGGATAAATAAAATGTGTTATTAACATAAAATGGAATATTATTCAGCCATTAAGAGGAGTGGAGTTCTGATACATATGACAATATGTATAAACATTAAAGATGCCATGTTGAGTGAAATAAGCCAGATACAAAAGGACAAATATCATATGACCTCACAAATATGAAATAATTAGAATAAACAAATTCATAGAGTCAGAATCTGGAGTATAGATTAGCAGGGCCCAAGTTGGAGTTAAAGAATGGGGAGTTAAAGCTTACCTGGTACAGAATTTTTGTAGTAAGGGATGGAAAAGTTTTGTTAATGAAGAATAGTGATAATAGCTAAAATTGTGAATGTAACTAACACCACTGTATTGTGTATTTGAAAGTGGTTAAATGGGAAAATTAACGATTGACTTTTTCACTAAAATAAAAAATATATAAAAACAGGCCTGTACAACACAGTGAACTCTAATGTAAGCCATGGACTATAGTTAATATTACAATTATAAAAATAGTCTTTCATCCATTATAACAAATATACCACTCTAATGCAAGGTGATAATAATGGGGAGAATATATGGGTATATGGGAGCTCTGTATTATTTTTTGTAAACCTAAAACATCTCATAAAATAATATTTAAAAATATAGGATAAGACAGAAGATATATCTTTAGGATATAACAAACATTACTGGTGGAACTTGGACAAGTTTGCAGGAAAAGAAAATCCCTCACAGCAAGAGATCTTCCAAAATCAATGATGGATGTGGGGCCACCACCTAGAAGGGATGCAGGCCAAGGGAAAACTCCCAGGTGAGAAGATAAATGGAGAGGGGATTACATGTCTAGGTGAGGTCGCTCAACAGCATGGTGGGAAGTCTCAAGGTCAGAGATCTCCAAGACAGCAGCCCTTTGTGGTCCTTTATAGCTACAAGGTTTGTCTTATCTATGGTTAGTAGATGTTGGGGCAGTTCTGCAGAGTAGGCAGGCTTTAACTGGCCTATATTTAAACAATTGGGTATGTAAATTTTGAGTTTGGTGTACTAATGTTCTTCCTCTGCTGTGAAGAATTAAACAACTCAGGAGCCATAGGGACCATCTATGGCCATTTTATACAATTATCCATCTGCAGAACCAGTTTGGATTTTTATCTATGTGGTATGTTATTTCTTATTTTCTGAGTTTGGAGCCAGTGGTAAGCATCTTAATGACCCAGAATCCAGTACACAAATTTGGATTTCAAATTCTGTTCCCAGCAAGCTTGCCCATTTCATGGGGGAAAAGTCAGGAGAATGGTTCAGAATATTTTGATTTGTTCAATCTGTATAGTCAATAAAGGGACATCATGGCCCCTTGATGCATGTCCCTGGCTATCTGTAGAACTTGAGGAGTGTTATCTACCCACATGAAGCATGAGGTATTGGTGAGTACACAGAGTCCAATAAGTAATCTAGGGCTATGTGGTCATCTAACAACATGGCTCCTAAAGAACAATGGGATTTGGTCAAGAGATCCAGTCACTGGATCATTTGTTTAATTTGAGTGGATAATTCTTTGGATAGGGCTACCTGTTTTTATATTTATTTCTATGTGATATTTTGGACGTATATTATTACTACTCCTACTCAGTGAGTCTAGGGAGTTTAGTAGCAGGAAGATTATTAGGGCAGCCCATTTGTGACAGTGGAGAGTTGTAGAATTCTTTGTGGGAGAAAGTTCTTGAGGAGGCCCCTGTATCTGATTAAATATCTGTTGCAATTTTGAACAAACCAAACTATAGAAAATATTGTCCAGGGTGGGACCAGGGGAAGATTGTATTAGGGAAATCGATTCACTACATGTCCTCCATGTCCTTCAGTCACTCCACATTCTCCCTGGGGCATCCCCTCCAAAGCCCTCCCCTCCTTGTCCCTGCATTTTTGGCCTCTTCTGTCTTCCCCTCCATCACATTTTGGTTCCTGCACTTCTGGCTCTGTGCTCAATACCACACTGTTCCTTTCTCTGCAGCCCTTCCACTGTTTTCCACCAGGGACTGCCATTCACATGCCCAGTTTGACCCAGCCCCTCTGCCCTTGCCCATCTGTTCCCATCTTCCAAACCTGTCTCTTTTCATACAACACCATAGACACACACACAAATTATCTATTGTTGGTTCTCATAGCAATGTAATTTTTCCATTTGATGTACATAGTCATCAATGTTCTTTGATGATGCATTATGATTGCTCTAAAAAATGTCTTTACGTGTTTGATTTCCAACTATCACAATATGAGATTCCTGGGACATTGGCCCTCTGTCAAGGACTCTGAAATTTATTGAAGATTTTCTGACCTCAAACTTTGTTTCTCTGACACTGATTAAGACTTGGCCTTGGGCACAAATGTTCTCAGCTAAATGATCACTGTTCTTTCAACTTGACCAAAAAAAATCCCTTTCTCAGGAAGTGGAAGCAGTTAAGAAAAAAAGGTGAACAAAGAAGAAAACAACATCTCAATCCACAAGGAAGGCATACACCCATCTGTCTCTAACTTTCCCTGTAATCAACTCAGAGAAAAGAATTCAGGTCTCCTCAACTTAAGACTTATCATTTCATATATATCTTCCTCCCACTTATCTATTACCTTGCAAGAATACTTGGAGCTGTGTCAGAACTGAGCCCAGGGCTCTGAGCCTCCAGGCAGGGTTGGGTGAATAGGGGAATCACTGATTTCTTATTCTTTCCTGGGAGACCTCCATGGAATGAGGGGGTCTTCTCCAATCCTTTGAGTCTCCATCTCCTACAAGAACTTCCCCTCTGTCTCACAACTACTTCCACTAAGGCTGAGTCCTCTCCTTTTGGTCCTCAGTCTGCACAGCTTCTATGACCTTCAAGGGCCCCAAGTACACAGGGCCACCATAAAGGAGAGTGTAGGAGATGGATGTGGACAGCTTTGACAGGTCTTTGTCACCTCCTCTCAGCACACCTCAGGCTTCTCATTACCCCTGGGATCTGCACCCTGGAACAAGCTCCTCCAGGATGACAATATGAACTCCAAGCACAGACATCTAGTCCAAGCCTGGATGTCAGGGAGGAGGAGGAGCTGCATGCCCATGGGGCTACTACGTATTGGGCCTGTGCTGGGGCAGGCAACAGACCTCACCTTCCTCAACCTGAGTGCTTGGGCACAGGCAGGACCAGGATGGAGGGTCATACAAGTCATAGTTTAGTTATCAGGCCCTAGTTTCAGGTGGACAGAAAATTGAAGTGCTGGGTGGGTGTGTAACATGGCACCTCAGCCAACATGTATACAGGTGGTGGATGGGGTGGTGTGGCAGCTTGATATAGTTATGAATTCCAAAAATAAATATTGGATTATGTTTGTAAACTGGTCTGTTCATGTGGGTGTGATTAAGTTATGATTAAGACTTTGATTGGGCCATGTCAGTAGGATGTTGAGGTGGGCAACATGGGAATCCGAGTGGGTTCCGTATAATATTTTAGGTAATCTAAGCACCTCTTAAAATATATGTATATATATATATAACAAATAACATTTTTGTAAGCAAATACACATATATGCATATATATTTATATATCATTTTACAAATGTTTGTATGTATTGTGAGAATTTTGATTTTTACCCATAATAAAAAAAAATAAAATAAAATAAATTAAAAAAAAAAAAAAAAAAAAACTACATGGCAGAGCAGAAAAGGAGCTTGGCCATGAAGAAGGAGAAAAAGCCCCAGGAAAAGAGACGAGCCATTCACTTGATAATCTACAGTTGGCCTTGTGTAGAGAGGCAAAGCCTAGAGAGACTCATAGTTTACAGCTGACCTGTGGAGATAGCAGAGGAGTTGAGCCCAGAGACAAGCAAGCCCCAAGAAGAGAGGAACCCAGGAAGACTGAACCCTCACAGACATCACAGCCATCTTGTTCCAACACGTGGCAATAGACTTTGGTGAGGGAAGTAAGTTATGCCTTATGGCCTGGTAACTGTGGGCTTCTACCCCAAATAGATATCCTTTATAAAAGCCAACAGATTTCTGGTATTTTGTATCAACACCCCTTTGGCTGACTAATACAGCTGGCATGAACTGCAGATCTATCCTGGATCAGGTTTCCTCAATGCCACCACCATGCGGCAGCCCCTACTCTCATCTCCCAGATGTCAGCAGCACCCCCTATCTGCCTTTCCTGGTCTGCCCCAGGAGCTCAATGTGGCCAAGCCCCTATCTCCTCTCTCACCTCACTTCACCCCCTGTCCCCTGTACCTTCACCTCTGGCCTTCTTACTGCTTCTCAGATGGTCCAAGTACTTGCTGTGCTTGGAGATTTCCAGGCTGTCCCCTCCTTTCCTTCCTTTCAGGGGCTGCCCCAGTGAGGTTCACCCAGGCTGTATGAACTCAAGATGGAAGCTCCAAATATCCACCTACCATACTCAGCCCTGACCACCTTTGTACCACTGTCTTTGCTCCTTCTGGATCTGACTGTCCTTCCCAATCCACTAGCATGGCAATTCCAAGAGGGTGGGGAAAGCACATGTCAATCATTTCTCATTCACTGTCTTACTCAGTGAGGGGTCCGAAGGGGCTGCCATCTGCCCATCTCAGGTAATTGTTGCCTTTGAATACATCCAGGCTGATGCAGATAATGCAGGAGTTGCCCACCTGATTGTTATAGAATGGCCTTGGGCCCAAGTTTCTGGTGGTGTGCAGTGTGGTCCCAGGCATGGGGCAGGCTGAAGAGCAGGAGGTACTGCTGGAGGCTGAGGTGACTCTGGGCAACTCCAAGCACAGAAGTGGGGGTCAATTCCCCAAACTGGGGGACAGCAAGATTAGAAGAAGCCATGGAGTTTGGAGGAAACCCCAGGCTGGTGATCATCTCCAGGGAGTTTCAAGAATCTGTTTTTCAAGGTAGATCTCATCTATCATTTCTGAAGGTGTGGAGAAGGGAATTCGGGCACTGGGAAGGAAGGATCAGCAGATGGACCTTAAGGGAAATGCTGTGGGCAAGTACCTTCTACTCCTGGCCATAAGTGGATTTAGGGTCAAGGTTCATGTGGATTTCTTGATCATAGTTGGGGGCATTAGACATGTATGTGGGATGTGAGGCAGCTGCATCTCTACTGCTGAGGTCAGAGCCACACTGGAGTTGGACCCTGGAGTGGGAGATACCACTACTGCTGGGCTTGGTGCTGGATCCCTGGTGATTGGAATGATGTGTGGCACACCTGAGTCCTCCACCAGGTTCCTATCAATACCCTCAAGCTCCCACTGCCCTCTGGGCTATGAGTCCACTGCCTTGTGCTCCATTAGTCCACAGCAGCCATGGGCACCAGCCACTGGAGAGATCACATAGCATCACCCATTTTCTCAAGGGAAAATAAGGCCCAGTATGATGGGGGACTTGACTCTGTCACAGAGTTGGTCTGTACTGGAGGGGGGACACTGACACTAAACTATTTCTCTAAGCCCTCTCTAACCTGAAGTGACAGCAGCTTCACTTGCCTGCCCTGGATTGGGAGTGCACCTGGGAGGTTTTTGGCCTGGAGTGTGCTGCTAGTTGACAGGGGTGGGGACCCGATTCACAAGGCAGGTGGTGGCAACAGGGCAGATGTCTGCTGTAAAACTACCAGAAAACAAATCTCAGGGTCCCTCCCAGAGTCTCATCTGAAGGAGAAGTCCCAGAGCCCCAGGAGTCTCCAGGCCATGGATCTGATGGTGACCAAGAGCCTGGGCTGCAGGCTCTCTGGACCTGGGAGAAAGGGAGTGTGTGCCCAGCTGTTGCCCACTTTCAACCCTTCCCTTACCTCTCAGTCTTGCTGAGCTGTTCCAATGCCCCAAACCAGGAATGAAATTGCTCATCAGGCACCAGGTGTTTATAGGTACAGCTTGGCTGCAGGACCTGGATCTGTGAAAGGACCTCATATTCCTGGGATGATAGGGAAGGAGCAGATGGAAAGGAGGCCTGGGTTGGTCTGCTGGGCAGAACAGGGCCTGCTGCAAGTGTCAGGGTCATTGTTCACATGGGGCCCCGTATCACCTGCACTAACATCCAAGACCTTCCTGTTCTCAGAAGAGGAGTCACTCAGCTCGTACTCTAAGAAAAGTTTCCAGATACTACTTCTTACCCCACCCCAGTGTTGCAGGTCTACCTCATCTCTTTAAATGAGCCTCTCCCCTTAAAAAAGAAGAAGGCAGATGGAAGAATGGAATGTCCTGAACAGGTGTGTCTCTAACTCCCTCCCAGCCCACACTCTACCCTTGCAGTGATGGCCACAGCTATTCACCTTTCTCCTTTTCCAAAATAAGTCATTCTATCCTGGAAGACAGACAGTCCAGCTCCAACAGAAAATGTCCCTCAGGCCATCAATAGCTCCGCTCATCCCTTCTCATGTGTACAACTAGGAGGACCCACCAGGCCACAGGTCAGCACTCTCATCACATGGAACTATTCAGGTTTGGGGCACTAAAGGAGGGGGACAGGGGCAGAGGCTAAGGGACCATCCATTCAACCCTCTCTGATGACAGAGAGAGAGACTTTGGAGTCAGGGTGAAGAGACTGCTTGGCCTCTCCTGCACTTCCTAGCTTTGGGGGAAGCAACTTCACTCTCCTGCCAAGGCCACTCCTGATGCAGAGGCCATGTGCAGCTCAGGCACAGCCTTATTCAGTTGTGTAGTCAGTACAGATGTGTCTGCCTACTTGTCTGGAAAGTAGATCTGACACCTCCAGCTCACAAGGGTGCAGTGAGGCCCCTATGGAGCAGGTGTGCCCAGTGCTGAGAGCTAAGGGTTCTGGGAGGGGCTCTCTTCCTAATGCCTCTAGGTCCTAACTCTACCCCCGACCCCAGGCCCACTCACATTAAGATGGTCCTAGAGAGATGAGTCCAGCATGGTGTGTTCCCTGAGGAATGTCCCCAGGTAGGGAACAGTGTCTTCTATGACAATATGTGGCATCAGGTTGGGAAACTCCCCAGACTCAGATTCATAATCCCCACCTAGACCTCTCATTGGGAGAATCTGGGCATCTTCACCACCTCCCTTCCTTTACCCTTCCAAGCACCAAGGACCCAAATATCACTTCTACTTATCCAGTAAATGGAACCCCCTTTATGTCTTAGAGATCAGCCCCACCCTGCCTCAGCTGCATCTTCTGAGCTTTCTTTGGCTTTATCTCCAGTGTGGAATCCTCAGATATCCCCTCGTTTTAGGTTGAGAATGAGGTCAGTGAGGCCATCCTCCCCTCACCAAATTGACCCTATAACTTGACCTGGGGCCTTGGACAGGCTCGCTGCCTCAAATGGCAGAAATGCTGCTGCCACCAGCCATAAGCTCTGATTGTAGATGTGAATCCCAGCTCCACATCTTTCTTGATATGTGACTTCAGTGAACTGCCTGGCCTCCCTGACCCTGGTGACTCATCTGTAAAGTGTAGGTAAGAACTGAACCCAGAAAGACTCTGGGCTACATCCTGTTATTGTGGTCCTCTCTGCAGCACCTTCTCCAACTTGGAGCCAAGGGAAACCTCACTGACATTCCTGTCCTCCCTTAAACCCCTCTTGTCTCTGTGAAGAAGGTCTCACAGTTTGTCATCACTTCATTTCTAGATGAGGAGACATAGGCCTAAGAGGGCATCAAATTGCCCCTGGCTGCAGAGGGAATCGGAGAAGTCACTGGCTCCACCTACTTCATGTCAAGCCCTGCTCAAGCTGAAGTCACCTCACCATGAACAACTGTTGACCAGGGTTCAATTAACCCACCCTCACAGTGTACATCCAGGAATGCTTACAGAAGAGCCATGGAATAAGAGGGAAGCAGTGTCTCTGGATGCCTGTTTGAGCAGCTCCTACTAACTCAACCCCTGAGTCTCTGCCCTGTGATATCTGCCCACAGCCATGCCAAATGCTGCTCCTACCCCAAACAGCCTCTCAGGAAGTTCCTCCTGCAGAGAACTTTTTCTTTTCCACCCAGGAAGGGGCCTCATGATGTACCAGCTCTGACTCACCAGGTAAGACTGGCTGCCAGCAGCACTGGGCATCAATATTTTGCTTCCTGTTTTCCTGTTTTACATGAGCCACCATGATTCACAAGGTTCCCAAATAATTCTCATAGCCATCTGGACATATGTCACTGATAAGAAGGTCCTAGGATGAGAATCTTCCCCAGTGAAAGAGAACTGCTAAAGCTTCTGCCTCAGCATCTCCTCCTGGATAAGACCAACTGCTGCCAGCACTTCTGATGACTATAGCCTACTGCCCCCTGCTGCTCCCCAGCTTCACATGGTTAAATAAATCCCTGGTCCAGACATGGCCAGACTGGAATATTTTGAAGAAAACTTTACTGTGAAACCAGGAGTCCCGTGGTCTCCCCTGACCACATCACTTACCTCTACGTTACCTAGATCAGAAGGTCCCTGCCTAATGAAGTGTTCTTCATAGTTTGGAATTCACATGTGCTGTCTCTTTGGGGAGAAGGAAGGGAAAAGTTGGGGACTGGCAATGAGTGGTGAGAGAGCAAATCTGTGTGATTTTGGAAGCAAAGGTTCCTAACTGCCCAGGTGAGTGGATATGAATCTAGGTGACACTGACTCCTACAGGGTCACAGTGTACTCAGGGGTGAGCACTCAGATGGCAGTGCTGGCACTCCCATGCCATGGAACATGAACAGGTTTTTACCAATTTAATTTCAATTTGACGAAATGTTGCGGGGGTCTTGTAGCAAACACTTGGAAATCTCCCTTGTGGCTCAGCTCTGTACTTGAGAGTTAAGGTGATCCATCTGTCCTCAGGAAAAACTGCTGCCCTCAGGACAGAAGGAGAATGAGAGTTCCACCCCAGAGTCAGTCCTGGACCAAGAAAGTACTGCCTTCCATCAAGGCCTAGGCCAATGAGGCACAATGCCACCCTTGGGTACATCCCTGGTCCTCTGGGGGATACTGTGGAGAGTGACCAGCCCGCCTAGAAACTTCCTCCCAGGTCCCCTTCAGGCTGGGCATTGAGTTGCCCTCAATAGCAGAGAGGATGGCATGAAGGGAAGAGAATTTCCTCAGGAATTGTCACCCCTGGTGACAATGAGAGGGAACTGAGCTCCCTCCCGCTCCAGCATCACTTCCCCTCAGCTGGCTTCTCATGTACTGGAAGATGCCAATGCCAATGAAGGGCCCAGGCACACCTTGGGCCCAGGAGGTGACACTCACAGTGAGGAGGATTTTAACTCAACCTAAAGATGAAACATAGGTAGGATGGAAGTGCAATGCTCCTGGGATATGCCAGGAAAGGTCTGTACCACTAGACAGGACAAGTCTGGGATGGTGGAAGGGACATGGCACAGACTCCAGTCCTGAGGGATGATTAAAAGGGAAGAGTGAGATCCAGAGCCTGGGGTGGAGGAATTGCACTTGGGTGGCATTCTCTAGCCACCTTGATCCAGTTCTCCACAAGCCTGGCCTTATTTGGGGCCTTCATGCTCTTGTCCCCAAGGCAGGTGGTGATGAAGCAGTTGGCCACATGATTGAACTGGGTGACAGTGGTGCAGATGGAGGGTGCCAGGTGCTCCTTGCCCTTGTTGTGGTCCTGGAACCAGATGGGGCCCAGACAATGATAGGGCACCCCATTCTTGAACAGTTCCTGGGGAGGATGGGAGTGTCACCCAGTTATGCAGCTCAGACACAGAGTGCAATCCCCAAGCCAAAGAACACTGTTCTCATCTGCAGCTCTGCAGAATGAGAGTGTGGTTTGAGTCTGTGGGGGTCCCTGGGTTTGGTTCTCTTTCCCCTCAATTTGCCCAGTATATGGGAGAACCGGGATCCTATGCTGGCAGAGAGGGGAAACCTGTATCTTCCTCAAGTCTATAATCACTCCTGCCATGCACCTGACAGGGGCCCATACCCCACATGATGAGGCAGCAACTTCTGCCTCTCCTGATCATTCCTCTGGGGCCTCTCTCTTGTTCAGAGAGCCATTCCCTCCAGGGGCTACAACCAAAGGCTTCATTTGGATGCTGGCCTTCATGTCCAGTACCCACCAATGGCTAATACATTTTGAAATTCTGGCAGCCTCCTGCAGAGATGGGTGGTTGAATCATGGACCAGGCTCCACCTCTGAAGGCTCCCCTCTGCCTCCCAATGGGCCAGGTCCCTGCCAAACATTCATTTGTTCTATCTCTATGGTTAGTCTCCTGTAATCTACTAAAAAAATGGGGAACATGAAGCCTTCAGAATTAGAAACTTGCCAAAGTCATCAGGTTGGAGAATGGTGGATCTGTCATTTAGAATCAGGTCATTGGACCCCAGTTCAGAGCATGGCAAGTTGAGAAGAGCAGATTCCAGAGAAGATCCCCCAGGTCTACACTGCCTAGCACAGCTGCTCACCACATCCATGAGTGCTATCTGTTCAGCTTCGGAGGGAATGCTAGGATGTGAGACCTTACCTCACTCAGCTCAATCTCCAGGGTGTCAGGTGAGGAGCAGGAAGGCTCTAGAAGTGAAGGTAATGCTGGCATGGATTTCAGTTCCAGATGTGGCAGGGGATGTGGCATCAGAGCTACCTCCAGCTCTGGCACTGTTACTACTGGTAGTGAACTGGCTACAGCTCTGTAGTTGGCAATGACATAACTACTTGAGGTGACAGTGAAGGTGACAATGGAGCTGCCTCCAGCCCTGGACATGCTGCTTCTGCTGGTGAAGTGAATGACTTCAGATTAGAATCCATCAATACCTGAACCTCTGGAGGTGGCATTAGAGGTGGCATCAGAGCTTCTGCCAGCTCTGTAAATGATTTACAGCTGGTGAGGTCACAGTCTTCAGCTCTGAATCTGGCAATGATATGACCTCTGGATGTAACACTGGAGGGGGTGCCAGAGGTGCTGGCAGATCTAGAGTAAGCATGATATATGGTGCCAGTGATGGAAATGACTCTGGAGGCTGCACTGAAGTGGTTTGTAACCCTGGGTCTTATTAAGCAGGAAAAGGAAGAAGATGTGACAACAGGACTGACTTTCTATGGACCTTCCAAAATATAGGAATGATTGCACTGTTTGTACCTGCAGCCTCACCCAAACATGTCACTCCCAGGAAGTCTTCCCAGATTGCAAGCCCCCAGATTAGTGCTCTGACTTACTCTTTACTGTGGGAGCAAAGGCAACCTCTGAAGTTTCCTCCTTGTGTGACCCAGCTCCACTCCCTTCCCCCACAGGCTAATGCACACTCAGCCCCAGGGCACCTCAACCTCTGTCTCTCTCTCACTGAGCTCCATGGGCTCCAGCTGAGAAAGGAGAACTTAAGCACTCCTCTTCAGGGCAGAACCAGGCAGGCTGACCTGAGCAAAGGCCACCAGCTTCTTAAGGCAGGGAAAGTCTAGGGGCTGGAAGAAATCCTCAGTGTGTCTATCCAGCCAGGTGCACAGAATGCAGGAGATGGTGCTGGGGTGGGTGAAGTACGCAGTGAGAGGAATGGCCATTGCTGCAACACTGCCATCTGATGATCACCCTCCTGTCCTATTTCTCTGTCTTCCCTGAGTCCCCACCCAATGGAACATAACCTCAGTGAGGACAGGGAGGTAATCTGTCTGCTCTGCTGATTGCACAGCACTGAACACACTTTGAGCTTCATAAAATTCTGACCCATGAGGGACAAGAACCTGTCCTCCTGCCACAGCCTGCCCTGGTCCCTCCTGGCCCCTCAAACTTTTATTTGTGCACTTAGTTCATGCCTCTTCCTCTTCAATCCATGTTTGGGGCTCTTCTTGCCCCTGACACTGGCCTCCCAAAGGGCATGGACACTGCCTTCCCCAGCCCTCCAGTAGCTAGTTTCACAGGACTGAGTATTGAGGCAGATTTGTGAGATGCTATCTCACCATACCTCCAGATCTGGGTCCCTGGCATGTGGGGGGGTGGAGGGGCAAGCAGATATGGGGTGGGAACTGGGTAAGCTCAGAGCCTCCAGGATGCACTCTGCACTCTTTGCACTAGAACCTTTCCACAATTCTCTTTGCATCCTGTCTTACTGTAGGGAATTGTTCCCTGGCCTCTTTTCTCCAGTAGGAATAATGGGAGCCAGGTTTCTGCTACATTGCTCATGCCACCAGCCCCACACTCCTTATTTTACCTGGGAAGGAGGCCCTCACTCTTCAACCAGAGCTCACTCATTTTTCAGACATTCCTGGAATTCCCTAGCCCCATCACCACAGTGTTATCATCTCCATATTTGGAGAAGACATGAGGTTGCCACCTGTAAATACCTGGGTGCACCTCTTGTTGCTATTGTCTAACATTGCTACCTAACTACCCAACTAGAAGGGAAGCCCAGGTGTGCAGTGACTTTTTCAGCTTTGCTCAGGGAAGTCAACTAAGGGCCTTAGAAAGTGTCTGCACACAGGAGACTCTGCCTAGGTATTTGCTGAATGAAGGAAACCTAGCTACACCATCTTTGAAAAGTAATAGGAGCCCTGGCTCCTCTGCCAGCTGCCAGTGATATCAGCTCAGCCTACTTCAAGTTAGTGACCCACATAGATGGAGTCTCAAACATCCTATCAATGGAAATTTAGATTTCTAAAGGTCACTTTGAGACAGAACTTCAAGTGGAGAGGAAATTACTACACATGGACCAGCCCTCCCCACCAAACACCTTTTATGCAGAGCAGGTACAAGGAAGCACCTTCAATGGCTCAGCCCATTTCCATCTTACTGAGGGCCCTGGGAAGTTGGTCTTGCCAACACCCCACTTTTCAGAGGAGCAAATTAAGGCTAGAAGCTGTAGTGAAGTTCCCCAGGCAAATAGTTGGTGGGTGGCAGAGCCATCACTGTGGAGGAGGGGCAGTCACTCACCTTATAAACACCTGGTACAGCACCTCTTTGATGGAGACGAAGGTCTGGTAATTTGTTAGGAAGATGCTTAGGTAAGCTAGGTCACCCTCCAGGATGGCAGGCACCAGGGGCTCCACAATCTTCTCCTAAGTACCCACCCTGTTGGTGTGCATATGGCTGTTCTGGGCCCTCTTCAGTGTTAACTTGTTTCCACAATGGGAAGGGACAGGAAGGAGCTCATTGTCAGCCTTTGCCCCATAAACCCCAGGGGCATGGAGTGGTGCACACCATTTTCACCCAAGCCCTCTGTGAATTGAGGCAAGAAGTGCAGCAAGAGTTTCTGCAGCAGAAAAAGTTAGCATTGGCATGAGGGAATAATTGTTTTACCCTTCCTGTGATTCTAGTAGCTGAGGAGCAGTAAGACCTCTCTCTTTTACTGGGAAAGACCAGGATCCCCATAAGACTTCAAATCACCCACTTCCTAAGTTAAGGAATCCTCCAGCAGCTGCTTAGGGTCACAGAGGTCAGAACTCAGAGCCATTCATGCTGGGGCCACATGATATTCCCTCAGTCCTATGGGAGGTGTGGCCTACTCCAGACATGGAGGGAAAGTTTCTGCTCACATCTCCTCCTCCCCATTTGGGATACAGTGTGAGGAAAAGTCAAAAATTGTGAGAATAACTTTGATTTCTAAGCAACACACTAATTTTTCTCTTTTGAATTAAAGGGGCTTCTGAGAATTTGCAGCCATGGTGATCCCTGCTCCAGCAAATGGGCAAATGCCAGGAGTTTCCAAGGAAGAGAAAGACCCCTGCATGGCTGAGAATCTGAATAGAAGCCTCAGAGAAGAGCAAGCTCAAATGGCTGGTTGGTGGGTTTCCATCTCTCATGGGACAATTGTAATACAAATCACCCAAGTACTGCAGTTTTTCCCCTGACACCAGATTGACCAGAATGAAAGAAAATGTTAACAGCCAGGCCTGGGGTATGCAGGGAACTGAGCCACTGCAGTCCTTTGTAAGTTCTATGACTCTACCTGTTAAATTTCCCTATGCAGGTATATGACCCAGCCATCATATTCCTCAAGTCAATCCTGGCAGTCAGGGAGGGGGAACAGATCATTAGGACACATGTAAGATGTTTGCTGCAGCTCCAAAGAAATGGTCCCAGAAAGGAATCCCTTCAAGATATGAGAGCAGGGTGAGGTTGAACCACTGCTATATGCAGTCTCCCCTATAGATTATTCAGCTCAATGAGGCTGTTATTACTGGCCTGGAAAATTCAAAGGGATGGATATGTTATGTGAGTGTGCATTTTGCACATGCACATGTCATGAAGTGAGCCCCTTTGTATCACAAAATGAGACCCTTTACTTAAGATTCAAAACCACCCTTAGGACATGAAGATATGTATGGCTTAAAGAAGATGTGAAGGACAGTCCTGTCAAGTGCTCCAGGGGACAACTGAGTTCAGGGAGTGACAATAAAGAAACAACAAAATGCAAAGGTAATCTTGGCTTCAGTGACTGTTAAAATAATATTGGCATCTCTTTTCATATGTGCCTACACATCTGTGAAAAGTGACTTTCCACCTGGCCATGAATAGGGCTTCCCAGAATGGTAGGGTGGGTGAGGGATGGAAGCTCAGAAGGCTTTGGGAATGAGACTGTGGACCACACAGATGGCAAATCCATGGGAGGGCCCCATTGGAAGGTATAGGCAGGATCTGGGCCCTCCAGCCTTTCCCAGGAGTCTCAGGACCCTGGTGTGGAGATGCCATCCCACATGTTCTCACCTGGACACAGCACTGGAAGTGACCCTTGAGCTGCTCCTTGCCAACTTTCTGTGTGTAACTCTGTAAAGACAGTGCCCAGTAGCCAGGCAAGTCAGGGTTAAGAGGCTGCATGGCAATCACCTCAGGAGGAGCACCCCATACTACCTCTGTAACCCAGATTGGGCACAGAAGGGTATCTGAATGCACAACCACCCATTTGGAATGGGCCCCAGGTCTAACCTTTATAAAGACCATTGCCTCCCCACCACCACTTATCTTCCCACCAGTCACCCATGACCTGAGATGTGAACCCAAAGGGCCCACCATGTTTCCATACCCTGACAACCTGCTCCTGCCCAAGATTGTCCTGTTCCTCATGCCTCCAGCACACTGAAAGGAGGGGGGATTTGGGGATACCCAAGTAGGATGAAAGTAGTGGCATGACTTGAATTGGGTGACCCTGGGCCACACTAGGTTATCTTTGGGAACCTCCTGATCAATGGCCAGTGGCTCCTGGGTTGAGGACTGAGCCAACATCTATATTGATTTTAAAAAGTCTTATTTCCAATATTGCTGAAGTCAGCTCTAGGAAAGAGCTGGTAGGCTGCTCTCTGTGGAACCTCAGTGCCTGGTTACCAGGGTTCCAAATTCTGTTGTGCTTTATCTCCAAGGAAGTGACATCACCCTTACCTGACAGCATTCAACAGATAAGACTTCCATGAAGGCCTCTCAGGACTATGGGCTACTCATTCTCCTCAACCATGTCATATTGTAAACTGGACAGAGTTTAACCAAAATATCCCTCCCCACAGCTACTGAGAAGGGATGGGTAAAGACAGGATTCCTGGAATGAAGAGATAGAATGAGAGTCAAACCTGGCTACTACTTCTTATCACTTTTGTGACCCTGGTTACCTCCCCAGTGTCCCCACCTACACAATGGGTACATTCTAGCTTCTTGTTCCTGGGTCATCAAGTGCATGTGAGATAATAACTGTAAAAGCCATGGGCTGTTGCCTCAATAGGTAAAAGAAACTTATAGATGGAAGAATTATAAGAAGGGTGTTTCATAACATGGAATCCCACACACAACAGAGCTGAGTGATGGCTGGTTAATCTTGAGAAAGACAGTTTCCTTCTTGGTCTCATTTCTCAGTCTGCAAAATGAAAAGGTTGAAATTAAATGAAAGTCAGATATGATCACTCTCTGGCATGAAACCTTCCAATGACTTCTCATCATAATTAGAATCAGAGTCAAGTGGCTCCATTTAACTGATGTTGTGGATTCTAGGTCAAGCTGACCCCAAAGTTTGTGCTTTATAGAAGACCCCAAAGGGTTGTTCTCTGGGCACAGTCTTGAAGACAAATCCAACATGGGTGGATTTGTTAAGAAAAGAGCAATGCAGGCATGCAAAAATGGGGTTCTAAGATGTGCAAACACTTGTACTGTTTCCAGGTGTAGAAGGTCCCAGTTACACTGGCATTGGGGTGGAGGGAACATCCTGGGGAGCCTATTATGTACAGAACACAATGTCTCCTGGTGGATTCTTGTACTGCATGTTGGTGGTGTCAAGGGTGATCATGGGGACATGTTCCAGGCTGTCTCACTATAGCCTAAACAACCCAGAGCTGGAATAAGCTTAGTGAACCTATGTCTACTCCCACCAAGTCCAGATCTCTGATCCATGGGTGAGGAGATCTATATCATTGACTTCCTTTGCACTGTACTGGTGCTATGGTAGCCATCTGCCTCATCCCAGGGTGGAAAGGCTGGCTGGGAGGACCAGAGCTGACTACTAGTCAAAGGAATTGTTGCTCCAGCCCAAGAAACCCACCCAACTCTAGATTTTTCCACAGACTGCCATACCCCTGATGAGTTATCTGAGGGTGATCTTTGCCCCTGAACAAAGAGCATCACTGGAGATTTCTTATTGTGGGAGCCATGTCTACTGCCCTCCCCACATGAACATAGGAGCCCAACCCTAGTCCACCTCACCCTCTGTTTCTGACTCAAGGGACTCCAGGCATTCCAGCTGAGCAAGAAAAAAGTGGACATGATGGTGCAGTAGCAAGCCAGGCATGGTGAGCTCCATATAAGCCACCAGCTTCTTGGGGGTAGGGAAGGTCTGAAGGCTGCAAGAAATATGCTGAGGCCTAGGCCAGCCAGGTGCCCAGGAAGGATGAGATGGTGCTGGGGTAGATGGGCAGGCTGCACAATGAAGGGAAGTGCCTGTGCTTTCACAAAGCCATACATGTTAACCCTTATGGTGGCTGTACTCCTGTGTCTGTACTTGCCAATCCAGAAGACAGCATTTCCCTTCCCCAACCCCACTTCACCTGTGATGGCACTGGCTGATTGGAACCCAAGTAGGGAGTTTGAAAAGAGGCTCAATTGTAGGATTTTCTCCATCTATGGTCTGACCAATTCTTCCTATCTTCAACAAAGTCTGTTGTATTTCTGTCATGCCCCCTGCCTCCTCCCACTGGAACTCCATGAAAGCAGGGATGGGTTATTTTGAACATGATGTCTAGGCACTAGCACACACTAGGAGCTTCATAAATATCTGACCCATGAGGGTACTGAGTCTGTTGTCCTACCCCAGCCTATCCGGAAACTTCATGGACCCTCAATCGTTAGCCCATACCCCAAGGTGCTGCCTCATTGTCTGCATGCCATGTGTGGGCCTCTGCTTCCCATTTGTCACTGTGCTTCCAAAGACCAGATGTTCAGTTCTGTAGACCCCCAGTTGTGTAGCATGCAGGACTGAGGTCCAAGGTTGATCTGTAGCAGGTTGCTCAGTACACCTACTATCCAGATCTGTGGCTGGTGGGGTGGTAGTGGGGGGAAGTGGAGCTGGGATGGGGTTGTGTTGGGGACTAGTTCTCTCATGGGCTGGTTCTGAGTCCCAGCCTTCCTTCTGTATCCAGCAATCCAGCATCCCAGACACAGACTACTTGACTCCAGCCCTGCCCTCCGGAGGACATCATAGGGTGTGTGGAGCCTGGGGCTATGCTATGCCCAGCCCCTTCCTGTCTCAACCAACTTGTTCCTTATCTTGCTCTGGTCTAAGGAGAGCCCTTCTCTCCCCACCCATAATCCCTCACTTTCTTGGATGGGGGCTGGTATTTACCATGCTGGTCGCAGAGAGGGAAGGCACATCCACATTATGAGGAGCCTCTGACAGTGTCACATCTCACTGCTGATGATATCTAGTGTTAGTTTTGGACACCCTGACTGGAATGGATATCTGAGGTGGGCAGAATTTCTATCTGCTAAGTTTCCAATATTTGACTCAGTGATGAAAAAAGTATCAGCACAAAGCAGCCACTTCTTAAATGTTTGCAGAATATCATCACCTTTAGCAGCATGTTTGCAGATACTTGAGTGGGTCTGGGGCCCCCTGCTTGCCTCCAGCAATCCAGGCTCTGGCTACAACAAGAAAGGGATCACCCTAAATGGAGACTCAAAGAAACATTACAGATGGGAAAAGAGGTTTGCCAAGGGTCAAAGGTCAGTGAAGGGTGAGACAGAGCTCTAAGGCCTGGGTTCTGTCTCTAGTGGATTTAGAGTGCATTGCTCTAGTTGCCTTATCCCACCATCAGCACAGACCTTGGGAATCTGTGGTGAACCTGGCCACTGCTGTGTTTAGACTGGGAGCAGGTGCTCAGTCTGCAGTGGGTGGGGAGACCCTCAGCCCTGCCCAGCCACTCCACTTCACCTTTGCCAGGGTCCATTGTGATAGTGCCCCAGGTCTTTCCTTACCTCAGGTCCAGGCCAGTCCCACATCTCCCCAGAATTACAGACAAGACCAACTGGCAGGTGTGAATGGTGGACTCCGCAGAACACACACATGCACCACCATTTCTAACAGTCCTTCCATGCTCCAGATGTCCTGCTCACAGGAGCACTCAGACATGATACACCCAGTCCCCCCACCCACCCACTCTGTGCCCAAATGTCACTTGGGGCTAGGGTCCAGCCCAAATTGAGTCAGATGCTGGGTCTGATAGACATGGACAGGTGCAGAGGACACTGAAATATCTTGCCCCCTCCCTGATGGTCCCCAGATGCCACACTGAGAGCCCAGCTAGGCAGATGGTCTGGGTGAGGATGGACCTTGGTGCCAGCAGCACACCCTGAGTCACAGCTGAAGAGAAGGCTTGCATCCTCCCTCTGCTTCATCTTTTACCCCTGACCCATCCTTTCTGACAAGACCACAGAAGCAGAGGCCAAGTGGATCCAGAGGCTCCCCTGGTGTAAGGGTGAGCTGGGAGGAGGCAAGAAAGAGGGACCAACCATGATGCTGTATGTGTGGCGGCTACTCTTCTTAGGGATACCCTCCTGGACACTCAGAGAATTTTCCCATTTTATAGAATGAGGAGCTGGCACCAGCACCAAGATCCTTGTCATAAAGATGGGACTGAGGGTCTCCTCTTGTACTCTTTTTTGTTGCTCCAGCTGGTCATTAGAGGCCTTGCTCAGCATTGAGTGCTCTCTGGGCACCTCTCAGTACCTCCCCAGTTTCCCAGCTACACAATGGGGAACATTCTAGCTTCTAATTCCTGGGTCATCAAGTGTATGTGAGATAATAAATGCAAATTCTTGGGCTGATGCCTTAATAGGTAAAAGAAACTCAGAGATATAAGAATTATAAGAAAGGGGGTGGGGGCTGGCTCCATGCCACCCCTTCCAAGACCAGTGGACATTGGCTGCTGGAAGGAAGAAGGTTCTTTCCTTTCTTTCCTTCTTCCTTCTTTATTTCTATTCCTTTCCTTTCCTTTCCTTTCCTTTCCTTTCCTTTCCTTTCCTTT
>JAKSZT010037117.1:2392906-2467867 GCA_026826555.1 Tolypeutes matacus | reverse complement strand
TTTCCTTTCCTTTCCTTTCCTTTCCTTTCCTTTCCTTTCCTTTCCTTCCTTTCCTTTCCTTTCCTTTCCTTTTTTCTTTTTTAATAAAACACACATAGAAGAAAGTAAATGTACTTTACCCACACACACAAAAAGAAAGAATGGGTGTTTCATAACATGGAATACCACACACAACTGGCTGGGTGCTGGCTGTGGGATCCACTCATTGCCTTGTCTTTCATTCCCATGAGCTCTATTATTTTTCTATTCAAGTTTTCAAATTCTTCCTTGTGCTCACTCAGTGTCTTCTTGAAGCCCTTTATTTATTTAGCCACGTAGCATTTTGGCACTGTTTATGAATTCCAAAATTAGATATTGGATTATGTTTGTAAACTAGTTTGTTCATCTGGACATGTTCCCCTTTGACTGTATTAAATTCAGAGTTTTCACTTTTACTTGATTAAATTATGATTAGGGCTTTGATTTGGCCATGTCAGTAGCACATTGGGTCCCATCCCCTTGGGGGGTAGGAAATCGCAGAGTTTCTACCTGTCCTCTAGCTATTTTTCTGGGAGAGATTCCTATGTATTTCTAGTCTGTCATATTCTCAGAAGTCTCAGAAGTCTATATTTTTATTCATTGATGCTTTTGTCCATGAAATGTTTGACACAAATGAAGAAGTAGGTATTACAATGCAACTTCACCATGGACATGATATGAGAATGAAAAAAAAATCAGTCCACATGCAGAAAGAACGCTCATTGTTCTCATAAGGTTATGTTTCCATAGAAGATAATATCAATAATGGTGAAAATAAGCATTATTATCTTAGCATTAACTTTCACTATCAAAATGTATCATAAAAATGACCTTTTGCAATGAGAGCTAATTTGGTTTCCATTAAAGAGTATGATGAAGCCTAGATAATTTGCTGAGAGTTACATGAATAAAATGATTTGCTCTTTAACCCAGTCTGCTTCTGGAGCTTGAAATGTTAGTTTCATGCAGTTAAACACTCACACACACATTGTGAGGACCTTTGAATATAACAATTTGACAGTAAGAGACAAAAGTGGGACAGTAAAAGACCAAATTAAGAATCAGGCAACTACTGCTGGGCCCTCAGCCATATCCCAAATATAACTTTATGCATCCCCCAAGCATTCACCTGCTTGGATACCCCACAATAGCAATAGGATTCCCCCCCCCCAAACAGCTTTCCTTCCCCAGGCCTACTAGTACTTTTTCTTTTAGCCCTGTGATCCAATCTATCACCAACAGAAGCTTAACTTTGGATAATTTGGTCCAAGATCCTTGAATTTTTGGATTATAATCAGGACTTGTCTTCTCAAGAAATTTTTCCCTAGGATTAATATCCCCACCCAGTTTCCTTCTAGCTGTAGAGCTGTCTAAAAAGCAATAAGAGTATAAAAAAGCACTTGCTGGTGACTTCTGAATCCCACACACTCTGAGTTTCCTGGTCCAAAACAGAGGTGATGGGGCAGCATTTTCCCCTCTGGAATTCCACAGAAGAGGTGCCAGGGCCCATAAGATACCAGCCCTGAACTCAGAAGGCTCTGGGTCATAGCTACTCCCTTTCTTACCACAAGCTGGATCCACCAAGATTCTGGGCCCAGCTGGCACACGAACAGCCCAAAGACTCCAGTCTCTGGATGTACACCTACAAATTCCATCACCACATATAGGCTTGAATAGAAGGGACAGATGAACAAAGTGCAGGGAAGACATATTTGAGTCCAAATCTGTCACTCACAAGAGCACAAATTCCAAAGTAGGGCCCACTGGCAAGGCACCAAACTCCAGAGCTATCTGCCCTGACATAGGAGCAGGATGTCTCCAGAGTCCTCAAGAGCCCCTCTATTTGGGGTGATACTCACTTTGGAAGCCTATGAGGTCCTATTGAGATGTTCATGTTACCTCTGGGATGACCTCCCAATTCACTTTTAAGTCTCTTAGCCATATGAACTCATTTGTCTTTACCGTTTTCCCCTTTTATTCGAGGTCTTTTTTCCAGTTGCATTGCCAGTTGGCACTTGGTTGTGATTCCTCGGTGCCAGGGAGGCTTATTCCTGGGAGTCATGTCACACACTGGGAGGAAGGTAATGCATTCATATGCTGAGTTTGGCTTTGAGAGAGGCCACATCTGAGCAACAAGGATGTTCCCGGAGGAGACCCTTAGGCACTCCGTAACAATAGAGTGTTTTAATTTCAGGAGCAAAGACTCATGAGGCTAGTCATCAATATCAAGGGCCCATCAGGGGATCATCCTACTTTCCCAGACACTGCCCCTGCACTTGGAGGACTGTTGTTGCTCCCTTAGAGAATATTCCAGAGCTCTCCAGGATGGGAATTCAGTATTCTCTCATTTATTGAGTGATTTTTCACTCACTGTGACAATGCCCCATGAACATTTTAACAATATTATATGCCTTATATGAATGTTCAGGTGAACTTCCTCCCATGCATTCTCCATCCCTGACACCCCCCACCAACAATCCTCTCCCACCCCAGTTGTAACCCTTCTGTGATCCAAAGCTTCTGTAAAGATGGAGCCAATACAATAGCCAAAAACAATTAATAGGAAAATGAAATAGTAGTGATAAGTTTAAATGTAAGAGATAAAATACATGAAAACTTAAAAAAAATACTAAAAATTAAATTAAATTAAAAGATTGGGATATTTAAAACATGGAAAATATATTTTTTTAATTAAAAAAATTTCTTTTGACATTTTACCTTTATTCACTGCAATATCTGGTGTCCAGTCTGTACCATGGCACCTTCCCCCTATCATTCACCAGTATCTTGCTGTTTTTCATTTTGTTTTCAAAGAGGTTTAGGTCACATCAAAGTCACACAGGGAATACAAGAGTCTCTCATATACCCAAACTCCTCACCCTTTCCTCACCCCATATTATTACATTTTTATATGTAGATGGTAGTATTGTTTAACTGATATAGAAATAGTGAATTATAGCTACTAACATTGTCAATGGTTTACAGTATGGTTTACATTTTAGGCCATACACTTTTATAAATTTTGATGATATTTCCCATGTCCTGTGTCCATCACTGTAAGGTAGTGAAGAACATTTCCACTGATGACTAAATACCCCCCATTTGATCTATTCTGTTCCTCCCTCCCCATCCACCCAGGGCACATGTTGACCCCCTGGCTTGACTCATTGGATGACATGATTCTTAGTTACATGCAACAAGAGTTCTTGACACACTGGTTTGTCCTCCCCTTTTAGGAACTGCCTTTGATCTTGAGAGACATCTGCCTGTCTATTTCTGAATGAATCAGTCCTCCCAAAGATGGGAGTCCAACTCCTTCCTGCTCTTTATGTAGGTCTGCACTCACTGATACAACACATTATGACAGAATGAACACTCACACACTCCCTAGAAGCCTGCTCCAGCTGCGCCCTGTGCCAAATGCCACCCCAACCAACACACTAAACTGGTGGCTCTTCCTTTTCATATTGGCATAAGAGCATTCCCACCTCTGTACTTTCAACCTCATATCCACAAATCCCAAGTGTTCACCTGCTGGTCCCTCCAGTTGGTCCCTCTCCCAACACTCCCCCCAGTATCCTGGGTATTCTAACACACCCTCCCCAATCTACCCACCTATCAACCCTGCACCACCCAATCCAATAATATCACTACCCTCCTGTCCTATCCCTTCAATACACAACTACATTCTATCACTTTACCATAGGTTATGTCCATATGGGTTTTGGTTCACAACTGTCTACTCTCTCTTTCTTCTAAACCTATCTTTCAGACAATAGCTCTCTGAAACTACTCAATTTCCTTAATCATATCAGTGAGGTCATGTACTGTTCATCCTTCAATCCTGGTTTGCCTCACTCAACATAAGGTCTTCAAGATTCATCCATGTTATCCTTTGTGTTAGCACTTTGTTCTTTCTTACAGCTGAGTAATATTCCACTTTATAAATGTATCACATTTTGTTTATCCATTCATTTGTTGATGGGCACCGGGGCTGATTCCAACTTTTGGCAATAGTGAATGACAAAAAAAAAAAAATAGTGAATGACACTTTGAACATTGGTGTGCATATATCTATTCATGTCCTTGCTTTCAATTCTTCTGGAACAGTGGAATCAGTGGATCATATGGAAGATCTATAGTTAGTTTTTTGAGGAAGCACCAAACTGTCCTCCACAATGGCTAGACATTTCTCCATTCCCACCAGAAGTGGAAAAGTTCCCATTCTTCCACATCCTCTCCAACACTTATGATCCACTGCTTTTTTAATAACTACCATTCTAATGTTTGTAAGATGGTATCTCATTGTAGTTTTGATTTGGATTTCCCTAATTGCTAGTGATGTTGTGTATCTTTTCCTGGGATTTTTAGCCATTTGTATTTATTCCTTGGAGAAGTGCCTTTACAGGTTGCTTGCCCAATATTTTAAATGGGTTGTTTGTCTTTTTATTTTTGAGGTGTAGGATTTCTTTTTATATGCAGGATATTAGGCTCCTATCAGATATAAGGTTGTCAAATATTTCTCCCATTGGATAGGCTGCTTTTTTACTTTCTTGATAATGTCCTTTGAGGTGCAAATTTTTTTTTGCTTTGAGGAGATCCCATTCATTTATTTTTTCTTTCATTGCTCATACTTTTGTGTGTGATCATGAAACTTTTCCTATTACAAGGTACTCTAGATGCTTCCCTATATTATCTTCCAAGGTCTTTATGGTCTTGGTTCTTATATGTAGATCTTTGATACAACATGAGTTGATTTTTGTATAAGGTGTGAGATGGTGTTCCTCTCTAATTCTTTTGGATATGGATATCCAGTTCTCCAAGCACCATTTGTTGAAGAGGCCATTCTCTCCCAGTCGAATGATCTTGGTGGCCTTGCCGAATATCAGATGACTGTATATGTGAGGATCTATATCAGAACTCTAAATTCAGTTCCATTGGTCAGTATTTCTATACTTGTACCAATACCATGCAGTTTTGACCACTATAGCATTGTCATATGTTTTAAAGTCAGGTAGTGTGATACCTTCAATTTTATTTTTATTTTTCAATATGTCTTTTGTGATTTAGGGCCTCTTATCCTTCCAAATAAATTTTGAAGTTAGTTTTTCCAATTCATTAAAAAAATGCTTTGTTGATTTCTATTGGGGTTGCATTAAATTTATAGATTAGTTTGGGTAGGATAGATATCTTATTGATGTTTAGTCTCCCTATCCTTGAACAGGGAATATTCTTCCATTTATTTAAGTCTTCTTTGATTTCCTTTAAAAGTGTTGTGTAGTTTTCTGTATGTAAGTCCTTTACATCTTTAGTTAAATTTATTCCTGGGTATTTGATTCTTTTAGTTACTATTGTAAATTATATTTTTTTCTTGATTTCCCTCTAGATTACTCTTTATTGGTGTACAGAAATGCTACTGATCTTTGAGCATTGATCTTATAGCCTTTGACTTTACTGAACCCATTTATAAGTTCTAGAAGCTTTGTTGTAGATTTCTCAGGGCTTTCTATGTATAGGATCATGTCATCTGCAAATAGTGACATTTTTACTTCTTCCTTTCCAATTTGGATGACTTTTATATCTTTTACTTACCTCAGTGCTCAAGCAAGTACTTCTAAGGCAATGTTAAATAGGAGCGGTGACAGTGCACATCTTTGTCTTTTTCTCGATCATAGAGGGAAAGCTTTTAGATTTTCACCATTGAAGATGATGTTAGCTGTGGGTTTTTCATATATACCCTTTATCTTCTTCAGAAAATTTCCTTCTATTCCTATCTTTTTATCAAAAAAGTGTGCTGTATTTTGTCAGAAACATTTTTCTGTGTCTATAGAGATGATCATGTGAATTTTTTCTTTCATTCTGTTCATGTGGTCTATTACATTGATTGATTTTCTTATGTTGAGCCATCCTTGCATACCCAGGATGAAACCCACCCAGTAATGGTGTATAATTCATTTGATATGTTTTTGAATGCGATTAGCAAGTATTTTGTTGAGGATTTTAGCATCTAGGTTCATTAGAGAGATTGGTCTGTAATTTTACTTTCTTGTGGCATCTTTGTTAGGCTTTGGTATTAGGGTAATGTTTGCATCATAGAATGAGTTAAACAATGTTTCTTCTACTTCTATTTTTTTGGAAAAGTTTAAGCAGGATTGCTGTTAGTTCTTCCTGGAATATTTGATAGAGTTCCCCTGTGAAACCATCAGGTCCTGGGCTTTTCTTAGTGAGGATGTTTTTAATGACTGAGTTTATCTCTTTACCTGTAATTGGACTGATGTGTTCATCAATTTCTTCATCAATGTAAGCTACTTTTTAGATTCTAGGAATTTTTCCATTTCCTCCAAATTATCATTCTTATTGGCATATAATTTTTGAAAGTATTCTTTTATGATACTCTTTATTTCTGTGAGGTCAGTGGTGATATCCCCTTCATCATTTCTTATTTTGTGTATTTGCATCTGCTCTCTTTTTTTCCTTGTTAGTCTTGGTAACGGTTTGTCAATTTTATTGATCTTCTCGAAGAACCAGATTTTGATTTTGTTTATTTTTTCTAGTGCTTCCTTATTTTGTATTTCATGTAATTCTGCTCTAATCTTTGTTATTTCCTTCTTTCTACTTCTTTTGAAGTTAGTTTGTTGTTGTTTTTCCAATTTCTCCAGATGTGCAGTTAAGTCTTAGATTTTAGCTCTTCCTTCTTTTTTTATATATGCATTTCTGGCTATGAATTTCCCTCTAAGTACAGTATCCCATAAGTTTTTTTTTTCTTTTTTAAAACAATTTATCATCATTCATGAAACTACATAAACTATAAGTGTTCAGTAAACATTGTGAACTTACAATACAAACATGAATAACAACATACAGTGCTCCCACACATCACCCCCACACACAAACACCCTACATGGTTTTGAGACATTTATTAACAAATCATGAAAGAGCATTGTCAGAGTATTACTACTAAATATAATCCGTATCTACCTCCTCTATACATTTTTAAGGATTTATTTATTTTTTTATTTACTTTTATCCACTTTTACCGCCCCCCCCATTTTTGCTGTTTTTGTGTCCATTCTCTGTGCAACACTCTGTGTCCATTTACTGCCCTCTCTTCTCATCCTTCTCTTCCTGTCTTCACTGAAATTTGCTCCTTGGAACCTCCAATGTGGGAGAGAGTCATCCTAACATCTGTGCCACCTTAGTTCCAGTTTTTTTGTCATGTCTTGGCTTGGCTCTCCCTTGTATCACTCTCCTGTTACATCATCATCTTTCTACGTGGCTTGTGGGGCCTGGCAGTGCACCTGTGCATGGGGCTTGATGGTGTACCTGCTCACAGGTACTGATGACACACCCACACATGGGGCCTGATGGCTCACCTGTTCATGGGGTCTGGCAGTGCACCTACACATAGGGCCTGACAGCTCACCCATGCACAGGGCCTGGCAGCACACCTGTGCTTGGGGCCTGATGGCTCACCCACACACAGGACTTGATGGCTCACCCACATATGGGGCCTGGCAGTGCACCTGTGTGTGGGGCCTGATGTCACACCCACATATGGGGCCTGGTTGCCCACGTGCTTGCTATATTATTCTTTTTCTTTTTTTTACCAGGTGGCCCCGGGGATCAAACCCACATCCCTCCATATATAGACAGATGCCCAAACACCCAAGCCACATCTGTCCCACTGCTATATCTCTTAAGGTTGACCAGAGATACCCAGAGTTACAGTCTTTTCCCATACAGGATGGTCATATGATAAATCAGGCTTAGTTTATCATCAGCATTCCAGAAACCAGACCTAGGGAGAAAAACTAGGTCTGGGGATGTATATGCATAGTTTCTAATATAGCAAATGTTTAGCCTACCTCCCATAGGTTTTGATATATTGCGTTGTTATTTTCATTCATTTCAAGGTAGTTACTGATTTCTTTTGAGTCTTCCTCCTTGACCCACTGTTTCTCTAAAAATGTATTGTTTAACTTCCATATCTTTGTACCTAATCTATTTCTCTGGCCCTTAGTGATTTCCAATTTCATTCCATTGTGGTCAGAGAAATTACTTTGTATAATCTCAATCTTTCTGAAATCATTGAGATTTTTTCTGTGGCCTAGTATGTGGTCTATCATAGAGAATGATTCATGTGCACTCAAGAAGAATGTATATCACACTGTATTTGGGTGTAGTGTTCTCTATATGTCTATTAGGTACAGATCCTCTATTGTGTTAAACAAAGTCTTTGTTTCTTTATTGATTCTTTTTTGAGGTGTATTGTCTAATGGTGATAATGGTTTATTAAAGTCTCCCCAGTGTAATTTTAGAGGCCTCTATTTCTCCACTTAGCATTTCCTGCATTTGCTTTATGTATTTTGAGGTGCTCCTGTTAGGTGCATAAATGTTTATGATTATTCTTTTTTCTTGACAGATTACCACCTTCACTAATAAATAGTGTTCATCTTTTCCTCTTTAGTAGTTTTGCATTTAAAATCTATTTTGTCTGATATTATTATAAGTACTCCTGCCCTTTTTTGGTTATTGTTTTCTTGTAAGATTGTTTTCCAGCCATTCACTTTCAGCCTCCTTGAATCCCTGGTTTTAAGGTGGGTTTTTTGTAGACAACATATAGATGGGTCATATTTCCTAATCCATTCTGCAAATCTGTGTCTCTTGACTGCTGAGTTTTAATCCATTAACATTCAGTGTTATTACCCTCAAGGAATTACTTACATTAGTCATATTTTCTTTGGGTTTATGTATGCCATATGTTATTTTTTTTTCTTTTTGTAATTTTAGTGTTCTTACACTTTCCTCCAGCTCTCTGTCTCCTGTTTTTTCCTTTCCACCTGCAGAATTCCCTTTTAGTATTTCTTTTTTTTTTTTTAATTTAGAAATGATTTTATTTCATGTGCAAATAATGAACTGATGCTCTACCCCTACACTCTATTTTCAAAAACCAACAGGAGCTTTTGCAAAGAAAACAATGCAAGAAATTTTAAAAAGCACTGGGATTCCTCTGCATCTAAATTAGTGCCAAGCTGGAAAACTAAAGCTTGTTCCATCAGGAATCTCAAGTTAGTGGAAATTAATAGAATTTAGTATCATTTTAGGAAAAGATTATTCAACTCTCACCCATAACTTCCAAAACTGGCTATCAGAACAGTACACTTAAACCAGGTCAGAAGAGTCCAACATAATTAGGCTTCAATCTTGAGGGCCAAAATGCTCATCTAAGATGGTAGTAAACCAAAACAAGAAATCTTAAAATGAAAGTATCATTTGAGGCCAATTGCCATACAGATTGTTAATTCCTTATTCTATAACATTAATAAAGGGAGTATTTTACTGCAAAAATATTATTTTATGTTTCATTGGCCATGAATTTGTCATTAGTTATTATATATGTGCTGTCTATGGCCATTATCCAAATGACACGACCATTTTATGCCCACAATTCACTTCTATAATTACACTCAAGATTTTCATGATTTACATGATATAACTTATCAGTGAAGGTTTGAAGTTGAGATACAATCTAACATCCATAACATCTGATGTTTTATAGGTAGTAATGCAAGAAAGATGTATTTTTAATCACATTTTATTTGAGTGACCTTACGTAAAAAATAAATCAATAATTTAGAAGTCCCGCCTCCAGATATTTCCAAATACACATGTAGAAAGGTTACAATGAGATTTTTAAGAAATATCTTCCATGTGCACATCCTGTTGTAATTGCTGTATCACCATTTTTTCTTCTAGCTGCTTTCCTTTGCCTGCAAGTGGAACATGGATAAGATAGATGTTTTGCTTGACTTCTTTGATGTCCTGAACTATCTGTAGTTCTTTATTTTTCTTTAACCTGTTCATTATAAATTTAGCTTGGCATTTCTGTTTAATTTCTTCAACTCTCTTCATTGCATCAGTAGTTTTATTCCATAGCTCTTGCTGGTACTTGACAGGTTCATTTCGACGTTTTTCAAATTCAAATGAATTATCCACTCTAAGCTCTTTACTAGCTGCTTTCTGGAATGCTTTAGTCCACATGACCTTGTGAGGATTACACTCCTTTTTAAAGTTTTTATGACGTTTGGATTTACAGAATCTGAACACCTTACAATCGTTTTGGACAAACATCATGCCATAGCTGGGATAGATCGGCCCTGAACAGAAACAACACTTTTTTTTTTTTTAACTGATTCATGAAAATCTTTATTTTGCCAAGTATAAGTACGTTTTATATTTCCTATTTGAAAGGAATTGTTTTTTGAATTTTTTATTGAAGTAAAATTCACAAAACATGTAATTATGCATTTTACAGTGTAGAGAATTCGGTGGCATTTAGTACATCCACAATGTTGTCAACCATTATTTCTGTCTAATTCCAAAATATTTTCATTATCCAAAACTTAACCCTGCCCCATTTAAGGTTTCCATCCTAATCCCTTCCCCCAGAACCTGGCAACCACTAAAAGCTTCATTTTATCTGTGGAATTACCTCTTTGGTCCATTTAATATAAATGGAAACTTACCATATGTGATGTTTTGTGTCGGGTTTCTTTCACTTAGTATAACATTTTCAAGTACATCCAAATTGTATCATGTATCTCTACTGCATGGGTTTATGTGGCTTTATAATATCCCATTGTATAAATATGCCACCTGTGGATTATCCACTTTATTTATTGGCAGACAACAGGGCTGTGCCTACCTTTGGGTTGCTGTGGATATTGCTGACATGTACCTTCATTTACATGAATTTCTTAAATAACTGTTTTCAATTCATTGAGGTATTTACCTAGGAGTGGAATTTCTGGGCAAATGGAAAAACAAAATGTGATATAGTCATACACTAATATTTATCAGCCCATGAAATGGAGAGAAGTACTGACAGATGCTTCAACATGGATGGAAATTGAAAACATTGTAAGTGAAAGAAGCCAGTCACATAAGACTAAATCTAACAGGAATCCTCATATGTTGCAGGTGGAAATGTAAAAGGATGTGGCCACTGTGGTAAATAGTTAAATGACTCCTCAAAAGTTAAATTTAGAAACAACACTTTTTGATACGCATATTGAACCCGCGTTTGTACCCACACCCAAATGCCGAATGAGAAGGGTTTAGTATTTCTTGAAGGGCAGGTTTCTTAATGGCATACTCTCTTAATTTCTGTTTATCTGTGACTATTTTGAACTCTCTATCATTTTTGAATACAAGCTTTGCTGGATAGAGAATTCTTGGCTGGAAGTTTTTTTTTTTTTTTTTCTTTTAGTACCTTGACTATATCATACCACTGCCTTCTTACCCTCATGGTTTCAGATGTGAAATTAGCACTTAATCTTACTGAGCTCCCCTTGTATGTGATGGTTCTCTTTTCTCTTGCTGCTTTCAGTATTCTCTCTTTGTCTTAATCATTGTACAGATTGATGAGTTCTGTTCTGCAGTAAGCCTGTTGGGATTTATACTGTTTGGGGTGCACTGTGTTTCCTGTACTTGTACACCCATCTCCTTTAGAAGGGTTGAGAAGTTTTCAGCCATTATTTCCTTCAACACTCCTTCTGCCCCTTTCCTTCCCTTCTCTCCCTGGGATGCCAATAATGCATATGTTTGAGTGTATTCTGTTGTCATTCAAATCCCTAAGACCCGCCTGGATTTTTTCTATTTTTTATCTATCTGTTCTACTATCTGTTTGATTTCAGATGTGCTGTCTTTTATATCACTAATTCTTTCCTCTGCCTGTTCAAATCTACTGTTATGTGTTTCCAGTGTCTTTTTTATTTCTTGGATTGTGCCATTCATCACCATGATATCCATTATCTTTTTTTTTTATTTTTGTAATAATTACTTTTTTATTTTTAAAGAAGCTTTAGATTACATAAATTTTACATAAAAAATATAAAGGATTCTCATATGTCCCACTTCCTCTTCCTCCCACACTTTTTCTCACATTAACAATCCCTCATTACTGTGTTACATTTGTTACAATTCAAGAACACATATTGAATCATTGCCAGTAACCGGATAATAGTTTTGTAAGTTATGATAAAATATATAATTCACTGTATCCATCATTGCAATGTAATGGAGGACAACTCCAATTTCCCCCAAATTCCCCCTTATTAAACTTAGTTTTTCCTCTCCCACCCCTCAGAACCTCCAGTGGCCACTGCCTCCATATCAATGATAAAAGTTCTTCCATTGCTATAATAACAATAAGTCTATAGTAGAATAATAGTAAGTCTACTTTAGTCCATTGTATATCCCCTAATCTTGAGGATTTTGGGATGGTGATGCCCACTCTACTTCTACCTGAGAAGCAGATTGATGCATGGGGCAGATTGATGAAACCCTCTTTCTTGCAGTTGTATGATCTCTCTGTTCCTTGGGAGGGGCATAATCCATTATCTTTTTATGTATGTTTACAATTTCTTCAGTATGTTCTCCAAGTGTCTTCTTAATATCCTTAATCTCTTCCTTCCCTTCATTAAGTTGGTCCATGATAGTTTTTTGGACAGCTTTTATTAGTTGTTCAATGTTTTGCACCTCTCCCTGGTTTTCAGTTTGTTCATTGGACTCAGCCATGTCTTTCTGTTTCTTATGTGGTTTGTAATTTTTTGTGTCCCTCTGGTCATCTTTTTATATTGATGAGTTTATTCAGGTGATTAGCTTTTTGACACTTTGTTCTTCTTCAATTTCATTGTTGTTCTCTATGTTCACATGGAGGAAAGTTCATGGCCAGAGAAAGTGAAAGAGGTAAGAAAAGTAAATGTATAATAGTAATAATAATAGTAATTGTTAGAAGAGGAACAATTTAAGACCTTAGAAAATGAATATTTAACTCATGTAAGCAGTGTAGATTAATAGGAATAGACAAGTGGGGCACCACAATGAAATGGGAAACCAAATAGAGAAAAATATACAAACTGAATTAAAGTGTCAGTATGATGAAGAGAGAGTGAAAGAGAAAAGAAGAGACAAAAAGAAAAAATGTTAATATAGAAAGCAGGATAGATGAGGTAGAAATAAAAACCAGAAAAATTGGGGACCAACAAGGAGAGGTAGAATGTAAGAACAAGAACAGAAAGCAGAAGATAGAATGATGAGGGAAGGAAAACAGATAGACTTGGGATGCAAAATTGATATACACAGAAAAGGAGAAACCAAGGAGGAAGAAACACAATAACCAAGAATCAAGCCAGCAGCACCTTGAGGAACTTATTTCTTTGTCCAGCTACCTCCAGATTGATGCTGTGAAGCCTCCTACTCTATGGGCTCCCTAAACAGCTCACTCAGGCAGGATCTTGCTCCCACTCAGCTGTTTTTTTGTGAGAGAGATCTGCCTATGTTTGAGTACTTGCTTTGGCTTCTTTGTGTCTGACATTCGTTCTTCTGGGAGTTGGTAAGCAGTGCCGTGGTTTGCTGTGCCCCAAAGCAGGTCCCCATGGCAGCCTCTGCCTTTTTCTTTGTTGTTTTAGTGAGAGCTAAGATTTATATGCCTAACCCATCAGCCATGTTCTCACAATCCCTATCTATATAATTTTAATCCATTTGATTTGTGATTTGTAGAGACTTTCTGTATGGTTGAACACAGACAACTACAATTTAAGTTGACTTTATATGCACTGTTTATTTGTTGTTTTACATTTCCTGCATCACCTCTTTCCTTCTCTGCTGGTGTTCCCTACACTTCCCAATTAAATTACTTTTATCCAAACCATTATCTCAAGGTCTGTGTTATGGAAAACCCAAAGAAAGACACTGATGATTTACTCAACGACTCTCCAAAATCACTTATATATTGTTCAAAACTTGTTTACAAGTTTAAGCTGTTGGGACTTGTGTAAAAAAGAAAAGGGGAAAAAAAGAACTTTTCTGGTTTGGCAATAAAAAATCCCTTAAATGATTCTTTTATTATTTTGAATAGAACTAGGGATAAATCAGTGAAAGTGATATTTTATCCATTATAAAATATCAGTTTAACCATGCTTCAATTTCTTAATTTTAGCAAGTTCAGTTTCACAATTTCTAGTCTCCTTTATGTTATTCTTGTTTTGTTTACCTCAAGCAGAAGTTGGTATATATCTGAAAATGTGATATTTTAGACCTTAAAAACATTGGGTAGCCAAGCTCAATATTTCTCAGTATTTTCTTTATTAGTGCTTGGGATGACAAGCACTAATCCTGATTTACCTAGGCTTTTTTCATTTATTCTGAGCAATGCCAGGGTATAGCAAACTCTGGATATAGCCAGAACATGATATTTTAGGCATTGAAGGTTATGGTTTAGATATGTCTGCATATTTTCAGTTATGTAAAGTTGCATTTCACAATAAAAATCCCACTTTATTTGATCAATTTTATTGCCATATGTGTCAGTGTCTATGGCAAATGTTATAATTTAGGTATAACAGATATCAGTTTAGCAACACCTTTATTTCTCAGTCATATCAAGTACAGCTTTCCCAAATGGAAGTCACCCTTCAATTAAGCTTGTTTTGTTTATCTCAAGGAAACCTTAGAATATTATGGCAAAAGCTATATTTTAGACATAAAAATACTGTTTTCCTAGGCCTGGTAATTCTTAGTTGTACCAAGTTCTGCTTTGGAAATAGCTAGTCTCCTATTAACTGTGCTTCTTTTCTTTAGTTGGGTGTATACTTGGGAATGCAATAGTTTGGTTTTACAAGAAATATACAAGTGGTCCAAAGGACAGGCACTGGCATCCAAACACATTCAACCTGGCACCACCACTGGTGCTATCATGGAAAAATCTTGTCTCTGGGTAGTATAGCAGAGCTAAGCCAGTACTTGTTCATTTTTATCAGGAATTTCTATGGCTGAGAAATCACATTCACTGTTATGGCCTGAATTCTACAAGATTTAGAAATCTCAGAAAGGGAAATCAGAATGTTTTGTCTAAACTGTGAACCTTATGAAACCAAGAAATCACAAGAACTCCAAAACCAAGTAGAAATATGCTAGAAATCTGAAAGAATTTTACATATAGTTCTAAACCTTGCAGTAAGAATAGTGATCAGAAAGACTGACAACAGAGCAACACATTAATAAGAAATCCAAAAAAAGGTGGCCAAAGCAGTCCTTGGCATTGTGGATCTATGCCAAAAAAATAGCAAAGATTGATAAACTGCACTGCCTGGTGCAAATAAAATTCATGTGTGTAAAACACAATGAGGTACTGTTCTTATAAACAAAGTCAGATGTTAACCATGAGTTAAATTAATGTGAAATGACATGTTATAAAAATGTATGGGGGTAATATTTTATAAAATATTTTTTCCAAAAAAATATTCCTGAGAGTTTTATTTCTAACAAGAGGAGTATAATAAAATATTTAAAATGATAAAAAAACAAAAATGAAATGACTCATGATGCATATCAAATATAAAACACAACTGCAGGAGATTAAATGAGAAACAAATGCAATAGCTTGAAGAAATATAACATGAACATGACAATTTCAATATAAAATTTTTGTTTCTTTTTTCCCATTTTAAAAGATGATTTAGATTACATAAATGTTGCATCAAAAATATAAGGGATTCCCATATACCCTACCTCCTCCACTTCCCACACTTTCCCCCTTTAACAAATATTTCATTAGTGTGGTACATTTGTTACAATTGATGAACACATATTGAAGCATTTCAACTAAGCATGGTCTATAGTCTACATTATAGTTTACATTTACACTGCTCAATTTTACAGGTTTTGACAAAATATATAATGGCTTGTATCTGTCATTGCAACAGCATGCAGAAAAATTCCAATGTCCCAAAAATGCCCCATGTTACACCTATTCTTCCCTTTCTCTTCTCTCAAAACCTCTGGTGACCACTGTCTTTATATCAATATTAAAAGTTCTTCCATTACTAGAATAATAAGCCTATTTTAGCCCATATTTGCATTCTTATTTTGTTTCTTTGTTCTTCAATCTTGAGGATTTGGGGATGGTGATGCCTACTCTGCTTCTGATTAGAGGGGCTTAGATCTCCTGGGGCAGACCAATGGAACTGTCTTGCTTGCATTTGTAGATACTCTCTGTTTTTTGGGATGGGCATTGTTCATCATCATCCTTTTGTTAGTTTTCCTGGGTGAGTCTGATGAGCCAGAGAGTAGGTGTTTGTTGCAACACTGTTGAGATTCAGTGCTCTACCAGCATATGAACACCCAGAAGATTTATGTCTCTGGGAAATATATTTAAAGGATATAGTGTCAATTATAGATTCAAATAAAAGGGGCATAAGAGCAATGTGTAGGAAAAGTATAAATGATTCTAACTCTAATGCACTGGGGATTTAGAGTAACATATATTCCAGGTATGGCTCACTAACAGGATGTCAATTTCCTGGGGTCATCGGTCCTATCTATAGTGTCTAGATGTAGCTAGAGCTTTCAAGAGCACTGCTCCTTGAGGCACTGTTTACTATGGCAGTCAGTGAGATCTTCCTGAGATGTGCATAAATGTAACCTCTGAAATGACCTCCCAACTCACTTTGAAATCTCTTAGCCATAACACCTCATTTGTATTTAATATTACCCCCTTTTGGCCAAGGTCTTTTTCCAGATTCATCACTAGTTGGTGCTTGGTAATAATCCCTCAGTGTCAGGGAGCCTTATCCTTAGGAGTCATGTTCCATGCTGAGGGGAAGGTACTGAGTTTATATGCAGAGTGTAGTTTAGAGAAAGGCCACATTTAAGCAACAATGAGGCATTCAGGAGGTAACTCTTAAGTAATATATATCACTAGGCTGAGTTTCAATTTTACAAGAACAAAGTTCATAAGTACATACCAAGGGCCTAGTGTATTGCTCTGCTCTCTTTCACTAGATATTGCCCATGTACTGTAGAGATTCTTGCCACTCTTTTAGAGAATGTAGCAGGACTCCCCAGGATGGGAATATAATAAATATACCATCAGTATTGTATGGTTTTCCACCCAGCAAAACAACACCCCATGACCACATGAATACATTCCTATCCCATAAAGACTTACCCTGGATGCACCCTTTCCACACATCCCCAACCACTGACACCCCAGCCCAGTAATCCCCCCTGCCACATTTGCAAACCTTCTGCAATCCAAAACTTCCCTCACAAAATAATAATAAAATAATAAAAAATAAAAATAAATTTAAAAAATAATTTTTAAAGAAGATTTAGGTTACAGAAAAAAGTCATATAGAAAATATAGGGGATTCCCATATAACCCATCCTCTCCCTCATCACATCCTCTCCTACCAATAACATCCTACATGAGTATGGTACATATGTTACAATTGATGAAAAAATATCAAAGCATTGCTACTAACCATGGTCAGTGATTTGCATTATGGTTTACATTTTGCACCATACACTTTTATAGGAATGACAAAATGTATAATGGCCTATATTCATCAATGCAAGATCATCCAGAACAATTTCAATGCCCCCAAAATGTCCTACATTCCACCCATTCTTCCTTCCTCCTCCATTCAGAAACTATGGCAACCATTAAGTTTCAATTCTTGAAGAATAAGGTTCATAATTACATTCATTAATATTGACAGCTTGACATACTGATCTGTTTTCTTTTATTAGGGAATGCCTATGTACTCAAGAGATTTTTGGCCTTCTATTTGAGAATGTAGAAGGACTCCCCAGATTGGGAGTTTAATAATTTCTAGTTTATTATTACCCATTGAGTTGACACTCTATTGACAATGTGGAAACATTCATATTCCATAGAAGCATGCCCAGGTTCACCCTTAACCACATATCCTGCCACCATTAACACCCTGCACCAGTCACTGTCCCCTACCATGTTTGCTGAAAGAACATTCCCACAATTGTAGTTTCAACCATAAACATACAAATTCCCAGATTTCACTTGTTCCTCCAGCCCTCCCCCCAGTTCCATAGAATATCCAGCCCAACCCCCAACCCTGTTCACCCTCACTTTCCAGCACTGTTGACCCTACTCATATCCTGCACCACCATCCACTACTGAACCACCCCCTTCCACCTTATCATGTGTTTTGACTATATTGAGCATTAGCTCACCACACTTTTCCTGCCTTACTCTCTTCTGATAATGTATCTTCCAGACACTAGTTCTGTGACTCTGCTCAATATGCTTAGGTCATATCAGTGAGGTCATGCAATATTTGTCCTTTAGTTGACTGGGTTACTTCACACAACATAAGGTATTCCAGATTCATCCATGTTGTGATGTGTGTCAATACTTCATTCCTTCTTACAGATGAATCATATTCCATTGTATATATGTACTACATTTTGATTATCCATTCATCTCTTGATGGACAATTGTACTGCTTACAACTTTTGGCAATAGTGAATAATGCCACTGTTAACATTGGTGTGCATATATCTGTTCTTGTCCTTGATTTCAGTGTTTCTTGTTATATACCCAGGAGTGGGATTTCTTGATCATATGGTGATTCTAAAGTTAGCTTCCTGTGGAACCATCAAACCATCCTCCACAATGGCTCCACCATTTTACATTCCCACCAGCAGTGGATAAGGGTTCCTTTCCTCCACATCCTCTCCAATACTTTTAGTTCTGATTTTTAATAGCAGCCAGTCCAATAGGTGTCAGATGATATCTCATCACAGTTTTGATTTGCATCTCCCTAATAGCTACTGATGTTGAGCACCTTTTCATGTGCTTTTTAGTTATTTGTATTTTATCTTTGCAAAAGTTTATATTAAAATCTCTTGCCTATTTTCACTGAATTGTTTATCTATTTAATTTTGAGATATATGGTTTCTCTATATATTATGAATATTAGGTCCTTATCAGATAAGTGGTTCCCAATATTTTCTCCCATTGTGTAAGCTGCCTTTTCACTTTCTTGATAAACTCCTATGAAGCACAAAGTTTTTAATTCTGAGGTCAGTCCATTTATTTATTTTTATCTTCTTTAATATCAGTTGGCTGTATATGCAAGGATCTATATCAGAACTCTCAATTTGGTTCCATTGGTCAGTATGTCTACACTTGTACCAATATCATGCAGTTTTGACCACTGTAGCTTTGTAGTAAGCTTTAAAGTCAAGTAGCATGATTCCTCCAATTTTTTTTTCAATATATCTTTTTACTATTTGGGGGCTCCTTGCCCTTCCAAATAAATTTTATAATTAGCTTTTAAAATTCAGTAAAAATGTGCTTGTAATTTATATTGGGATTGAATTAAATTTATGACTCTATTTGGGTAAGACAGACATCTAAATGATGTTTAATCTCCTAATCCATGGACATGGAATATTGTTCCATTTATATTTAGGTGATCTCTGATTTTCCTTGACAATGTTGTGTGGTTTTCTCTGTACAAGTCCTTTACATCTTCAGTTAATTTTATTCTTAAATATTTGAATTTTTGTTGTTATTGTAAGTGGAATTTTTATCTTGATTTCCTCCTGAGATTGCTCATTATTAAACTACAGAAATGCTACTGATTTTTGCATGTTGATTTTATATCCTGCCACTTTACTGAACCTGTTTCTCAGCTCTAGACATTTTGTTGTAGATTTTTCAGGGCTTTCTATGTAGGATAATGTCATCTGCAAATAGTGAAATTTTTACTTCTTTATTTACCTCAGAAATATTTTAAAATAATGAATATGACTGAATTCTTGGAGTAATATTAAAGCAAAAAAGTATTTCTCCAAATTGAAGATTATAACAATATTGTAATTACTAAAAAGGAATGCATAGTGAAATGAAAATAAATGTATTTTTCAAAAGGGACTTGAAACTGAAAGGAGAAACCTAAAGAGAAGGAGAACCAATAATTGACACTGGACTCTGAAGGCATATATTAATATATTTTTATTTCATAAGTGGAGAGGTTTTGTAACTAAGAATCTTTTCCAAGAGGAAGGTCAAAAATCTTCCTTTGCACTCCCAGGTCTCCCTAAGGCCAAAGACCAATGAGCAGCAACCCAGGTGCATAGAAAGATTCAACCCAAGTGGTCTGAGAACACTCTTTGGTGGCTACACCTAGTGGGGGCAGGACAGCAGAAGCCTTCCAAATATCACCGCTGGCTATCTCTGGTGCAGGCAATTGGCCAAAGGAAATGTGGTTCCTTTGCAAGGTCTACCACTCCTGAAGGTCTCTGAATAAAAGCCCAGTTTCAGGACTGTACTTCATTCCCAGGTGTTCTGGGCTCTGGGAAAGAATCTGTTTTACAGATAGAACCAGCACAGCTACCAAGAAGGACTGGAAATTAGTGCTCACTCTGCATCTCAGCTGACCCTTGGGGCCTCTTCCAGATTGGAATAGAAAGGCAGATGCCATGGCACAGAATCTTCTGAGCACAGCAGTGAGGGAGGATGGGCTTCTGGCACTTCCTCTGCATAATCCAGATGCTGCTACAAAAAGCCTATAAATTGCTGCTCCATTGCATAAATCTTGGACCAGGAGGACTAAAGCACTTGAAAACCACCCAGCTATACCCACCACTGGCCTGGGTATTGATGCTCTCCCAAATTTACTCAGCTCAAACCCTAGAAAACATTACAGAATGGAAATTGCACAGAACCATAAACAAATTTACAGATAACAAACCCTACAAACAAGATATTACTGGCATGGAACAGCTAGTGAGGTAGCTGATTCTCAGGTATACCCCAATTTATACTCTTATACAAGGAAACAAGCCTGGCTAAACTGAGACTAACTGTTGTGATGACAAAGTCCTAGGCATGGCATAAACAGTAATATTTGCTATGCTGAAAATATCACATATACCACTATGCTGTCATTTTATTGGAATTAATCCTAATGAGTATAATTACAGTGAATTTTGATATAGCACTAAAAGCATACAGATACAGTTAAGCTGATATTTGCAATGGCAAATAAATTTGCATTTACCAATGAACTCAAAATGCTATTTGTGAAACCTTTTTGAAGGGGGACTTGAATTTGCTTTGACTAAAAACTCTGAGGAATGGCAAACCACTATTTCCTAGGATTAAAATATCTCATTCAAATATAAATCAAATTCTAATGGATTTATAGGAGACAGCAAAAAGGAAACTTTTTATTGAAAAAGTGAAACTTTGCTTCAAGTCAGAAATAACAGGTCTTGTTTTGGTTCTATTTGCATCTAGATGATTCTGAATATCTAAATATTTGTATTGTTGTGCTTAAAGTATGACATTCATTGATATAACCCAAATTCTACACAAGGTAAACAAAATTAATAACACTGTTCAACTGTGCTAGATATTGTGAAAGTTGACCTTACTACCATTAAATAAAATGGTATGTGTGGCTAAACCCATATTTTGGTGTGCCTAAAACACACACTTGCCACTAACTTCATCCTGAGATAAACAAAACAGACACAGGTAAAGGAGGATTTGCTATTTTTAAACTGGAATTTGCCAAGACTAAGACATCATTTTTATGGGATGATCTGACATCTACTGGAGTTAAAAATCACAAACATAGTTGAAGTGGAAATGCTATTATAAAACTGGCATTTGCTGTGACTAAGAATTCACAGGCATGGTAAACCATCATTTGTTCCACTCAAATCAGGACACACTGTTGCAGAGAAATCACATTCATGGCTCTATCTGCACTTCTACTAGGTTCAGAAATCACAATGAAACCTAACCAGGACCTACTCTGTTTAAACTCAGGACTTGTTTAGACAAAGTAATTGCAGGCACAGCTAAAACAAGTCCTGATAGGATTAAGATCTAATAAGGACTTCTATATATATTCCTAAACCATATGGTCCAAAGAATAAGTAAAAGGCAGGACTGAGGACCTTTGCAAACTAGTCCCCACCTTTCAAATATGAGAACTTGTAATCCACACTGTCCTCACACTCCCTCAATTATACCACAAAGATTAGTAAACCATGCAGTCACATGATTGTGATTATCATCCATGAGTGTAAAACATCATGAAATATTGTCCTTATAAAAACAAAGATACTTTAAAAGAAGTATAAAATGTATTAAAAATACCACTTTATAAATATTTAGGGAGATAATGTAAATTTAAAAAATGAAACGTGTACATATGTATCTGAAATTTTAAAAATATTTAATTAATGAGTATGCAAAGCAATTATATGAAAAATAAGTTGAACAAAATTAAGAAATAATACTGAGGGAGTGGATGTGTCTCAAGCAGTTCAATACCCACCTCATACATGGGAGGTCCCAGGTTCAGTTCCTGGTGCCTCCTAAAGAAGACAAACAATGAGCATACAATGAGCAAAAACCAACCGATAATGAGCAAAAACAATGTGCAAAAAGACAGATGATGGAGCCATGGGGGGCGGATATGACACTTCTGAAAATCCAAGAAATACGTTTAAAAACAATATTGAGATTGTGGCAGGGCCAAGATGACGTTAGTGTAGAAGGGCACACACTGCAAGCTCCCAGAGCAAGGGGGATTATGGATGGGGTCCTGCCCGGGGGTCTGTGCTGTGCAGATGTGGAATGAGAAGCTTGGGACATCTATTTGCACAGATCAACGGCGTGGACAGATGGTGGAGATTCGTGAGTTTTAAGCCTGCCGGTGGTACTTGGCACAGACAGTTGAGCCCCACGGTTAGGGAGAAAGATAAATAAATAAAACAGCAAGTTGGAGCCATGAGCGGGGCGAGAAAGTTTTATTTTCTGGGGATCTGGCTGCCTGGAGCCCCTTGGAACTTGTGTGAACAGAACAGCCGAAGCGAATCGGCACCTGGTGAACGGGAAGGGTGATTCTGTTCAGAGGAGGGAGTTGATTTGCCTAGCTGCCCAGGGATAAGCCCTGGGTCACCGTGGAGCCAGGAAGAGGGGACACTCTCCAAAAGAGGGAGGGTTCTGTTGGAGGACAGGGAAGGAAATTTTTATTTTTATTTTTCAATATTGAGCTGGCTGCCTGCACTGCCCCATAGCTTTGGGGAGCAGATAAGCCGACCTGAAGCAGCATCTGGCTGAGAGCAGATGCGAATCTGCAGTCAATTTGATTTACATAGCAACCCAGTGACGATGGTACTCGGCTCCAAAAGGGGCGGAATCGGCCGTCTTTAGCACTTTACACTGACTAACATCAGAGCAACAGCTACTCTGAGGAGTCCGGGAAATGGGACGAGCTTGATTAATTTCCACGAGCCCAGCTAGGGTCCCTTCCGTAAGGGGGTTGGTGTAGAGGAGGAATTATTTTGGGTCCTGTATTTCGCTTAAAAAAAATAAAGTGAGAAGGTCAGTTCAATAAATGAAAAATAAATTCTTTTTAATTTAGTTTAACAGCAAAAGCTATTTCCCCTGTGGGGAAATTGATTGAAAAACACAAGTAGGTAGAGAGGATCCACGTGGATCCTAGGGAAATCATTGACCCCCTTAACTCTGTTTGACTGCTTGCCTGTGTGGATCTTAGGTTTCTCTCTGTTTATTTCTGGTCTCTTGCTTTTCTTTCCTCTTTCCTGCCCCCTTTCTTTATTCTTTCATTTCTTTTTTTAAAATTAGGTGCTGCTAGCTTGTCGCTTCTTTGCTGTGCTGCTTCTTCAGTAATTTCCCACTCACTGTCTATATTGATTCTGTATTACAAACTATCGCTTATCCTTCTTGCATCTTTCTGTCTTCTGCTTTCTGTTGTGGCTCTTAGATACAACATTTTTTCATAGGCCCACAACTTAAGGGTGTCAATTTCTATTCCATCTATTTGGTTTTCTTCTTTATTTTAAATTAGTATTAACATTTTCCTTTCAGCCCTTTCTTTACTATTTTTCTCCCTCCTCATAATTGTAGCCTTCTAAATCACTATATATATATTCCTCCATTTGTTTTTCCAGTCCATTGTAGGAACTCCACTTTTTTTCCTATTACTCTACATTGCCTACACAAGTTAAATATTCATTTCATTAAGTCTCATTTGGCCCCTTTTCTAACTTTTATCAATATTACTATTATCCTTCTACCTTCCTTACATCTTTTGATTCCTTTGGCCCTAATCTTTTGCCTTAAAGGGAACATAGAAAGAAGCAAGGAAATAAAATAAGAAAAAAAAGTGCCAAAGAGAAAATTTAACTTTCCATTAACAAGTGCAGTGGGATTTACATTCTTCTCGAGTGCACATGGAACATACTCCAAAATAGACCACATGATAGGCCACAGAACAACTCTCAATGAATTCAGAAAGATTGACATTATACAAAGTAATTTCTCTGACCACAACAGAATGAAGTTGGAAATCACTAAGGGACAGAGAAACAGCTTATGCACAAGGATATGGAAGTTAAACAACACACTCTTAGACAAACATTGGGTCAAAGAGGAAATCTCAAAAGAAATCAGTAACTACCCTAAAACTAATGAAAACGACAACACAACTTATCAAACCTATGGGATACAGCGAAAGCAGTACTGAGAGGGAAGTTCATAGCCATAAATCATATATTAAAAAAGAAGAAAGAGCTAAAATTGAAGACCTAACTGTACACTTGGAGGAATTGGAAAAACAACAACAAACTAAACCTAAAGGAAATAGAAAGAAGGAAATAACAAAGATTAGAGCAGAACTAAATGAAATAGAGAATAAGAAAGCACTGGAAACAATAAACAAAACCAAAAGTTGGTTCTTCGAGAAAATCAGTAAAATTGACAAACCCTTTTCCAGACTAACAAAGAAAAAGAGAGAACAGATGCAAATACATAAAACAAGGAATGAGCAAGGGGATATCACTACTGACCCCACAGAAAGAAAGAGTATCATAAGAAGATACTATGAAAAATTATATGCCAACAAGAATGATAATTTAGAGGAAATGGACAAGTTTCTAGAAACCCACAAACAGCCTACATTGATGAAAGAACAAATAGATGAACTCAACAGTCCAATAACAAGTAAAGAGGTAGACTCGGTCATCAAAAACCTCCCAACTAAAAAGAGGCCAGGACCAGAAGGCTTCAAAGCTGAATTCTACCAAACATTCTGGAAAGAGCTAACACCAATTCTACTTAAGCTCTTCGAAAAATAGAAGCAGAAGGAATGTTGCCTAACTCATTCTATGATGCCAACATTACCCTAATACCAAAACCAAATAAAGATACCACAAGAAAGGAAAATTACAGACCAATTTCTCTAATGAACCTAGATGCTAAAATCCTCAACAAAATACTTGCTAATCAGATTCAACAACATATCAAAAGGATTATACACCATGACTAAGTGGGTTTCATCCCAGGTATGCAAGGATGGTTCAATATAAGAAAATCAATCAATGTAATACACCATATAAACAGATTGAAAGAAAAAAATCACATGATCATCTCTATAGATGCAGAAAAAGCATTCGATAAAATACAGCACTCTTTCCTTATAAAAACACTTCAAAATATAGGAATAGACAGAAACTTTCTGAATATGATAAAGGGTATTTATGAAAAACCCAAAGCTAACATCATTTTAAATGGTGAAATCCTAAAAGCCTTCCCTCTGAGATTGGGAACTATACAAGGATGCCCAGTATCACCCCTCCTATTTAACATTGCCTTAGAAGTACTTGCGTGAGCACTGAGACAATAAAAGGACATAAAAGGCATCCAGATTGGAAAAGAAGAAGTAAAAATTTCATTATTTGCAGATGACATGATCCTATACATAGAAAACCTGAGAAATCTATAACAAGGCTTCTAGAACTTACAAAGGAGTTCAGTAATATTGCAGGCTATAAGATCAATGCTCAAAAATCAGTAGCATTTCTGTACACCAATAACGAGCAATCTCAGGAGGAAATCAAGGAAAAAAACATTTACAATAGTAACTAAAGAATCAAATGCCTAGGAATAAATTTAACTAAAGATGTAAAGGACTTATATACAGAAAACTGCACAACACAGTTAAAGGAAATCAAAGAAGACTTAAATAAATGGAAAAGAATTCCCTGTTCATGAATAGGAAGACTAAACATCATCCAAATGTCTATCCTACCCAAACTAATCTACAGATTTAATGCAATCCCAATAAAAGTCAACACTGTTTTTTTTAAGGAACTGGAAAAACTAACCACAAAATATATTTGGAGTGGCAAGAGGCCTCAAATTGCCAAAGACATATTGAAAAAGAAAAATAAAGTTGGAGGTATCACACTACCTGACTTTTAAACATACTACAAAGCTACAGTGATCAAAACCACGTGGTATTGGCACAAGGAAAGACCTACTGACCAATGGAACTGAATTGAGAGTTCTGATATAGATCCTCGCATATACAGTTATCTGATATTTGACAAGGCCAGTCAGAGCTGGTGTGTTCCTGCTAGTGCACTCAGTTGGGAGAGAATGGTCTCTTTAACAAGACGTGCTTGTAGAACTGGATATCCATATCCAAAAGAATGAGGAAAGAATATCATCTCACACCTTATACAAAAATCAACTCAAGATGGATCAAAGATCTAAATATAAGAGCCAAAACCATAAAGATCTTGGAAGATAACTTAGGGAAGCATCTACGGGACCTTGTAATGGGAAATGGTTTCATGAACTTCACAGCCAAAGCTGAGCAGCAAGAGACAATATAGATAAATGGGATCTCATCAAAATTAAAAACTTCTGCACCTCAAAGGATGTTATTAAGAAAATAAAAAGGCAGCCTACTCAATGGGAGAAAATATTTGGCAACCATATATCTGATAGGAGCCTAAAATACTGCATATATAAAGAAATCCTACACCTTGAAAATAAAAAGACAAACAACCCATTTAAAAAATGGGCAAGTGTCTTGAAAAGACACTTCTCCAAGGAAGAAATAGAAATGGCTAAAAAGCACATGAAAAAATGCTCAATATCGCTTGCTATCAGGGAAATGCAAATCAAAACTACAATGAGATACCAACTTACACCCATCAGAATGGCAGCTATTAAAAAAACAAGAGACACTAAATGTTGGAGAGGGTGTGGAGGAACAGGAACCCTCATCCACTGCTGGTGGGGTTGTGGTATAGTCCAGCCAGTGTGGAGGACAGTTGGGCGGTTCCTCAGAAAACTAACAATAGATCTTCTGTATGATCCAGCAATTCCATTGCTGGGTATATACCCAGAAGAACTGAGAGCAAAGACAAACAGATATATATACACACCAATGTTCATAGCAGCATTGTTCACAATTGCCAAAAGTTGGAATCAGCCCCAGTGCCCATCAACAGATGAATGGATAAACAAAATGTGGTACATACATACAATGGAATATTACTCAGCTGTAAGAAGAAATAAAGTGCTAACACATGAAATAAGGTGGATGAATCTTGAAGACCTTATTTTGAGTGAAGCAAGCCAGGCACTAAAGGATGAACAGTATATGACCTCACTGATTTGAACTGAGGAGAGTGAGCAGTCTCTGAGAACCATTGTCTGAAAGATAGGTTAACAAGAGAGAGTAAGAGAAGAGCAGGCTTTGAGCCATCACCCATATGGACATAATCTATGGTAAAGGGATAGAGTATAGTTGCATATTGAAGGATAGGACAGATGGGCAGTGATATTACTGGGTTTGGTTGTGCAGCATTAACAGGTGGGTAGATTAGGAAGGCCAGGTTCAAATACCCAGGGCATGTAACTATGAATCTTGACATTCCATGAGTCAAGATAGGGTAATGTCATATGCCCCTGGGGGGTGGGGAGGAAGGAACAGTTAAGATCTAAGGGGGTATTTAGTGGTCATGGGAAAGGTTTCTCATTACCTTACAGTAATGGACACTTGACATGGTAAATTTCATCAAAACTTATTAAACTGTATCATCTAAATTGTAAACTATACTGTAAATCATTGACAATGTTTAGTTGCTATATTTTGCTATCTGTATAACAGTTATAACAATACTAACATCCAAAAAAAAGGGGGGAGGTGTTGAATATGGGGTGGGGAAGGGGGGTGGTTTGGTATCTGGGAGTCTCTGGTACTCCGTGTGTGACTTTGTGTGACCTAAAATTTCTTTGAAAATTAAATGAAAATTTGGGAGACAATGGGGATTGAGAGGGGGAATGTATCATGGCACACCAGACATCCGATAACACAGTGATAAAAGGGAAAAAAAGAATATATATATATATATTAAAAAGCATTTCTTTTGCTTTTTTCCCCATTTTTTTCAATGTCCCAATCCTCTAATTATATTTTGTTTTGTTTTGTTTTTTGTTTGATTGTTTTTTTTTTCCCCCTGAGTTTACTTATGTTTGTCTTTTGCATGTAAACTTATCATTGTTGTTTCTTTTTCCTATTAAGTGTATTTGATTATTTTATGGACTACATGGTCATGGAAGATTTGGATCACAGGAGGGTTACAATGGCTACTGCAGGGGATTATTGGTGGGGGGTGTCTGGGAGGGGGGATTCATGGGAGTTAGTTCATCTGAATATACATGAAAGATATACAAAATTGTTCAAATGATCTAAAGGTGGGGCATGGTCACGATGGGTGGACAATCACACAATAAATCAGGGAATCTGAATTCCTAGCCTGGAGAGCTCTGCCACAGTCTCCAAGGGAGCAGCAATAGTCCTCTGAGTGCAGGGACAGTGTCTGTCAAAAGAGGATGACCCACTGATGAGTTCTTTTTATTGATGACTACCCTTTTGAGTCTTTGCTCTTGTAACTGAAACTTAGCTTACTGTTATGGGGTGCCTAAGGGTTGCCACCTGAGAGCCTCCTTGTTGCTCAAATGTGGCTTCTCTCTAAGCCAAACTCAGCATATGAATGCATTACCTTCTCCTCAATGAGGGACATGGCACCCGGGGATGAGCCTCCCTGGCAATGAGGGATTAATACCAAGTGCCAACTGGCAACACAACTGAAAAAAGACCTTGAATGAAAGGGGGAAAAGGTAAAGACAAATGAGTTCAAGTGGCTAAGAGACTTCAAAGAGAGTCAGGAGGTCATCCCAGAGGTAACGCTTATGCACACTTCAGTAGGAGCTCATAGAACATCAAAGTGCATATCACCCCACACAGAAGGGCTCCTGAGAGCTCTGGAGACACCCAGGTCCTATATAAGGGGTGATAGCCCCAGAGACTGACGCCTTATCAGTGGGCTCTATTTTGGAATCTGTGCTCCTGAGTGTGACAGAATTGGACTCAAATAAGTCCTCCCTGCACATGGTTCATCAGTCCCTTCTATTCAAACCTATACGTGATACTGGAGTTTTTAGGTATACTTCCAGAGACTGGAGCCTCTGGCCTACCTATGTGCCAGGTGTGCGTGGAATCTCGGTGGAGCTGCAACTCCTACCCTACAGCTCAATGGACTCATTCAAGTCACCTGGCAAGGAGACAACGCTGGGCAACGGCCATCTCAGGGAATGGAGAGGGCCGGCATCTGCAGGCAGGATCATTCCACCCACCATATCCATGGGATATAAGCCCTCATTCACTTGGTGGTGGAGTGGACATCACCATCCCAGTCCCCTCAGGATTGGGGGAAGAACTATGAACTAGAGTGGACTTGATGGTATTCTGCTGTACACATATGTTGATTCTAGCAATGAAAGAAATTATAACAGTGAGGTAGAGCCATTGGCCACTGGACACTTTTGGGGCAGGGAGGGGATGTGCAGTTGAAATACAGGGACTTTTTCGGGATTTGGAGTTTGTCCTGAGTGCCGTTGTGGCAATGGATGTAGGCCATTTTAAATTAGCACACACCATTCAGAACTGTGTGGGAGAGAGTGTGGTCTACTTTGTGAACTGTGGTCTATGGTTGATGGCAAGGCCCCAGGATATGTAAGTCCATTGAGGGTGATGGACCACACTTGTGGGAGATGTTTGTGTGGGATGTGGTGGGAGGTGTGGGAGGTGGGGAACATAGGAATCCCGGTAAGTTCCATGTAATATTTTAGGTAATCTAAGCACCTCTTTATATATATATATATATATAAACAACACTTTTGTAAGCAAATGCCCATATATTCATATATATTTACATATCATCTTACAAATATTGGTATGTATTGTGAAAATTTTGATTTTTACCCACAATAAAAAATAAATAAATTTAAAAATATATATATTGACAAAATTCTTAGAATAATTGCATTTCTCAAAACTAAAAATAATATTAAAATGTGCTGTGATAGACACAAGCCACATACTATAAAGCTGAGTAGTGACAATTTCAAGCATATCAGTATAAAATAAATAATAAAATTTTATAAAATACTTGAAAACAATAAAATAAAAAGAAAATAAATTTCTGAAATGCATATAGAATCAAAACAGAACACACAGAACACATCAATCTTAGCTAAGCACTCTAAAAGAAAATATGAAAATAAACAAACCATACTAATTCTGCAAAGAAAAATATGCCAACATTTGTAAACTGTGCAGTTATATGATTATCATACAATAAATTAAAGCTAAACTATAAGGTAAATAATGGAATAATCAACTCAGAATTTAGGTTGGTTACCTAGAATTAGAAAGTTGGAATGGTGGAATACAGAAAAATCACATACGCACCCTAAACACTAGATTGCATGATTGGCCTTTTATTTATACCATGAAGGGATTTGTTAAAAATGAATGGCAAGATTACATTTATCAGTCTACCCATGGGCAAAGTTATACAGTCTCAAACCTTCCCCAATGAGACTGGTACATATAGGAAATGTAGAGCATGGAGAAGCAAGCACAGTAGAAAGTATACTTTAGTTGGCTTTAGAAAAGAGGATAGAATGAGAGGTGTTGAAATTTTCATGTCTAGATCTCCCAAATTCTACAATCAGATAATTCACTCAATCTCTATGGAAAGAACAACAAAAAGATAAGGACAGAATCTAAAAATATTTACAGTAAAAATGTACCTTTATGGAATCTGGAAGAATAGGGAAGATGATTTTCTCACTTATACAATCATTTCAATGTATTGAGCAACTCTGAAAAGACAAATGCAATCAAGCTGATAGGTTTAAAAATACAGTTCTAAGCTCTAAGTTCTACACTATTTTTCACTTGGTAAATAAAATAAAATGACACTAGGATTAAAATAAAAGAGTGGACAAAGATATACTTAAATTTAGTCGATTCTAAGATGATTCTCATTTTAACATTTGTATATCTTAAAATTGGTTATTTCTTAGCATTGTGTCATAGTTTAACAAGCAGTGATTTTTCTTTCTTTGTGACATCTATAATGATGATATGACTTACAATGACTGGCTTCTTAGACTGAATGAATTATGATCTCAGACAAATATTATGCAAATAAAGTTCAGTGTAGCTCTAGTAGTTCATCTGTCTTGGCCTCTCTTAAAAGATTACCCAGAAAAATTCTGGAAGAGCTAAGTTAGGTTATTTGAGAGGAGAATAAGAGTCATAACTCAGCACAAAAGGTATGGCTGACAATCAATGCCTTGAGAAAATTAATCCAAAGGATAAATGGTAAAAGCAGTGGAATACATATGGAAATTTACAGAATTAAGAATCATTTGGCCTACATAAGTTTTCTACTAGTGCTACTCAAATGGTCTGTAACATTAGCATAACCTGGCTGTTTATTAAAATGCAAATATCTCAGCACTCCCCAGACTTATTGAATCAGAGATTTAGTGCCTGAATCTACATTGCAATACACCTTTAAAGTGATTTCCAGGCATGCTAAGAGCACAGGTATCTGCAATTTGAATTCCAGTGTTCCAACTCACTCCTTGCTGTCAGTGATGAAAATAACACAAAGACAAAAACATTTAAGATTACAATTGAGAAGGATGATAAGAACAGAATGGGATGAGAAATGAAGAAGAAAAAGTTAGGATGTGAAAGGGGCAAAAACTACAGAAATTAAACATAGGGATCAGATACGATATATCTCTGAAATTGTAATTGTTAGATTGTGATAAGAATCTGCTTTTTGTTTTGTGTGGAGAGTTTACAGGTGCCTATTAAATTGTTTTAAAGACAAAGGGTGTAGGAGAATGAGAGGGAGAACATGAGGGAAGTGTACCACTGTTATGGTCCAATTTTTTAAAAAGAAAGAAAATCAGAGCTTATAAGAAAATCCCTGTTAACTTTTATAATTTTTTTCCCTAAAAACATGTAGAGATAACTATAAATTAGTATGCTAAGTAAAATAAAGTGGACATCTACCTTGGGCATTGCTTGAAGCCACCCCATTCCTAGAAATGACAGGACTTTTCAGAAGACAAAAACATTGGACTGCAGGGACTTACTGAGAAAACAGAACACATCCTATGAAGTTGCAGTTAAAAAAAACACTGGTGATAAACTGGTTTCAGTCCAGTAGCTATATCTTATCCAAAAAGACAAGCATACCATATTAATCAAAGTTTATCTTTTTCCTGCTTTGCAAGACCTGTTTGTAAGATTCTCCTATGTAATAGGAGGAACTTTAATGATTCCCTAAATTTCTTTACAAGCAGCTATGATGAAGATGTTGCCAGTGGGTTTCCAGGTCCTTGGCCACATAGCAAGAAAGAATTTAAGGATGCACCACAGTATTCTCATTGTTTCTGTTGTATGCAAAAGAGAGATTGGAAACACAACATTCTTATCAGTTTTGAGTGTCTGCTAGTCTAAGTGGGGGTCAGGGGAGGGTGTCTGCAATCATTCAACAGCCAGGTGATGAATGGGCCTCTTGTTATCTGTTTTCTTTATGCACCTGGCCTTGGGGCAGTCAGTTCCTCCCCTATGGACAGGACTTTACAATGCTGTTGGTATCTCTCATTTCTTCACAGCAAGGAATGGGCACAGGTGTGCATCCATAAGCATGAGGTCCACATACAACCGACTGCTGTGTCCCCATTGCCCTAGAGCTTCCCCACAGCACCATTTCTTCCCTCTCAGTTCCCTGTTCTAGGTGACTCAACTCCCCCCTCAGAGATTTTTCACCCTTATACTTCTTTTATTGGTCAATGAGAAGAAATATTTATTTAGAAACCTAATAAGAAATGAGCAAATCAACAAAGAACTGATGGAGTTAGTAAAAGAAATCTTTTGGCACAAAACTAATCTTGAATTATTGTGAATGTATGGTGTGACAGATCAGTATAAAGCCCACAGCCATGGTCTCTTGAGTTGCTGGTCACCCTTATTCTTAAGATGGACCTAAAGGGCAATAGTTATTTTTTTGTAGCTGCTTCCTGCTAGTTAGGTGCAATAGTCCTGACCTGATGGGGTGTAAAACTCTCCGGCTATTCTATTGAGGTTGAGATGAGGTGCACATGGGATAGTGCCAGCAGCTAGTAGCCAGTGCAACTGGCTGGAATGCTCATATGATCATTAATTTTCTTTTTTCTTTTAAAGATTTATTTATTCCCCCCTTGTTGCTTGCACTCTGTCTGCTTTCTGTGTCTATTCATTGTGCTTTCTCCTGTGTCTGCTTGTCTTCTCTTCTTGTCCTTTCTTTAGGAGGCACCAGAAACTGATCCTGGGGACTTCTGACATGAGAGAGAAGAACTCAATTTCTTGAGCCACCTCAGCTTCCTGGTTTCTTCTGTCTGTCATTGTCTTTGTCCTCTATGTCTCTTTTTTTGCATCATCTTATTGCATCAGCTTACCACGTGGGCTACCAGCTCACTGTGTGGGCCCACTTGCCTTCACCATGAGGTCCCAGGAAATGAACTTTGGACCTTCCATATGGTAGACAGAACCCCGATTGCTTCCTAATTAATTTTCTTTGTAAAGCATTTAACTTGAAAGAGATAAATGCAGTTAGGGCTATAAAAATTCAAGAATAAAGAGAAAGGTTGAGGGTTGACCTAGAAGTGGGATGAGCCAGGAAAAGCTAGGCCAAGGGAAAGTGAATGGCGAGGAGTCATTGGGTTTTGAGTTTTCATGGATTTTGTAAGCCTGGGCTTGTAGGTTGTGGATACTAATACCACTACAGAGTGGTTAACATAAATGCAACATTCTTCTTTGAGGAATAAGCAGTTCCCCATTTGTGCTGTTGTGATCATGTCTAGGGCTCTGTGATTTTCAAAACAATAGCTGCAAGAGGATCTACTTGTTTTCCAAGGACTTTTAGAGCATGGCTGAGTATTGTTTTATGCTACTAGCAAGTTTTAAGGATAGGCTGTAAAAGACCTGCTGACTTTTGAGTGAATTGCCTATTCATGTTCCCAGGTTGGTTGTGATTCCACAAGCAGCGAATAAGGTAATTAAGCTGTTCAGAGGGGAGGTAAGGAGAAGTAAGATTTGTTTCTGCAAAGAAAGGAAATTCCATTTTAATAGTTTAAAGTAGTAGCAAATGTGAAAATGAGCAAAGGTTTTATTTTCTATAGTTACTTCCTACTGACCATGGACAAGAAAACTTTCATAATATTTTGGAGGATGCCCTAGACATAAACTCACAAAGGCAGTATAGGCAACAACAAGACACAAGACAAGCATATGGCAAGTAAAACAATGGCAGTACTTAAAAGAGCCATTCTTTTATGTTATAGGCAAGTTCATTAACTACTTAGAAAATAATTATTTGCCAAGCTTTTTAACATGTTTAATATTCCTCTACATATGATCCAGTATAGAGGAGATATATTCATCAGGTATATGGCACTTAATACAAATTAAAGCACACATTTCTCTTTTTTCTTTTCTTTTTTTTATTGTGGGTAAAAATCAAATTTTCACAATACAAACCAATATTTGTAAAATGATATATAGATATATATGCATATATATGCATTTGCTTACATAAATGTTATTTTTTTCATACATATTTTAAAAGATGCTTAGATCACATAAATGTTACACAAAAATTACAGGGATTCCCATGATCTCCACCTCCCATACCTCCCATAACATCTCACATAGACATCTTTCATTAGTGTGGCACATCATCTGCAATAGATATAAACATCCTGGGGCTTTGCCACTAAGCATACACCACATTTCACAACGTAGACCACACTCTCTCCCACACAGTTCTGCATGGTATATGCTGATGTAAAATGGCCTATATCTGTCACCACAACGTCACTCAGGACAACCACCGAGTCCTGAAAAAGCCCCTGTATTACAACTGACCTTCCCCTCCCCAACCCAAAAACATCTAGTGGCCACTGGTTCCACCTCACCGTTATAATAATTTCTTCCATTGCTTGAGTCACAATATGTCTACAACAGAATAGCATTAAGTCCACTCTAGTCCATAGCTCTTCCCCCAATCCTTAGGGGACTGGAATGGTGAAGTCCACTGAACCTCCAAGTGAGAGTGGGCTTATATCCCATGGATACAGTGGATGGGATTATCCTGCCTTCAGTTGCAGGCTCTCTCCATTCCCTGGGATAGCCCTTGTCCATCATCATCTCCTCACCAGATGACTTGGGTGAGTTTGTTGAGCTGTAGAGTAGGAGTTACAACTCCACCGAGATTCCAGACACAGGTGGCACAAAGGCAGGCCAAAGCTCCAGTCTCTGGAAGTACACCTACAAACTCCAGCCTCACATATAGGTTTGAATAGAAGGGACTGATGGACCATGTGCAGGGAGGACTTATTTGAGTCCAACTCTGTCACTCTGAGGAGCACAGATTTCAAACTACAGCCCACTGATAAGACATCAATCTCTGGGGCTATCCCCCTTATATAGGACCTGGGTGTCTCCAGAGCCCTCAGGAACCCCTCTGTGTGGGGTGATATCCACTTTGCTGTTCTATGAGATACTACTGAGATGTGCGTAAGCATTACCTCTGGGATGATCTCCCAACTCTCTTTGAAGTCTCTTAGCCACATGAACTCATTTCTCTTTACCTTTTCCCCCTTTTATTCAAAGATTTTTTCCAGTTGTGTTTCCAGTTAATCCCTCGTTGCCAGGGATGCTCATTCCCGAGAGTCTTGTCCCACGTTGAGGGGAAGGTAATGCATTCATATGCTAAGTTTAGGCTTAAAGAGAGGCCACATTTGAGCAACAAGGAGGCTCTCAGATGGCAACCCTTACACCCCCCATAACACTAGGCCAAGTTTCAATTACAAGAGCAAAGACTCATAAAGCTACTCATCAATAACAAGAACCCAACAGTGGGCCATCCTCTTTTGCCAGACACTGCCCCTGCACTCAGGGGACGGCTGCTGCTCCCTTGGAGAATGTGGCAGAGCTCTCTAGGCTGGGAAATTAGTATTCCCTCAATTATTGAGTGATTGTCCACCCACCGTGACCATGCCCCATCCCTCGATCATTTGAACAATTTTATATATATTTCATGTATATTCATATGAACTTACTCCCATGAATCCCCCATCCCAAACATCCCCCACCAATGATCCTCTGCAACCCCCATTGTAACCCTTCTGTGATCTAAACCTTCCTTGAAGATGAAGCCCATATAATAACTATATAGAATTAATAGGAAAATGAAATAATAATGATATGCTTTAATGCAAGAGATAAAATACAAGGACACCTGGAAAAAAAGAACTAAAAATATTATTAACGATTGGGACATTCAAAAAAAGAAAATGGGAAAAAACAACAAAATTTTTTAAAATTATTTTTTATTTTTATTTTTTTCTCCTTTTATCACTGCATTATCAGATGTCCAGTGTGTACCATGACACCTTCCCCCTCTCATTCCCCTGTGTCTCCCAAATTTTCATTTACTTTTCAAAGAAGATTTAGGTTACAGCAAAGTCACACACTGAATACTAGATATTCCCATGTACCCAACCTCCCTCCCCCTTCCCCACCCCATATTAAAACTTTTTTTTTTTTTTGTGGATGGTAGCTTTGTTATAACTTATACAGATAGTGAAACATAGCTACTAAACATTGTCAATGGTTTACAGTATAGTTTACAACTTAGACTGTACAGTTTAATAATTTTTGATGATATTTACCATGCCCTTTGTCCATTACTGTAAGTTAATGAAAAACAATTCCCATAACCACTAAATACCCCATTTGATCTTTTCTGTTCCTTCTTCCCCATCCCCCTAGGCATATGACACTCCCCTGTCTTGACTCATGGTATAACAAGATTCATAGTTACATGCCCTGGGTATTCTAACCTGCCCTTCCTAATCTACCCACCCATAAAGCCTGCACCACCAAACCCAGTAACATCACTACCCACCTGTCCTATCCTTCAATATGCAACTATACTCTATCACTTTAACATAGATTATGTCCATATGGGTGATGGCTCACAACCTATTCTTCTCTCTCTCTCTCCTTTGTTAACCTGTCTTTCAGACAGTGGTTCTCAGAGAGTGCTCACTTTCCTCAATTCAAATCAGTGAGGTCATATACTGTTCATCCTTCAATGCCTGACTTGGTTCACTCAACATAAGGTCTTCAAGATTCATCCATGTCATTCCATGTGTTAGCACTTTATTCCTTCTAACAGCTGAGTAATATTCCATTCTATGTATGTACGATATTTTGCTTATCCATTCATCTGTTGATGGACACCAAGGCTGATTCCAGCTTTTGGCAATTGTGAACAATGCCGCTATGAACATTGGTGTGCATATATCTGTTCATGTCTTTGCTTTCAATTCTTCTGGGTATATACCCAGCAGTGGAATTGCTGGATCATATGGAAGATCTATTGTTAGTTTTCTGAGGAATTGCCAAATTGTCCTCCACAGTGGCTGGACCCTTCCACAATCCCACCAGCAGTGGATGAGCATTCCTATTCCTCCACATCCTCTCCAAAACTTGGAGTCTGTTGTTATTTTAATAGCTGCCATTCTGATGGGTGTAAGATGGTATCTCATTGTGGTTTGATTCACATTTCCCTAATAGCTAGCGATATCAAGCATTTTTTCATGTGCTTTTTAGGCATTTGTATTTCTTCCTTGGAGAAGTGTCTTTTCAGGTCACTTGCCCATTTTTTAAATGGGTTGTTTGTCTTTTTATTTTCTAGGTGTAGGATTTCTTTATATATGCAGGATATTAGGCTCCTATCAGATCTATGGTTGCCAAATATTTTCTCCCATTGGGTAGGCTGCCTTTTTATTTTCTTAATAACATCCTTTGAGGTGCAGAAGTTTTTAATTTTGATGAAATCTCATTTATCTATTTTTCTCTTGCTGCTCATGCTTTGGCCGTGAAGTTCATGAAACCATTTCCTATTACAAGTTCCTGTAAATGCTTCTCTACATTATCTTCCAACATCTTTATGGTTTGGGCTCTTATATTTAGATCTTTGATCCATCTTGAGTTAATTTTTGTATAAGGTGTGAGATGGTATTATTCTCTCATTCTTTTGGATATGGATATACAGTTCTTCAAGCACCACTTGTTAAAGAGTCCATTCTCTCCCAACTGAGTGGGCTTGGTGGCCTTGTCAAATATCAGATGACTGTAAACATGAGGATCTATATTAGAACTCTCAATTTGGTTCCATTGGTCAGTAGGTCTATCCTTGAGCCAATACCATGCAGTTTTGATCACTGTGGCTTTGTAGTATGTTTTAAAGTCAGGTAATGTTATACCTCCAACTTGATTTTTCTTTTTCAATATGTCTTTGGCAATATGGGGCCTCTTACTTCTCCAAATATATTTTGTGGTTAGTTTTTCCAGTTCCTTAAAAAATACAGTGTTGATATTTATTGAGATTGCATTAAATCTGTAGATTAGTTTGGGTAGGATAGACATTTGGATGATGTTTAGTCTTCTTATCCATGAACAGGGAATTCTTTTCCATTTATTTAAGCCTTCTTTGATTTCCTTTAACTGTGTTGTACAGTTTTCTGTATATAAGTCCTTTATATCTTTAGTTAAATTTATTCCTAGGCATTTGATTCTTTAGCTACCATTGTAAATGTTTTTTTTTTTCTTGATTTCCTCCTCAGATTGTTCATTATTGGGGTACAGAAATGCTACTGATTTTTGAGCATTGATCTTATAACCTGCAACATTACTGAACTCCTTTATAAGTTCTAGAAGCATTGTTGTCGATTTCTCAGAGATTTCTAGGATTAGGATCATGTCCTCTGCAAATAATGAAATTTTTACTTCTTCTTTTCCAATCTAGATGCCTTTTATATCTTTTTCTTGCCTCAGTGCTCGAGCAAGTACTTCTAAGACAATGTTAAATAGGAGTGGAGATAGTGGGCATCCTTGTCTTGTTACCCATCTCAGAGGGAAGTCTTTTAGTATTTCACCACTGAAGATGATGTTAGCTTTGGGTTTTTCATATATAACCTTTATCATATTCAGATAGTTTCCTTCTATTGCTATCTTTTGCAGTGTTTTTATCAGGAAAGAGTGCTGTGTTTTGTCGAATGCTTTTTCTGCATCTATAGAGATGATCATGTGATTTTTTTCTTTCAATCTGTTTATGTGGTGTATTACATTGATAGATTTTCTTATATTGAACCATCCTTGCATACGCGGGATGAAACCCACTTCATCATGGTGTATAATCCTTATGATATGTTGTTGAATGCAATTAGCAAGTATTTTGTTGAGGATTTTAGCATCTAGGTTCATTAGAGAAATTGGTCTATAATATTCCTTTCTTGTGGTATCTTTCTTTGTTTTTGGTATTAGGGTAATGTTGGGATTGTAGAATGAGTTAGGCAATATTCCTACTATTTCTATATTTTGGAAGAGCTTAAGCAGAATTTGTGTTAGCGCTTCCTGTTATGTTTGGTAGAATTCAGCTGTGAAGCCATCTGGTCCTGGGCTCTTCTTAGTTGGGAGGTTTTTGATGAATGAGTTTATCTCTTTACTTTAATTGGACTGTTGAGTTCATCAATTTCTTCTTTCATCAATGTAGGCTGTTTGTGTGTTTCTAGAAACTTGTCTATTTCCTCTAAATTATCATTCTTTTTGTCATACAATTTTTCCAAGTATCCTCTTATGTTACTCTTTATTTCTGTGGAGTCAGTAATGATATCCACTTGCTCATCCCTTATTTTATGTATTTGCATCTGTTCTCTCTTTTTCTTTGTTAGTCTGGCTAAGAGTTTGTCAATTTTATTGATATTCTCAAAGAACCAGCTTTTGGTTTTGTTTATTTTTTCTAGTGCTTTCTTATTCTCTATTTCTTTTAGTTCTACTCTAATCTTTGATATTTCCTTCTTTCTACTTCCTTTAGATTTAGTTTGTTGTTGTTGTTCCAATTCCTCCAAGTGTGCAGTTAGGTCTTCAATTTTAGCTCTTTCTTCTTTTCTAATATATGTATTTATGGCTATGAACTTCCCTCTCAGGACAGCTTTGGCTGCATCCCATAGGTTTTTGATATGTTTTGTTGTCATTTTCATTACTTTCAAGGTAGTTACTGATTTCTTTTGAGATTTCCTCCTTGACCCACTGTTTGTCTAAGAGTGTGTTGTATAACTTCCATATCCTTGTGCCTAACCTGTTTCTCTGGCCCTTATTGATTTCCAATTTCATTCTTTTGTGGTGAGAGAAATTACTTTATATAATCTCAATCTTTCTGAATTTATTGAAAGTTGTTCTGCGGCCTATCATGTTGTCTATCTTGGAGTATGATTCATGTGCACTTGAGAAGAATGTAAATCCTGCTGTATTTGGGTGTAGTGTTCTGTATATGTATATTAATTCCAGGTCCTCTAATGTATTGTTGAGAGCCTTTGTTTCTTTATTGATTCTCTGTCTCGAAGTTCTGTCTAATGATGATAATTGTGTATTAAATTCCCCCGTTAAAATTGTAGAGTCATTTATTTCTCCATTTAGATTTTCCAGAGTTTGCTTCATGAATTTTGAGGCACCCCAATTAGGTACATAAATGTTTATGATTGTTCTCTCTTCTTGAGAAATTACCCCTTTTACTAATATATAGTGACCATCTTTGTCTCTTACAATAATTTTGCATTTAAAATCTATTTTTTCTGATATTAGAATAGCTACTCCTGCCCATTTTTGGCTATTGTTAACTTGTAAAATTGGTTTCCAGCCATTCACTTTCAGCCTCCTTGAATCCCTGTGTCTAAGGTGGGTTTCTTGTAGACAGCTTATAGATTGATCATATTTCATTATCTATTCTGCCAATCTGTGTCTCTTGTTTAGTGAATTCATTCCATTAACATTCAGTGTTATTACACACAACGAATTTCTTACTTCAGCCATTTTTTCTTTGGGTTAATGTATGTCATATGTTCTTTTGTTTCTGTTTTTGTCTTTTAGTTGTTTTTAAACTCTCCTCCAACTCTCTCTCCCTTGTTTTTTCCTTTCAACTTGTAGAACTTCCTTTAGTATTTCTTGAAGTGCCGGTTTCTTATTGAAATACTCTCCTAATTTCTGTTTATCTGTGAATATTTTGAACCCTCCATCATTTTTGAATGCCAGTTTTGTTGGATAGAGAATTCGTGGCTGGAAGTTTTTTCCTTTTAGTACTTTGACTATGTCTTCTTTCCTCCATGGTTTCAGATGAGAAATCAGTACTTAATCTACTGTGCTTCCCTTGTATGTGATGGTTCTCTTTTCTCTTGCTGCCTTGTATTTTCTCTTTGTCTTGAGTATTGGACATTTTGACAAGTATATGTCTTGGAGGTGGCCTGTTGGGATTTATACTGTTTGGAGTGTGCTGTGCTTCCTGGATCTGCACATCCATCTCTCTCAATAGGGTTGAGAAGTTATCAGCCATTATTTCCTTCAACACTCCTTCTGTTCCCTTTTCCTTCTCTTCTCCTTCTGGGATGCCCATAATGCATACGTTTGAGTGTTTTGTGTTGTCAGTTAATTCCTTGAGTCGCTGCTGGATTTTTTCTATCTCTATCTGTTCTACTATCTGTTTGATTTCAGATGCATTGGCTTCCACATCACTAATTCTTTCTTCTTCCTGTTCAAATCTACTGCTATGTGAATCCTGCATTTTTTGATTTCTTGGATTGTGCCATTGATCACCATCATATCCGTTATCTTTTTGTGTATGTTTACAATTTCTTCAATATGTTCTCCCAGTGTCTTCTTTATATCCTTAATCTCTTCCTTCACTTCTTTAAGTTGGTCCATGATATTTGTTTGGAAAGCTTTGATTAGTTGTTCAATGTTCTGCCTCACTTCCTGCTTTTTAGTTTCTTCATTGGACTTGTCCATGTTTTCCTGTTTCTTAGTGTCATTTGTAATTTTTTGCTGCCCTCTAGTCATGATTTTATCTTGATGGGTTAATTCAGTTGATTAGCTTCTCTCTCTGCTCTAGAGTTTTATTTAGCTGGTGATTCTGCGTGTGCGTTAAGTTTTCTCTTTGACACTTTTTCTTCTCATTTTATTTCCTCACTTCTTTCTATGTTCCCTTGAAGACAAAAGATTAGGGCCAGAGGAATCAAAAATGTGAGAAAAGAAGAAGGATAATAGTTATTGATAAAAATTAGCAGAGGGGCCAAAGAATACTTAATGAAATGAATATTTAACTAATATAGGCAGTGTAGAGTAATAGGAAAAAAAGTGGAGTACCTACAATGGACTGGGAAACCAAACAGAGAAATATATATATAATGATTTAGGAGGCGAGAATTATGAGGAGGGAGAGAAATATTAAAGAAAAGGCTGAAAGGAAAAAGTTATTAATTTAAAAAGAAGAAAACAAAGTAGATACAATAGAAATTGACACCCTTAAGTTGTGGGCATATGAAAAAATGTGGTATACAAGAGCCACAACAGGAAGCAGAAGGCAGAAAGATGAAGGGAGGATTAGAGATAGTTTGGAATACAAAATCAATATAGACAGAGAATGGGAAATCACTGAAGGAGAAGCACAGCAAAGAAGAGATAAGCTAGCAGCACCTAATTTTAAAAAATGAAAGAAAAAAGAAAGTGGGGAGGAAAGAGCAAAGAAAAGCAAGAGACAACAAATAAACAGAGAAAAACCAAACAACCACACAGGCAAGCAGTCAAACAAAGCTAAGGAGGATCAGTGTTCTTACTAGGGTCCTTGTCGATCCTTTCAGCCTGCTTGTGTTTATCAATCAATTTCACTGAAGGGTCTATCTGCAGGTTTTGAAGCAGCTTTTAGCTATTAAACTAAATTAAAAAGAAGAATTTATTTTTCATTTTTTAGTGACTGTCTTTTTTTTTGGCGAAATACAGGACCCAAAATAAGTCCTCTTCTAGACCACCCCCTGCACTGAGGGGACCCTAACTAGGCTCGTGGAAATTAATCAACCACTTCCCACTTCCTGGCCTCCCCAGGGGAGCTGAAGCTCTGACGCTAGTCAGTGCCAAACTATAAAAATGGCCTACTCTGCCCCTTCTAGAGCCAAGCCTCAGCGTCACTTGGCTGCTGGGTAAATCAGGTTTCCTCAACAGATTCGCCTCTCCCCTCAGCTTAGTGCTGCTTCAAGCCAGCTTATCTGCTCCCCTAAGCTATGAGAGGGTCCAGGCAGCCAAATTGACAGTAAAGAATCCCCTCTCTACCTTCTGTCAGAACTGTCCCTCTCTCGGAGAATGCTCCTTCTCCTCAACTTGGCAGGGTTTGGGGCTTATCCCTAGACAGCTAGGTAAATCAACGCCCTCAGCAGATTTACCCCTCCCTTCTGCCAGGTGTTGATTCAGTCCAGCTGTTTTGTTCGCCCAAGCTGCAAGGGTTCCAGGCAGCCAAATCCACAGAAAAGAAAGCTCCCCTTTGCCAGAGCCCTCCCACTCTCAGAGAATGCTCCCTCTCACTAGGCCCTGTCACTTGGGCGCCGGGCCTGAAGTCGTGGCTCAAACCAGCTTTTTTTTTTTTCCCTAAAGGTGGGGCTCAGCTGTCTGTGTTAACCAACACAGGCAGTCTTAAAACTCACGAATCTCTACCGATCAGTCCACGCCATTGATCTGTACAGATAGATGTCCCAAGCTTCTTGCTCCATGCGCCCACAACACAGACCCACGGGCAGGACCCTGTCCACAATCCACTGTCCTCAGGGAGCTCTCAGGGAGTGCCCTGCTAAACTGATGCCATCTTGCCTCTCATTTCCACACATTTCTCTTTGAGCTGCAGTTAATATATTAAAGGTCAAGGTTTGCAATTCCATAAATGGTGTCTCTCCTTGGGAGCAGGATGTAATGACAATTGCATTTATATAGGTTTACTCACATTTCTCTGGTATTTATTGATCCTCTTGTTATATCCTTCACACAAGCAGCATGTTACAGCAGCATTAGTCCTGAAGAGAATAGGAAGGCAGCCTCCAGTGTTCCACCAGCCTGGTGCATGGTGCACTCTGGCACTATGAAACAGCCAGTCTGAAGGTAATGTCCATTGTCAATCTTGGATATTGAGCCCTAACTGGCTGGCAGAGCCACACAGTCTGAAAGATCAATGTATTTTCATTTACTTCAGGAGCATGACCAGGAGATGTGTCAGATGTTTTTATTGTTTTAGGGGTTGTAGTGACCAATTTAGCACAAGAGAGTTTGACAACATTGAGGCTTATCCTTTTCAATTTTTATACACTTTCTAAACACTTCAAATACAATTTATAACATATTAAATGAACTTAACTATTTTTAGTACTTCACATTTTACTTTTACACTTTTACCATGATTATGTTAATAGGTGTTTTACTTTAGCAGTACAGGAAAAAACTACTTTCTTAATTATTTTATGAAAAAATAAGATTTCCAATGGAATCATATTATCGTCCCTCTACTACCACCTTAATATTCAGATTGAAGTGGACTCTGATACGTTTTCTGTTATGACATTGCTTTTGGTTGTCGTTTTCAGTTCAGGCTTCTACTTAATAATGGCTTCCTGGAATTGGCCATTTTTATTAAAATGCTCTAGTTTAGAAAATTCTTTTACAAACTTCCTATAACCAACCATAATCACATAGACTAGTTACTTAACCTTTAAATAAGCTTATTAAATTACAGTTAGCGACCAATGAAATTTATTTTAACCATTTAAGTCTTGTCAAGCATCCTTTATTCTATTCTGTGAAAACTAGTCATTTCACTTCAGTACAGATCTACATTTTCTTCTTTAAATTAATTTTATTAAACACAAACTTATAATTTTCAACATCTTAAACATCCAATAAATATAATGGTAATTTGTTTTATTAGTACCTTGTAAACCTAGCGAGATTATATCCAAGCTAAATAAAACTGAAACAATAATATTTTATGTAAGAAACATCCTTTTTTTCTTCCTCCACAGGGGACTAAAACCTTTTTTTTGTAATATCCTAAAATTGTGAATAACCTTAAAATTATACTGATTGCCAGGTTGTGGAATATATTATAATGGTTTAATTTGTTAAAATCATAATTCAGAAAAATCTTTCCATAGCTTTCAAGGACTTTTTATTTACTTACTGAAATTTGGCAAATGGATTATTAATTTTTCTCTTTCCAAAATTGTTAAAATTGGTAAATTACAAGACAACCTATGCAAACCAAGGATTAGTCTGTAACATTTCCTCTGATCTTATTTTTTCCAAGAAAATGTCTATTTATTTTTTTAACTTTCATAAATGTAATCAATATATAAAACAACACACTGCCTTTTTTATACAGTAAAGATGATAACATAATCCCCAAGTTCATAAATTATTAATTATTAAAGCTAAAGAGCTGGACATTATTTCTGAAAGTTCTAGAATAAAATCTGAACTCTTACTTCTCATTTTGAAAGCAATCTAGTAACATCTATCAAAATTTTAAATATGTACACCCTTCCAGCAATTCCATTCCTGGGAATCTATCCCATGACATAAAAGTACCAACAATAAGGCCATATGGAATAATTGTTCATAGATGCCAAGAACCAAAACAAAGTGGATGTCCAGGAAGAGGAAAGTGGCTTGATCCATACCGTTCATTAAAAAGATTGAACTAGAGTTACACCTGATGACTCAGAGGTGTTTCTACAACGTATCTCTGAGTTGGAAAAGAGACAGTAGTCTTCATACTATGATGCAGTTTTCTTAAAACAATAATTTTATTAAAGCTTATATCTGCAGATATGTATGTGTAGGATTATATGAACACAGAAAACTATGGAAATGAATGCATGGTGTCACTAGGTCTTGGACTTTAGCATGCATCAGAATCACCTGAAAGGTTTGCTAAAACACAAATTGCTGTATCCCCTATGCAGAATGTATGATTCAGTAGGTCTGAGAATTTGGTTTTCTAGCATGTTCCCAGAGGATAGATGGTGATCCTGTTGAAAACCACTGCAAAGGTGACAGATGTAGACCATTTTACATCAGCATATACCATGCAGAACTGTGTGGGAAAGAGTGTGGTCTATGATGTGAACTGTGGTCTGTGCTTGGTGGCAAGGCCCCAGGATATGTATATCCATTACGGGTGATGTGCCACATTGATGAAGGATGTTTGTGTGGGATGTTGTGGGAGGTGTGGGAGGTAGGGAACATGGGAATCCCTGTAATTTCTGTGTAATATCTAGGTAATCTAAGCACCTTTTAAAAAGTTTATATATATAAAAAAATAACATTTATGTAAGAAAATGCACATATATGCATATATATTTATATATCATTTTACAAATATTGGTATGTATTGTGAAAAATTTGATTTTTACCCACAATAAAAAAAAAAAGAAAAGAAAAGAAAAGAAAACCACTGCAAGAGGTTTCAACAAGAATTACATGGGGAGAACAGAGGTTACTCAAGCCATTAGTGCCTCTTTTCCACATGGGAGGTCTTGATTTCCGTTCTAAAGAATGGAAAGTGCCTACTAAAAAGAAGATGAGTGCACAACAGACACAGAAAACATAAAGTGAGTGCAAAATAATGAGGTGGGGATAAATAAATAAATAAAACAAATCTTTAAAAGAATTACATAGGAAGACAGGAAGGGGAGGCATGAGCTATGAGTTGGTGATTCTCTCTCATTCTTTTGGATATGGATATCCAGTTCTCCAAACATCATTTGTTGAAGATGCCATTCTCTCCCAGTTGAATGGGATTGGCAGCCTTGATGAATAACAGTTGACCATATATGTGAGGATATATATCAGAACTCTCAGTTCTGTTCCATTGGTCAGTATGTCTATCCATGTTATGTGCCAATACCATGCAGTTTTGAGCACTGTAGCTTTGTAGTATGTTTTAAAGTCAGGTAGTATGATTTCTCCAATTTCATTTTTCTTTTTCAATATGTCTTTGGCTATTCAGGGCCTCTTGCCCTTCCAAGTAAACTTCATAGTTAACTTTTCCAATTCAGTAAAAAATACTGTGGTAATTTTTGGGGGGACTGAATCAAATCTGTAAATCAGTTTGTGTAGGATAGACATCTTAATGATGTTTAGTCTTCCTATCCATGAACATGGAATATTCTTCCATTTATGTAGGTCTTCTTGATTTTCTTTAACATTATTGCATAGCTTTATGCATACAAGTCCTTTTCACCTTCAGTTAAATTTATTTCTAGGAAATTGATTCTTTTAGTTGTTATTATAAATGGAATTATTTTCTTGATTTCCTCCTCAGATTGCTCATTATTGTGTACAGAAATGTTACTGATCTTTACATGTTGATCTTATAACCTGCCACTTTACTGAACTCATTTATAAGCTCTAGAATCTTTGTTGTATGTTTCTCAGGGCTTTCTATGTATAGGATCATTTCATCTGCAAATAGTGAAATTTTTACTTATTCTATTCAGTTTTGATGCTTTTTATATCTTTTTCTTGCCTAAGATGACCCACTCATCAGTCCTCAGAGATAACAGGAGTTTAGCAGCCACTGTACTGGAAGAGTGGAAGTCCAACCTCAAGGATCAAGGATTCTAAAGGGCACAATCTCCACAAAGGTCATGGGGTTCCCACTTTGGATGCCAAATTGAAGAAAACCCCACAAGTGTCCCTTTGAGTTCTTGTCCAGAACAGATGACTTAGAGTCCATACCAGAGTAGTCATGAAAAAAAAGCAGGTTTATTAACAGAAGTGGAAGGATGGGAGACAGGGATGTCTCAAATCTGCATTCTCCCAAACAATGGGGAGCAGAAGTTTTTATGGATTTAAACAGGGCACAGTAGAGTGATTGTTATTTCAATGGAAGTATACACAATGTAAGGTTAGCTTCAAAATAACCATAAACAAAGGTAAGTTCAGTCTAGAATTGCCATCACAATAACAGGTTTAGGCTAAATTCATCCAGTTTTAGCAATTTCAGATATTATTATTTAGCTGTTACATAATATAAAGACTTCTATATAATGATTTTGTAATTATATTTGTTAATTCTTAAAATCTCAGTTACAATTTCAAACTTCATCTTCGCTTCAAAACAAGTACAGCACTTTTGTTTATCAACTAAGCAAGTAAAACTATTTTATCAGCATTTCAGAGAGATCTATTATGAAACATTTACAAGGACACACTTCTGAAACAGTTTTCTGGAGGCAAGTTGGCAGAGAAGCCTGTTTGTTATCAGAGCCAAGCCACGATTTAATTGCAGGCTTACAAAAACAGCTAGCATTTTTCTATAATTTCCTCCTTTTTTCTTTATACAGTTGCCCACTTCAAAATTTACTAATTTATAACAGCACCAATTTTATTAATGTGGCTATCCAGATCAAATTAGAATTAACATGGAAATGAAACAGAGAAAATTAATGTTGCTAAGTTTCTCCACATTTCTGGCAGTTGAACTAATTCCATTTTTTACTTCTTTTACAGAACAAATCCAATTGCAAGATAATATTGAAATTTAAAAACTCATTTTTAGGTTACTTTTTACCGTCATTCAATTTATACTGTGGCCAGGCAACTTTGCAATAGAAAATCAATTTTAGACCAATTATCCAATATACAACCCAAAGGAGAGATAGCCAGGACATTCTGAGGGTTTCCCATTGCTAGGCAACACCAAGAGAAGTCACAAATACAGAACATCAAAAACAGGCACTCCTAAAAGTCAATAGGTTCCCCAACTCAAAATACAAAATCAACAGGCAAACCCCAAATCTGATTAATGAGCTCCTAGGCATAAATAGACTGACAAAGTGAAAGTAAGCACAGATTAGAACAAGAAAGAGAATTTCACACACTTACCTAGCATAGGGAGAGACCCAATTTCAGAATCACCTTCACACAAAGCCCACAGTGATCACCAATGGCAGAAGACTTGTCTAGGACTTCCAGTCTTGGTTGTCCAGGGATCTTTCTGAGCAGCTGCTAGGCACAAAACTGAGGGATCCAGGGAAGACTTGAAGCTGACAAGACGTGGATCGGGGCTGCTCTGGGGCTGTGCCCCTATTAGCCAGCTCTAGCAAAGGGTAAAGTCCTGTGAGCTCTTTCACTGGATGGGAAGAGGCTCCACTTTGGGTGTGGCCCACTGGACTGGACAACAGGATGTAAGTGAGGTTCTGAGGTGCCTGTAGGAGGGGGTCTATGGGTTCCTCCATGCTGGAGACAGGGTTATAAGAAGGTGGACTTCTGAGAAGGGGATCATCTAGGATTCTTCATTTTTCTGAAGGTGACAGAGTTCTTGTGTATCACACAAGTAGCAAGAGTCCTTTAGACCTTTATCTTGAAATAGAGCCATAAAAGTTGGACATCTGGGATCTCCATTCACTTTTCCTCTCTCTTAAATAACAGACCCAACTGAAGTATGGACTTGTAACTGAGATTCCCATTTAATGGCCATCCCTGGCCATCCTTTCACTTATATTGAAGACATGCAGTATTGTAGAAAAAGATTAAGTTCTTTTTAAGACCATTTGTAGGTAGATCATTCCAGTTCCAATGGAGGTATCACAGGGGAGAGTCTAAATGTTCATATTCCCGGAGAAAAGAATGAGTTCCTTATGGGGAGCCCTAGACTGAAATTGTGAAGCTGGCATTACTTAGGAGATGAGTGGGTCTTGCCCTGAGGTGTTGGAAACCAAATGCCTGTCAGGCCAATTGGCATCTTAGTTCATGTCCTGAAGGCAACAAAAAATGCCCATCATTCTGATCCTGGAAATTGAGGGCTTTTTCCACTGGACATCCCTAGGGCCCCTATGCTCTTGGGAGATGTTCAGGTAAATCCCCAAGGGTTTGTCTTCAGCCCCCTAAGAGAACATACTGCATAAGCAATGGGCTGAATTAGTGGCCATAGGACTGGACTATTGCTTGGAGTGTGAGAGATTGCCCAGTGATTTGACTTAAACTGGGGCAGAGTAGCCAGAAATGAAAGCCAAAAATATCTATTACTATCTTGTCGACCCCCCTGAGAATTGCAAATAAGAGCATGTCTAAGGGGAGAGCATGGGATGAGATAGTATGTGTGCAGGGTAGAAGTCATTTGAAGGTGACTACCTGGGGAATGCTAACCAGTCAGGTCTTAATGGTCATGTTACCCACCACACAGAGTCTCCTTGCATCTACATGGTGTGGGTTCAAGCCCCTATCACCTCTGTGGAGGGAATCAGAGGACTCTGAACAGACCAAAATTATGTCCTGTGGGAACAGATGAGAAGAGATTTGAGGACTTAGTAGACTCCTAGTGGACTGCTACATGGCTCCAGGAATGTTCCCAGTCAGGTCTCAAGTGTAGTGCTACCTGCTGTCCAGTCTCTTTGAATCTGCATGGCATGGGGACCAGCCCCTGCCACCTCTGAGGTGGGAGCCAGAGGACTCTGAGTAAACCAAGTTTATATCCTTTGGAAGCCAATCCAGAACCCACTTGAAGTGGTGAGAGGAAATGGTGGGAGGAAAGGGTGAAAAGTCAAAAGAGAGAGACTGGAAATTGTGGAAGAAAATAGCAGACAGAAAAAAGAGGGCATAGACAGGCTCTGAATAGGGTACAAGACTCCCCAATCTTCAAAGGGTGGTGGAGAATGTTACCAGTGCCCCTGGCTGGCTCACCAAAAGATTTTGCCAGATGGGCCTCCAGATCCTTGTCCACATTGTGAGAGACAATTAAAGGATGTGCCACAATTTAGGAAAGGAAGTAAAGAGTTTATTGTAAAGTGAAAGTACACACTCAAGATGGGAGTGCAGGCATGCTAGAGGGAGAGATGTGTCCTAGTGCTGGGTGTATGGCCTTATTAAGGCTGCCTCCCTTTCCTTCCTCTATATAAATGAAGAGTTGTGAATTGCAACATTCTCATTGGTTCTGTTGTACGCAAAAGATTGATTGGAAACACAAAATTCTCATTGGCTCTCCGTGTCTGCCAGCCTGAGTGCAGGTCAAGGGAGGTGGTTTGCAAACATGCAATAGGTGATGAATGGGCCTTTCATTATCTGTTTTATTTAGGCACCCAAACTTAGTGGTTGCTTCTTCCCTTATGGACAGGACTTTCCAATGCTGTTGGTATCTTTGTGTTTCTTCACAGCAAGGGATACAGGCACAGGTGGGTAATCACAAGAAGGAGGTCCACACAGAGCTTATTGATTTGTCCCCATCACCCTAGTGCTTTCCAATGACACCCTTTCTTTCCTCTCAGGTTCCTGTTCTTTTTTTTTTTTTTTTTTTAAAGATTTTATTTATTTATTCATCTATCCCCCCCCTGCTGCCTGCGCTCGCCGGGCCAGCCAACCACGCCGCGCGGGCGGGCCCGCCCCCACCAGGAGGCCCCGGGAACCGAACCCGGGGCCCCCCACATGGCAAACGGGAGCCCCACTGATTGAGCCACAGCCGCTTCCCAGGTTCCTGTTCTAACCTGCCTCAAAGATGGCTATTGAAACTCTCCCTCCACTTCCCCTCTTTGAGAGATGCCTACCCCAGAAGTTTCTCCTTCAAAAAAACCTGCATATTTGATTATATTGGTGACTTTGTTTCTTTTAATAAAGGGAATAAAGGGTATTTGGCAGAAAGCACTGTTGCGATTCAGGGTAAGGGAATTAAATTTAAACAAACCTTAGCTTTTGATCCCCTTTTCCCTACTTCTTATTTCATGTGTGACTTTGGAAGATAGCTTAAGTAATTATCCATGCCACATTTTCAGGTTGAGAATTAAGCAACTTAACATATGAGGTACAGATGGCATTAGCCTGTCAGAAATAACCTTTGAATACCAAGTAAGTGGTATTTTTCTTGTTCTTAGAACATTTTACTAAATTTTGGATTTCCCAAACTTCTGTCCTCAGTACTCCAAATGCAAAGTTGAATTTAAACTCAGAAACTATTAAGGAAAAAGCCTAACATACTTAACATATATTTTAAAAAGTTAAACATATTGTGCCTTCACCCAAAAAAATACCCAAAATAAATTAATTTGAAAAGTGAAGAAAATTCATGGAAATATTATGTCAAAAAAGTGCAATTTCAATACATTTGAAAAGACTCTTCAAAGCAAAAAGAAAGATAAGCTTGGTCTCACTAATGTCAAAGATCGGCAAATTAAAACAATGAGATATGTTTGTTTGGCATATTAGAAAATAATAAGCATTTTCATTATAACTCAAGTTGGTAAAAACAGCCTCCCAAATGCTCCTAGTGGAAATGAAGTTGATAGTATTCTTGGAAATGCAATATAGCATTAACATTTCAAATATACATACTTTGTTGACACAGGAATTCCACTTCTAAGAATTTATCCTCCAGAATCCTTACCAGAAACAAGCAATTGTATTAGAAATAAGCTGTGTTCTTTGTAATGGGTGGTAAAAAAAGAAATGACCTTCCAATACGAACTATGCAGCCCTGATAAAGAAAAAGAAAAAGAAAAAGAAAAAGAAAAAGAAAAAGAAAAACAATACCTTGAGAAGATTTTTAACCACATTTTAAAACTAAAAATCCTTGTAATCCCATTCTAATAGGTAGTCTTCTAAGTAAATGATAATTGGTTTCACAATTTCTTTGGATAACTCTTGTAGGCAGAAAAATAACACAAAATGTAAGAAGAAAAGCAGATCTATGCCCCTCATGTTTTCAATTTCATCCCCTTTTGTTCCTTATAGACTTTCCCTTGGAAATTATTATTTTCATGGAATGTAGTTTTATTGATGAGTTATTTAGCAAAATATTCTGAAGTCATGACAAAAAGGTAAAAATTTAGTGATATGTTAATTATCGAACTTGACTACAAATGCAAAACTTTCAAATGAATTAAAAAACAAGTAAAAAAAACAAGTAAAATATCACAGTACAGTCATGCTTTTACACACATCCCTCTGTTCTAACAATTTTACAAATAAAACGTAAAAAGTGAGTGGATTGGGTGTAGCTCAGTGGTTGAGTGAATGTTTCACATGTGTGAGGTCCTGGGTTCAATTCCTAGTACCTTCTGAAAAATGTAAAACAAAACAAAACAAAACAAAAAAAAATTCAAGGACATATGTGGATCCAAAACCAAGAAAAAAATCTTTTGTCTACTAGAAACAAACACAAAACACTGAACACAGCTGAAGCTGGGAATCTGCTGGTTTGTGAATCCAGAAAGAGGTGCCAGCAGGTGTAAAGTCAGTTTCTGTGAGATAATTGAGATTAAAACTGCTTTTCATGAGGCATTTCTAAAATCTGACCTGACTATTTTCACTGTTTTTAAGTGAGTTTTTTCTAGGTAAGAGAATAATATAATAGTACACTTTCAACAGTCAGTTCTATCAATCTACAGGAAAATGCTTCCAAGTTATATAAAATATTTACCTAAGATTTAAATAAAATCTATTTAAGTGCTACTTAAGTAGATTATCAGTCTACTTTTTTGGATTCCATTACTAAAGCTAACTTCTGGAGCACTACAGGATTAAATATTTTGTATTATAAAGATTTTTAGTATATGATTCAAAGCTACATTTTTACTTGTTAATAGATTATGTAAGTCAATATTGCATCATAAAGAGATGCCCACGATGAAGGGATAATTGAGAAGAGTTTAATGTGGCTATTTAGAACAGTGTGCCAGGTTAAATAAACCAACAAAGGGTGGGGGAGCACTCCAAAGCTGACACCAGAAGGGTACATTACCACCCTCAGGCCAGAAGTGGCAAGACAATGAATGGTGTTACAAAAAGCAGAATAGAGGTTCACCCAACAAAATTATCAGCCTTAATAAAGTAATTTAGTCAAACTTAAACCCAACTAAGTCAAATGCAGAGGAAAAATTCATCTACCTCACTCTCCTTCAGATCTCTAATATGCTTCAGGTGACTCCTAGTGACTGAGGACTACTAGAAACCAATAGGCAAAGTGAGCCCTTCTGTACAGTCCATAGAGGTCAAGGTCCTGGGCAGAAAGCAGGGCTAGAAAGGTGATGAATGGATCTGGATGTGCAGGATGGCATTATCTATGATCAACTATCCATCAATCAACCTAGAGCAAATTTTCCTGGGACACACAATGATGGATCAAAAATAATAAAGCATGGTTCCTTTGAGTGCTGAGTGAGGAACATAATTATATACTGACACAAAGGGTTACTAAAGATATATCAATTTTTTTATTTGTATAATATATGGATATATCTTCATATATGTAGGAAATATCTGATAATATATAAATCAAACTGTGGTAATTATCTTGAATAATATGGTCTTTCAGTTCAAAATAAATTTCTGTTTTTACATTTTAAAGAAATCTGCAGTTATTTTTAATGTGATTTAATGTGACTGAAATCATTCTATTATTTGCTTTTCACCTTCAAACTCCTTTTCCTTTTAACTTTTTTTATTGAAGTTTATCATTCATATACCAACATGTAAAAACAATAAGTGTGTAGCAAAAGTTATGAATTTACAAAACAAATGTGTGTATCATACTGGGCTCCCATACATTACTCCATCAACACCTTGCATTGATGTGAAACAATTGTTCCAAACTATGAAAAAGCATTGTCAAAATATTCCTGCTTTGTAATGAATGTATCATACTAATGAAAGATGTTAATGGATAAAAGTGTGAGAGGGGGAAGGAGTGGGGTATATGGGAATTCACTACATTTTTTATTTATCATTTATGTAATCTAAAGCTTTTTAAAAAATAAAATAAAATAATATTACTGCTAATTATAGCCACTGTCTTATATTTGGTATCTTTCTCCCAAACCACCTAGTTATTAATACCCTGTATAAGTATTACACACTTTTTATAGTTCATGAGAGAATATTTTCATATTTGTTTTGTTAACCACAATCCATCTTCCACTACAGGAGTCATTGTGTTATACAATCACATGCTTTATACAATCCATTCAAAGTGTACACTCAGTGGCTCTCATATGCATCACAGAGTTGTGCTGTCATCTTCTTATTCAATTTTAGAACATTTTCATTACTCCAAATGGAAAAATCCCACATCCCATTATACCCTTCTATTGTTGTCCCTTAGAATTGATATATTTTCTTTGTCATTGCTGCAAAATACTACAATATTTCTCTTAACTATTACACCCATAAGTTACATTGGTTGTAATTTTCTTGTGTATCACTATATTCTTAACACTTTGTAAAACAACATTCTTATATTATTAACCACAATATTCATCCACCACTGTCATACAGTCCCTAGATTATTCTCTAGCTTCTTTTCAATTGAAGTAGTACATCAACAGACTACCCCCTTTCAACCACAGCCACATTTATAAATCAACAGTGTTAGTCATATTCACTATAATGTGTTGCCATCAACTATACTAACTTCCACACATTTACAATAAACCTTATTAAAAATTCTACATACAGTAAACATAGGCTCCCATTCTCAACCTACGTTCTATTTCAAACTCTTTTCTTTTCTTTAGTTTCTTCTCTATAATGACAAAGTTTACTTTTAGAGATCAATTTTTGGAAAGTTTCGGATGAAACCTCTGATTTCCATGAGTAAGCAGAAGGGGAAAACCTGATAGAGATTTTCTTTGTGATCTGAAAGATGCTGTAGAGAATTTCAGCAGAGATGACAGGAAGGAAGGTGGGCAGGAGGATGAGTATTCGGAGCCAGTAGTGTGCATATCATCAAATCTGTGTGTGTCCACTACAGACAGACAACATTGAGTCCTGTTGACAGCACTCTTAGTGGGAAGTCTGCTGTGAATCTGGAAAAGAAGTGGGTGGGCAGGGACAACAAGGAAAAGTATAGCCTGGAGAGGTGGAGTCCTCTTTGTTAAAACAGGGAGAGCCTCCCATGCAATATAATCTGTATTATGTGATCAGCATTAAGCCCCAACTCCCCACCACCTCCCCATGTCTCATCCCAACTTATGAGCTGACCTGAGCACACAGAGGTGCTGCACAAAAAAAGCTACTGAAAAATTTTCCCTCTCATTTTCTATCCCAAATAAGTAACATGAGAATAATAGAATATTTTCCCCTACTTAGCCTCACTATATCTGGGGCCTACCCACCAAGTGTGGGTCTGGGTGGTAAAAGGTTACTTACATAATAAGGGATGGCAGAAGAGGTGGGGATGTACACAGTTTGTGGTGGTGTACAGGAAAGAAAGCAAAAGCCATTCCAGATATGCACATTAAAGTGGGCAGGAAATCAGCCCTAATGATGTAGGGTGATGTAAGAAAATTGCCTGGAAGGCTTTGGGACAGGATGTAGGACTATCAGATCAAAAGTCCCTTATCAGAACAGATGTGGCTCAAGAAGTTGGGCATCCACCTCCTACATGGGAGGTCCTGGGTTCTGTTCCAGTGTCTCCTAAAAGAAGATGAGCACAATGAGTAGACAAGGGGGTGGGGAGAAATAAATAAATCTTAAAAAAAAAAAAAGAATGTCCCTTCTCCTATCACTCAGCAATGGTTTAGTCACTCTAAATCTTCTCCAGAAAACAAATCAAAGCAAAACACTCTCCTACCCATTTATTTGAATAGCTCACATATTATGTACCTTAAGTAAAGTGCTGCACAAATACAGATTCAAGTCCAAGGTTACAGAAGATTGCTGCCATCCAAACCTGGAAATTCTGGAACTGGCTTTTAGGTGAAGAACTGTAAACCTAGAGGAAGAGAGACTTTCAAATCCATTCTCCCAGAATTGGCCTCTCTGGGTAATTGCTAGGCCCTCCAGGCTTCTTCCTTTGGTATGTTATCAAGTCCAGTCTTCCTCCTTCAATATCTTACTGGGGCTGGCAGTAGGCCTACACTTTCCTAGATCACTGGGAATGGAATCCAGGAACCTAGTCATCTTTCCACAGATACCAAAATCTGCTTGGCTCTGGATTCCCACAACTGAGGGCACCACACCTCGCTCCACCTCACATATCAACTCCCCTAGCCATGGAGACCAGCTCAATGACCCTTTACCTCTTCCTCCCATTCCAATCAAGTCATCCAGGTGTGAAAGATATCCCTCTCAGTCACCAATTCTCAGCCTTTTCATACCAATGAAGAATGAATGTGAACCAGTAGAAGGATTTACCCATACCATGGACACATCATCCTCTCCCCTCATCTCTCCCCTATGAATTTCAGCATTAAGTTCTGGGCAAAACACAGAGAAGGGGTCACCTGTGCCTCTCAGGGAGCAAAAGAGGCAGCCTGGCCTTAGCATCTCTGAACCTCAGACCCACCAGCTGGAGTCTGTCTAATTTTGGGGATGTGGGATCAAAGACTAGAGACCAGCTCAGGGTCTCCTCAGTCTAATACAAAGTGGTCCAGATAAGGAGATAAGAGAGTTATCCAGCCCCAACACTGAACATGAAGGTAAATTCTCAGACCTTGGACCTTCCACATTTTCTGAGAAGATCATATTGTCTACCCTCCCAGATTAAAATCACACTCAGTAAATCATCCTTTGCTGATCCCCTTGCCAAGCAGGCCAGTCTTCTTCACTAGTCCCACCTCAATTTCTTTCAGCCCTAAACAGCACACCTGCACTAGCTCCCCAACCCTGTCATCTAACATTTCTCCACTCCCTTGGGTCCAGGAAGGTTCCTTTGCTGGTCAAATGTAACCTCCCCAACCACTCACTCAGAGTTACCCTCCTTCTACCCCTATAGATAAACTTTGAATCAATCTTGTCTGTAAAATTAAAGAAGAAAGACTTTGACGGTTTATAAACTTTCATTGAGAAATGTGGTCTCAAAACCAAGGATGTAATTTAATTAAACCAGGGATGTAAAACACTGTGAGAAGAAATCAAAGAAGACCTAAACAAATGGAAAGACATTCCATGTTCATGGACTGGAAGACTAAATATGGTAAAAATGTCAATCCTACTCAAACTGATTTATAGATAAAATATAATATCAATAAAAATCCCAACAACATAATTTTTAGAAACAGAAAAGGCAATTACCAAATTTATTTGGAAGTGAAAGGGTACCCAAAGAGCCAGAAACATCCTAAAAGAGAATAACAACTTTCACCGCCTGACTTTGGAATATATTTCAAAGCTACTGTGGTCAAAACAGCATAGTATTGGCATAAAGATAGGTACATTGCTCACTGGAATAGAATTGAGAGCAAATAAATAAATCTTCACCTCTATGGCAAACTGGTTTTCAACAAAGCTACCAAGTGCACATTACAAGTACAAAGCAGTCTCTTCAACAAATGGTGCTGAGAGACCTGGATATCCACAACCAAAAGAATGAAAGAGGGATGCCTACCTTACTCTCTATACAAGACTCAACTCAAAATTGATCAAAGAAAAAGATGTATTTTGTTTAACCAAATATTAAAAATGGAAAAATCCAAAAAAAAATTGATCAAAGACCTAAATATAAAAATGAGGACCGTAAAATTACTAGAAGAAAATGTAGGGAAACATCTTCAAGAACTTGTAGTAGATGGTGGTTTCTTGGACCTTACATGCAAAGCATGTACAACAAAAGAAAAAATAGATAAATGGGGCCTCCTCAAAATTAAACATTTTTGCACCTCACAGGACCTTGTCAAAGGGTGAAAAGGCATCCAACTCAATGGGAAAAAATATTTGGAAAACACATATCTGATAAGGGTTTAATATCCAGGATATATAAAGAGAGGTTACAACTCAACAATAAAAAGACAAATGACCCAATTAAAAAATGGACAGAAGACTTGAAAATACATTTGTCCAAAGAAGAAATATAAATGGCAAAAAATACAGGAAAAAATGTTCAACATCACTAGCGATTAGGGAAATACAAATCAAAGCTACAAAGAGATAACATTTCATACATATTTGAATGACCATTATAAAAATGAAAAACTCCAAGAGTTGTAAAGGATGTGGAGAGATAGGAACACTTATTCATTCTTGATGGGAATGTAGAATGGTAGAACCTTTGTGGAGGATTCTGGCAGTTTCTAAGGAAATTGAATATAGATTTCCCATGTGACCCGGTAATACCACTACTAGGTATATACCCAGAAGAACCGAGTGCAATGTCACCAACAGACATCTGCACACTTATGTTTATAGCAGCATCATTCACAATTGCCAAAAGATGGAGACAACCCATGTGACAATCACTAATGAATGGATAAACAAATTGTGGTGTATATATATTATGGAATATTATGTAGCTGTAAGAGGAGATGACATCATAAGATATATGACATGGGTAAACTTGGGAGCTTTAAGTTGAATTAAGCAGGCTAGACACAAAGGACAAATACTGTATGATTGCACTACTATGAACTAAATATATTATGTAAACTCATGGAGTTAATAACAAAATTAATAGTTCACAAGGAAATGGAATGAGGTTAGAGAATTGAAATCTGAGGTTTAACCTGTGCAGAATTTGGAAAAAGTTGTTCATAAATCTTTGGAAATGAATAGAAATGGTGAAAACACATTATAGTGTGTCTGTGTGTATCTAGCAGTGCTAATATATGGGTAGGATAGTAGTTAAAAGGAAAAGTCTAAGGTCATGTATGTTACTAGAAGGAAAGCTTAAAAATGTAACATGGGGGTATAGCATAGTGAAATCTCATGTAAAATATGAGTTTGAGTAATATTGCATATATAAGTGCAGTTTTCTTTGAAACTAAACAAAGGTACATTAATGTTACAAGTTGTTAATATCAGGAAAAAATATAACCAAAGCAATATATGGATAGTAGTATATAATAATATATTAATAATCTTCCATTAAGGGTTAAAAAGGAAATATAGCAAGGGAAAGAAACTAGTCAAAAGGTACTACAGATTGTTTGACTCAATCTATACAAAATATCAATACAAGTAAATTAGAAAATCAGAAACAGTAGCAGCTATTTATGACAGGTGAAGGATAGAGATATTGAGGGGTGATTATTAAGTGGTAGAAATTTTTATTGGTCTGTTTATGTTATTATTATTATTAGTGGATTAATGAAAATGGTCTAACTCTCATCATCTTTAGAAAATTTCCATTCCAAAGTTTCTGATTTGGCTTACTTTCTTACTTGGAGATTCCTGCCTTGGGGGCATCCTCCTTGCTGTATGTATGAAGAAACTAGCTGCCATTCCTTTTTTAAACACCTGGGTCAGTGGCCCTTCCTTCATCCCATGGGCTGTGTGGTATGCTCAGGATCAAACCACTTTCTCTCTAATTATAGAATGCCCAGTTGATCAATTTATATTTCTTCCTTTACATTCTTCTGTTTATTGTATAAGTTGTATTTTAGTGTGTATTTACACAATTTCTTCATTTCCTGTGTCTAATAATCAACAGTTTGATGTTTTTACATAGCATCTCTTGATGTGTTTTGTTGGAATGCACAAATGATTTGCATAGGGACAAAGGAGGATATTTATGCAGCTGAGCCAGCTACATTTCTGCACCTTATAGTTAGAGACTTGTCCCTCTATTAATGTGGCATTTTGCCTTAAAAGGTTTGCTCCATCTACATCTGTACCAGACTGAAATGCCATTCTAGAACTTGAAAGTTTTATTATAAATTATTATCCATATACTCATTTCAGGATAATTCATTTTGTAACTACTGTCCAAGAATATTCAAAATTCCATTGACTTGCTTCCATAGAAATTCTTTGTTTCTGAATTTTTAAAGTATTTCTAATCCATTCAGTTTCAGTGTTCTCCATGGACACACTTATTAAGGTAAATAATGAAGTTGAAGGAAATGATGATTATGGCATTTATCATGCCACAGGGTAATTCAATTGCACAGCCTCCACACAGACTGAAGCAGCAGGTACATAAGTGAATATTCTTGTTCGTAGGAAATGTACTTGGAAGTATTTTATGTTCAAGGAGTGTGATATATACAATGTAATCCCAAAATGTTTAGAAAATGGATCAGTAAAAAGACAGATACATGGATGGGTTGCTCAATAAATGTAGAGATAGAATTATAAGGGGAATGTGGCAAAATGTTAAAATTGGTGGGTCTGCATATCTGGGGATGTAGGATATTTTGGAGTTCTCTGTATAGGCTTTGTATTATTTTTACAAATGTTCTCTAATTTTGAAGTGATTTCAAAATAAAATATTTAAGGAAAATAATCTATTCAGGTATTAAGAAAGATGCCTTTTTATGTTGGGCAGACCCTAAATGTTAAAATTAAGATTTCAGTGGTCAAAAGCCTGTAAAATTGTAGCCTCTGTAACCTCCTAATTATACTTATAGGAATCAGTACTATAAGAAATTATCAGAAGTTAATATAAAGCATTATGCACAAAGATGTAAATATAGTGTATTACAAAAACAAATTTTAGAAACAACATCAAAATTAGGGGAATGATAAGTAAAATCAGGCTACATTCACATATGAGGCAGCCATCAGTACTTAGATATCTGGAGATTTTAAAATAATATTATAAGATTCTTTTTCTCTGATAATAGGGAAAAAAGGAGAATCCAAAAATTGAATATATAATGTTTTAGTTTTCCAGGCTACTATGAAAAATACCCCATCATAGGTTGGCTTAAACAGATGGAATTTATTGTCTCACAGTTTCATAGGTAAGAAGGCTTGCTTCCTCTTGGGGTGCTGGTGTCTGGGGCTGGCTTGCTGCAATCCTTGTGGTTCCTTGGCTTGCATCTCTGCCTTTTGGCACATGGCAATGCCTTCTCCTTTCTCTTCTGGGTTCTGTTGACTTCCAGCTTCTGGCTTTGCCTTGTGGCTTTCTCTTTATATCTGAATTTCTACTGCTTATAAAGGACTCCAGTAATCTGGATTAAAAGCCACCATCCTTCAATTGGGCCCCCAACTAAAATAACAACTTCAAGAGGTCCCATTTATAGTGGGTTCATACATACAAGAATGCAAATTAAGATTGAGAACATGATTAAATTGGGGTACATAATTCAAGCTCCTACACATTCATGGACTATTTTAAAACATGAATAGAGAAGAAACTGAGAGGAAATATATTAAATCATTTGTTAGGATTTTTCTCTGTGACATTAGGATTGTATGGTTTTTCTTCTATTTACTTTTGCATTTTCAAATTTTTTATATTGTATCTGTATTTCTTTCATAACTAGAAAACTTCATTTTTCCCACTATGTTACACAGTGCTCGGATTATCCTCTACCTATCTTTCAGTTAACATTAACCTCCCTAGACTACCACTTTGAGCTACAATCACATTTATAAATCAGCAGTTAGTTATGCTCATTACAATGTATTACAATCAACTTTTCCACATATTTACAATCAACCTTATTAAACATTCTACATACGCAGTATCATCTCCCACTTCTTAACCCACATCATGTCACCTACTAACCTATACTCTATAGTTTAACAACATAAGTTTAAATCATTGTATTCACTTCATATCAGTGATACCATCCAAAATTTATTCTTTTGTGTCTGGCTTATTTCAATCAACATAATATTCACAAAGTTCAACCATGTTTTCATATGCATCCTAAGTTCATTTCTTCTTAGAGCTGAGTAGTATTCCATCATATATATATATATATACCACATTTTGTTTATCCATTCATTAGTTGATGGGCACTTAAGTTGTTTCCATCTTTAGCAAGTGTAAACACAGCCACTACAAACATCAGTGTGCAAGTATTTGTTCACATCCTTGCTTTCAGTTCTTCTGAATATCCTAGTAGCAGGATTGACAGATCATAAGGCCATTTTGTAATTAACTCCCTGAGAAACTCCCAAACTTTCTTTCACAGAGGCTGTGCCCCTCTATATTTCCACCAACAGTGAAGGAGTGTTGTCATTTCTCTACATCCTCTCCAGCAATTGTAGTTTTCTGTTTTGTTAATATTGGCCATTCTGTAAGGCATGAAATTATATCACATTATAGTTTTGATCTGCATTTCTCAATAGTATTGATGTTGGACTTTTTTAAATGCACTTTTTGACCATTTGTATTTCTTCTTTAGAAAAGGTCTTTTCAATGTTTTGACCATTTTTTCATTAGGTTGCTTGTCATTTGCACATTGAGTTGTGTGATCTCTTTTATAAAAGAACAGTATACCCTAGGAGGTAATAAATCATGCAAAAATATGGGGAATGCAGAAATAAACCTCTGGGAACAAGTGACCTGACAATAGTAAATGATTGATGATAAACTTGGTTGCCAGAATTTACAGAAATTTGGGGCAACCAGTTTGATGCCTTGACAATAATCCTTCTCACACAGAAATTTCAGTAAACTGGGCCAGGTTAACTCCAGGCTGCTGGAATCAATCCAGGGAAAAACAGAAACAGTGAATTTTCACATTAGTGAACAACCCTTCCCTTTGTCCAAATTAATCTAGCATGTAAAATTTATTAAAAATCAATGTCTTCGATCTCTTCACTAGTAATTGGCTTGTAGAGAACTTCTATTTATTCTTGGCTCAGTGTAGGTAATTTGTGTGTTTATGTGAAATTATCCATTTGTCTAGATTATCTAACTTATGAGTGTACAGTTGTTCATAGTATCCTCTTATAGTCCTTTTTATTTCAACAGGATCTTTAGAAATCCTCCTTTTCGTTTATGATTTTTGTTATTTCAAGCCTCATTCTTCTTTTCTTTATCAGTCTACTAAGAGTTTGTCAATTTTATTGATCTTTTCAAAGAACCAACTTTAGTTTTTATTCTCTCTGGTCTGCTTTTTATTGCTGTTGTTTTCTATTTCATTTTTCTCTCTTTTAATCTTTATGATTTATTTCCTTCTGCTCACATTGAGTTAGGTTTGCTTTTCTTCTTTTCTTGTTGTTCCAGGCTTGTGATTAGGTCTCTAATTTGAAGTCTTTCATATTTTTATTATTTTTTATTTCATTGAAGTATATCATATATGCATACACATACATGAAGAGTAAGTGTATAGTAAAGGCTACAACCTGACCAGACTAACATGCATATCTTTATACAGAGCTCCCATACATCAACCCACCACTACCTTGCATTGTTATGATCATTCATTACAAACTATGAAAGAGTATTGTGAGATTGGGATGGTAAATGAGTTTACTAACCGTCTTGATTTGTTTGAACTTACATTTTATCCCAGGACATATAAAGAAGAAACAGGTTACTGAAGCAACCTGACGTACCAGTAACCTTTGCAGTGGTGATAAAATCGCCTGCCCCAGCCTGAGAGGAAAAACTTTAACAAAGGTTGACACAAGCAAAGTCCGCTGACCTTCACCAGATGGTTACAATCTTACTTCTCCATCCTACTTGCTAATTAATGAACTGAGCCTCAAGGACTCCCTGCCTATCTTTAGGATTCCCTGCCCAAACAGCCCCATAGCCCACACAGCTCACAAAACACACATATTAACCATAATTCATGTCCCCTTATCTCTTCCCACTCCCCTACAATCTCTTTGTCTCAAGCAGCCATATAAGCTGCTCTCCTGCATTAATGCAATTTTAGCTAAACAAACTTCCTCTGAACTCCTTTTAAACTCTTTTGGTTTTATTTTCAGCATGAGTATCATGAAAATATTACTACTAACTATAGCAGATAACTTACATTTGGTGCATTCAATTGCTCCCAAGGAAGCATGTTTAAGGCCAAATTTAGAAACTGGGTAGTGAATAAAGGAGTAAATTGGAAAGACATAACTCCCAGCCTCCCAATGGAGGGTATGCTGTGGTTCAGTAATGCAGAGAAATTTCCCTGTGCATCTATGAAAAAGAGCTGGGCCCCTTATGGGAGGGCTAGTGTGCTTCTACTTCCAGTCTGCAGAGGTATATAGGGCTACAGAGAGTATGGGTCCAGTGTAGCTTTTGATATCCTGATGGCCACTTGTAGACTGACATGCAAAATATGGGGCATTAGAAGATGGTGCAAGATACTCATAATGAGAGAGTGAAACTTTCCTTGCCTGGTGAAGGTCAGTATGGAGAGACATACATGACTACATCCCCACCAACCAATAATCTTCATGTGATTTGGAAGGATAAGGAGTCCAGAAGAAGTTTGATTTTGCCTTCTTATAGGTTGGGGCCATATTTATAACCAGAAGTGTAAGTTGGCAGGAAGGAAATTATGGACCTAGCCAAAAGCTGGTGAGGAAGTGTCCATTGTGAACCCCCACGTTCCAGGGAGTTTGAGCAAGGGATTCATAGAGGACTCACCCTCTGTAAGTGGATTCTAGGAATACACCTTTCATCTCCAATAAGGGATCATTCAATGTCATTGAAGACACCATACAAAAAGGTTCAGGATGAGAGAAGAACATAATTACATCCAGAAAACTAATTGTTAGTTGCTTTTATACATCTCCTGAGAAATAAAGAGCAAAGAAGAAAATGGCAGAATTGAAAGAAAGATTTATTAAGGTCCCTGACATGAGTTGGTGTATGTTTCCATGACTGTGTCCCAGGGTGGCCCAGGGCTGAAATGCAATCTCTAAGAGAAATTCTTTGCATTCTGAGTAAGCATTACCATCATGCTGGTAATCCCTTCACTCAGCTATGAACAGCACAGGGACTCTACCGGGATCATCTGGCCTACATATATTATCTACTAGTACTTCTCAAAAAAGCCTGTTAGAAATGCAAATAAACTTGGCCCACCCCAGGCTAGTGAAATAGAATTGCTGGAAGTGGGCTGCCTGAATGCACACTGTAATGAACTCCTTAAGTAATTTCTAGGCATGCTAAGAGAAGCCTAGGGAACTGCAACTTAAATTCCAGTTCTCCAACTTCATTCCTTACAGTCAGAGAGGAAAGTAATACAAGTAAAGAAAATTTCAAAGAGAGAAAATAGTGGGATCAAGCATGGAAAATAAAAATCAGGGTTTGAATGGGGCAGAAATGAGAGAAATTAAACTCAGAGATTGGATATCCTATGCCTCTGTATTTGGAGTTGTTAATCAATTAATGTCTAGTTTGTGTTTTGGGTGGAGATCTCACAGGTGCTTCATATCTTATTCCAAAAGAAGAGATAGTGAGCAAAGAAATAAAGAGGGAAGGTCATAATAGAAGTGTGTAGTTGGTACATAAATGAGCCAAAGATGGTCCCTGTGTTGGTACTGTGTGTTGTCCAGTTCTTCACAGTAGCCCCCCCAAAAACCCACCCCAAAATGGAACTCAAATCCTTACATACCCAATTAGATTTAAAATAGCCTGAATAAGTGTTTCCTATCCATTTGGAGCTGATTTGTTTTGCATAAACTGCATAACTGTATCCAATATCTGCTAGACATGGAAAATGCAAATTCATGTTTTTATAAGTTCTGTGTCTAGGAAAATTCTGGTCCCAAGATACCCTGCCATGCTGATTCTCAGACATCACTTTGAGTGCTAAGCCTCTACTCCCAAAGCACTGTTTCCCTTCTGATGGTCCTTGCAGCATCTGGATGTTCCAGTGTTGGGAAGAATCACCCCTGCCTGGCAACCTGTTCAAGTGCCATCAAATATTTTGTGTGTGTTATTGCCATCTAATGGTCCAATATCTTAAATGGCTCTTAAGATCTCAAAAGTTAACACACCATAATTATAAATTCAGGATTGTGATTAATCTGCAATACAGGCTTATGAATCAGAAGTCCACTTCAAAAAGAAAATCAGAATTCACAAAAATCTCCTGTCAACTTTTTATAATATTTTTTCCCTAAAAACACAAGTAGATCAGTAGAAAATTAGGGAATGGAGGGTCTTTGACAATGGAGAATTTGTCAGAAGACAAAGGCATTAAAGTGATACAAAGCTGTAATTTTAATATCGTTTCCCCTACTTCTTATATCATGTGTAACTTTGCAAGAAACTGCATTTGCACATTGATTTAAATGACCATAGAAATATGTGAATTAATTTATTAGGCACATATTCTTGGAACCCAAAACTTTAACACTTGGCAATGTATTCCACACACACAAACCAAACATGCACAAGCTGAGGATAATTATTGCCAAAACACAGTAACTGGGAAATGTGTGACAATATGATGTTAGAAATAAATAAGTTCAAATCCCCAAATGGTATGTCTACATTGATAAATGAAAATTCGTTAGGTAGCTACTAAATGTTAAGAGAACAAAAGCTGTCCCAAGAGAGCTGACCCAGCTAGTTTGGGGTATTAAAGGGAGTAGCCATGACCCAGAGTTTTCAGACTTCAGGCCTGGAATCTTCTGGGTTCCTGATACATCAATCTGTGGAATTCCAGGCCTGCTGTTTACAGTGGGGAAAGCTGCTCCATCACCTCTGTTTTGGACCAGGAGACACAGAGTGTGTGGTATTCAGAAGCTACCAGAAATTGTCTTTTTATGGTCTTCTTGTTTATTAGGCAGTTCTACGGCTGGGAAGAAACTGGGTGGGGACATTAATCCTAGTAGAAATTTCTTGAGAAAGCAAGGCCTGATAAAATTCAGTGATATTGGACCCAATTATTCAAAGTTAAGCTGTATAAGTAATAGATTAAATTACAGGGTTAAAAGAAAAAGTACTATGGTTCTGGAGAAGGAAATCTATTTTAGTGGAAATATGACTGCTAGTGTAGGGGCAGAGAGGGAAACCTAGGTCTCCAAACAGGTGAATGCTTGGGGATGCATAAAGGTATATTTGGGATGTGGCTGAGGACTCAGCAGGGGTAGTTGCTCTAGTCTTAATTTAGATATTCACAATCCTGGTTTTGTCTTTACTGTTGAATTGCTATATTCAAAGCTCCTCAATGTGTGTGCAAGTGTGTAACAGCAAAAAGCTAAGGTCTTAGGCTCCGGAAACAGACGGGATTAAAGTGCAATTACATCACTTCATATTTGACACTCAACATGTTATCTAGACTTCAATTTGCCATTTCTTTAATGGAAGCCAAATTAGCTCTCATTTCACAAGGCTATTTTTATGAGTACATTTGATAATAGGCATTATTGCTTATAAAATAATGTTTATTTTCACTACTATTGAAATTATATTGGGTGGAAATATAACCTTAATGAGAACAATGTAAAATGGATCATTTTTTGGAGAATTCTTTCCATGTATGGATTGTTTTCTTCCTTCTCTTTTCATGTCCATGGTGAAATTGCATTTAAATACATACTTCTTCATCTGTGTCATACATCCCATTGACTAAATCATCAGTGGATAAAATTATAGACTTCCTTAATCAGATATTTATCTTTACTATAATAAAAGCTGATAAATCTTAACATTTAACAATTTGGTATCTTCCTGTGTGTCAGGTGCTGTGATGGCAGCCACAAACCCAATAATGCAGAATTGGCTGTAGCATCCACAGACCTTCATTCTAGGGAGAGAGCAAAGACAGTCAAGAGACCATCAGGATGCCGCCACCTCCATGAACCCTGCAGTAGTTGAATTATGTCCAGGAAAAAATGTTCCAAACATAATGGCTTCCTTTAGAGACAAATTTTGTTGTTTTTCTTTGTGCTTTGTTTTTCTTGAGCTAAGGAAAAAAACACAATAGTAGAACAATAAAGGACAAATAATGAAGCAAAAAAGAAAATGACAAAATAATACAGAAGGCAAAAGTTTAGAAACAATAGATGAAAAGCTTATGGGAGAAACATGGCAACCACACAGTTGGGTGGAGGACTGGGATTACAGCTAAAAAGGATTTAAAAGCTTCTCTGAGTGGTTAAAAGGGTAGGGTAGATGCAGAATTATTTGAGCTCAAAGTAAAACTGAATTCCAAGGGAAAGATGAAGGAGAGGTAGCTTTGATGTAGGTGCAACAAAGAAGTACTTATAGTGAAAACCAGTATTAACTCATTCTGCAGATGACCAGCATCAATCATATACAATATACAGGGAAAAGATAGATGATAAAGCAGGCCCAAAGAAAAGAAGCATCAGCATTTTCACTATTTTAAAGTACTTGCTGGAAAAATGTTCCCATCAATTATCTAATCCCCTTATATTCTGAAAGAATTGTGTTGAGTGGTAGCGTCAGCATAATTCTACTAGTTATATACTCAGTTTGACTTTGGGAGCTCAAAGTGGTTTTGTGTATTTGTGTGTGTGTGTGTGTGTGTTTTTCTCACACAGATATAATTATACATTTATGTACATTCATATTTTAAATAATTTTATTGCTGCATAATAATAAAACATACAATCCATCCCAATGGGGTTTTGTATTATCACATAGTTGTGCATTCATCACTTCAATGACTATTACAGCATTTTCATTATTCCAATAATAATAGTAATAAACAACAAAAAAGAGACAAAAAAAAAACCTCTACCCCTTAATAAGCACCCCTCAATATTTCTATGCTTCCCTTGCCTTACATAGCTATTTCATTTCTGTCTCTCTAATTTTATTTGTACATTCATATTTTGATTGAACATATCTTGCTATGTGTTGGACACCTTTCCATATCACTCTCTTTTTCTTTTAAGTTTTTCCTATGAACATTTCAAATATAAACATTGAAGGCCAACTGTGATTTTAAAGGAGAGACATAATCTGAAGAATCCATTGAAATTTTGTTAACATTGGCTATTGTACATAGTCAATGAACATTTATATTCTGATTTGAATCATTAACATTTCTTATAAGTTGACTAATTTGTAAAAAGTTAATTTCCACTAAAGGATTATAGAGTATTCTCATTAATTATAACTCTACTTTTAGGAACTTATGCTATAGTAGAATCCTTTAATTTTGGAAAGACTGATGTATCCATAAATTGGATTACCATGCTTCTTTAAAAAGAATAGAGTATGGTTTAATAAAGTAAGAGAAGGATAGATCTAAAATAGTAGATTCTTGGTTTATACAGAAAGAGCATTTCCCCCAGGTGGCTTTAATACAAAGAGGGGTAGTGTTTCCCAATGGGGTGCCACAGTACCCAGCCAAACACTTGCTGGATAGCCCCTCTTCCCAACTTGTCTCTCACTCTAAAGAGTGCAAACCATGGCATTAATTCCACTCAACTTCCCTAGATGGGAACTGTTGAGAAAGGCAGGACATGATTTATTAGGAATCACAATTTACACAATCCCAAATTAAACTGTTTTTCTTAAGTAAAATTCTCCTGGCCTCCAGCATCTGTTTTCTATTCAATCCTGGAAATGAAATGTGCATCATGAAGTAAACTAAAGGTTCACCTGATGAAGGGATCATTTAATCTGACACAATTAGGAAGAAAAGGAGACAACATACCTGCAATCATAAGCAGGGGCTCTAGGTTACCAATACCCTGGCTAATGTTACCTGGCTTAGTCAGGTTTCCCTTTCAGTGACCACCCCAGTTAGCCCTGCCCTGAGCATAACCACAACTGGCCTGCACCTCCATACAGTTTGGATAATAAGAGCCATCCTTAGTTTCTCTGAATGGCTGCAGATGCTTTTTCTCTAAATGGCCTTTGCCTATTCTTCTCCATAAGGTCCCTTGCCTTTATGCACAGCAATAGCAAATCCTGTATCTGCATAGAGCTTGGATGATAAGACTATGCCCTTGTCACTTCTGCTTTTCATTCTGCATAGTTTGAAACATCCAATGCCAGGTATACACTGGAAAGCCCTACCTTTCCCCTCTGGGTTGTAATAAAGGCAAGAACCTGAAACCGACATGTGCTTCTACACTCTCAACTTCCTCCATGGACCCTAAAGGGAGCCCAAGTTATGTAAGTCCTCATTCTCCTTAGTATTTTTCAAAACCACACCCAACTCAGATTTCATTAATGCTATTCCAGAAGAGCATATTATGTGTTTCTCTCATCATATGGTGTGTGTGTGTGTGTGTGTGTGTGTTTAAGGGGAGGGAGAAAAAAAATCTAGCATTTAGATATTCAAATATATAGGTTCTGAATTTATATCAGATTTACATTTGGAGAACAGGGGACAGAAGCTCATGGCAAGGCCAACATGTAGAAAAATGTTGGATGAATAAGAAAAAAATGTCATTTATTTTTTTAGTGGATGCTTGAGCTAGAAGCTCAAGCACTTCATATTCTTAATAAGAAACTGTGGCTCAGAGAGTTGCCTAAGTGATCTTTCCAAGATTGCACAAGAAGAAATGGAGAAAGAAATAAAATAGCCACCTGTGTTTAATGCTTACATTCTTGCTTTGTGTCACCACAGTATCTTTTGCAAAGTAGACATTTGCCAAATTCCCTATATCTCCATTCCCTCATTTTTTCCTGACCATTACTGTTTCAGTATAAACATGTTATAAAATGATGGTAGAGGCTTTCCTTGCTTTACTTTAAAATTGGCCATTAAAAGCATAACATTAACTAGCAGATTCATCATAATCTTTAGTTAAGGGCAGAATTTCCTAATTGGCTCATGCATTTCTATTTTATGTTTTTGTTTTTAATACTGCCTTAAGCAATGATAAGCATGACATGTAAAAGGAAAAATTAGAGCCTTGAAAAAATCTAAATTCAGCTATTACAATTTCAGAGACATATGGTGTTCAGTTCCTATTGTTCAATTTCTCTTATTCCAGCCACATTTACATCCTAAGTATTTTTCTTTTCTTCTTTCCTTTTCATATTCTGTTTTTACAGAATCCTTCTAAGTTATATTCTCAAATATTTCTGTCCCTGAATCATTTCCTCTTTGATCTCTTTTATAACCTAACGTTTTCCTTGCAATTTCTTTTCTCACAGGATTGTAGTTTAACTGTTTTCTGATTTCTTACTTGTAGGCTGCCCACATATTCACTGTGCCTGCAATTCTTTCTTTGATTTCCACAACCCAATTCCACTGGAATCTCAGTCTGCCCAGCCCTATGGTCCACATGGGAGATGAAAGCTCAGTCCCGCAGCATGACTGGAATCCTAGCCAAGCTGTTTCTGATCACTATCCTGCAATGGTGGAAGGCAATCCTGACCATGTAGAGGCTAAACTTCTGCATGGTCTTGCCAGAGAAAACTAATGAAGAGAGTGAAAGAAGAAAAGCAGGCTATGAGACTTCTGAACAGGAAGTAAGTCTGATCTAATGAGAAGCCCACTCCTCATGCAAACTGACAAAAACATTTCAACTCTTCTTTCACCACCTACTTCTCTAATATGAATAATTGACATTTAATCCATCTAATAAAAAATGGTAGGCAAACACAGTCTATGCCCCACATTCAAATCCCAAAGCAACTACATATTGAAATTAAGACCCTTCTCTGAATGAAATAAAAAAAACATCCTGATAGGCAAAATTATTGTCAACATCTAGTTTCTGGTTTTGATTTCTAATATACAAATGACAAAATGTTGAAAGTCAAAAATGTGGTGACTATTGCATGCTTTTTCTATGTCTCTTGGCCCAGCTGGAGCTGAAACTATGGGGATTGTATATTTTACCCCTGGGACACCTGCAGGAAGTACTGAGTCTCAAATGCTGCAGTCTCTGAGATGGGCAGAAGCTGGCAGTGCATAACCTCACTGGGCCAAGTGACAGTACCCATGATCCTTCAGTTTTGCTGGATCTTGAAGTATAATTCAGGCAAATTATGCCCTGGGCAGGCTATAACAGAGAAGAAATCTGTAGCTGCCTGGATTTGTCTGACCAGGAGCTGATGCCCTGGAACTGCATGGTTGTCAACTCAGAGGGCACAAAGGACTAGAGTTCTTCCTCTTGCCCCTATTAACAGGTGTTGTTCCCAACGCATTTTGTTAATGTAAACTTCAGACCATTCAAGGAACATTTGGTGGTGTCTGCCCTCTCATGTGGAGGGCTGCACTCATTTTCAAGGCAAACTGAAACTGACCCAGCTGCTCCTTCTCATTTCAGTGAATTATACACCTTGTCAAAGGACCCTGAGTTCTGTGCCTAGCTCTGATCTGCATCCCTGCTCCCCTTCCACCTCCAGGCCCACCCATATACCCCTCCTAATCCTGACTCTACAACCCAAATTCTATTCCTACAGGTGAATAAAAATTTCATTAGTCTCATAAGGAAAAAGGCTTTAATCATTGTGTGTTAGAGAAGAACCATGACAATCTTAGTAGATTATAAAAGGATCCTTAGCATATTAGTGATTGCATGAAATGGTTTGCTAATTTGAAAACATTTAAATCACTAAGGAGAGGAACAAACTAAGAAATACTCTCCACTGCACATACCTCAAGGTGTCTAGGTATGCAGTGCACAGACCCAGTGGAAGAGTCTAGAGGGGCACTATGAGGGCCCTCACAGTGGTGTCTCACCCTCCTTCCCAAGTGCTGGTCTAAGGGAGTGAAGCTGTGGGTGTTCCTTTCCTTTCCAGGTTTCTCCATGAATTAAGCCTTGGTTTTCATCAGCTTTTGGGGGCAGCATGTGTTCCAGGGGGTCCTCTGGATTCACACTTGCCCAACTCCACCCATGTCAAACTCTCCTGGCTGTTTCAGGACCTATTAGGCAGCACTGTCTCTAGTATCCACTTCTTCTTGAGGTGATTGTAGCTCCTTTGCATGACAGGCATTGTCTCTTGGATAGGTGGGTCTTGACAGTGTTTTTGGCCCTTCTGGACTTCAGGAACATGCTCATGCATGGGGAAAGCCCATGGCTGCTGCCCACATGCATGGTAGATCACATTGGATAAAAGCTCAGGGCCTTTGCTGCAGCAGTGGCAGAGTGCTTCAAAGTTATCCATTGCCCAATCACAGTCAAGTTCTTGGCTCAGACATGTGGCACATGGGGCTCTGGACTTGCCCATCCCCAAAACACATATTCCAAGGTGGGTGGTTGGAGATCCATAGCTTCAGCCTCCTGAGCAGGCCAAGTTATGTAGCTGGTCTAGAAAGAGGGGCAAATGATTCAGTTGAGTTCTGTCACTGGGTTTTTATAGTGTCCTGTCTAGTCTACAAAGACTGAAGCCAAAATCTGAAGAATACATGGGGACTGACATTCATTTGGCTTACAAATTGCTTCAGAGCCTGATAGGACTAAAGTGAAAATTTTATCATTCTAGATAGCTCTATTGAAATTCAGGATTGTGATGAGTGAATCAGGCAGTGGTCTGGGGAAAGGAAGGAGGTCCATGATATTATGGGGGTGGGATCCAATTAGTAGGCATTTCCAGGCAATATAGACAGTCTCTTCTTGTGTCAGCCACCGGGCACTAACCTTTTCATGCTTAATTCTCAAAAAAGCCCTCAGCTGGAGCTAAATCTGAAATATCAGACTGGGAACTACATCTAATAAGATTGCTTTTTCAACACAATTCAACCATGAATTCAGAATTTTGCCTAAAGACCTACTAATGAAAAATAAATAAAAATGTAGGATTGTGAAGTGATCTGGGGCTCTTGGATGAAGAATTTTGTAATGAATAGTATGCAAAGATTTTAAAGTTCCTTTCAACAGACTAGTACTTGAAAATAGTTATGAAATAAAAGTTGACTGAAAATTCTATTATGTTGGTCACATCCAATTTTTATATATTTTTAAATGTAATTATTAGGGCTAATTTTAAACAGAAAATAACTTCAGATATTAACTGAAAAATGCACAACCAAAGATGATGTGTTGTAATTGTTATATAGTGTTAACCTGTCTGTAAATAGCAACCACGAATGGAAAATCAATAAACAACTAATTAGGCAGTAATTTCTGTTGGTGCATATATTTTTCCATTTAAAATTTCATTATCTGTCTCATAACTTAGAATTAAAATTAGTTTCAAACTTAAAAGAAAAATAAAGTTGTCTGTTCTGGCATATTGGAGGACATAGGGATGAAAAATCCCCACAACCTTGAGTCAGGCAATGGTTCATTCCCTACATTAAAAATGTATTGCAGTCTAATTCTGTCACTCTCAGGAGCACAGATTCCAAAATAGAACCCACTGATAAGGCATCAGTCTCTGGGGCTATCCCCCCTTATATAGGACCAGGGTGTCTCCAGAGCTCTCAGGAACCCCACTGAGTGGGGTGATAGGCACTTAGATGTTCTATGAGCTCCTACT
>JAKSZT010037117.1:2341019-2392506 GCA_026826555.1 Tolypeutes matacus | reverse complement strand
AAAAAAAAAAGAATCTACTCAGAAAGAGGTTGGGAAAGGAGATATATAGGGGATTGAAGGCTTTGATAAGCCCTTATCAAAGGGAATCCTTTCATTCCTGGGGAATCCACGAGGCCACGTGCCTGCCCAAGGCCAGACACATGCTCAGAAAAGCCCTGAGAAAACCCTAAGCTTTTACCTCCAGCTGATCTTGAGGCTCCTCATCAGCAGGAAGTGACAGCTAAGGCAGAACTGTCAACAGCCTGTTTAAGTTCAGCAACGGGGTACCTCAACTTAGAGCCAATCTGCAAAAACCAGAAGATGTCCAGAGAATTAAGCTCTGTGTGCTCTGGGAAGTGAGTGATTAAAAGGATTAGGCAAAACATGGTCAATGTAATGTGTAAAGTGAACTCGATTATGAAATGGTACTTACAATTTGTTACAGGTATTTAAGAGAATGTTCATGCAAGTGGATAATAACTGAAGGTACATGCTGAAATATACTATTAAAATTGTGGGGGGATCCATGGTTTTGTTCAGTTAAAGTTTTCATTTAATAATAATGTATTTAAAACAAAAATAAATAATAAAAAGGAATAAATTGATACAAAAAACAAAACAAAACAAAACAAAACAAAAAAAAAAAACAAAACAAAACAAAACAAAAAAAATGTATTGCAGTCTTCTATCTCCAGGAGGTCTGTGAAGAAGGCGGCGGCCGGGGTGCCTGCTGATGGGGCTGGTGGCACTAGGTACTCCTCATCCGGGGCTCCTCAGCCGCTGTGGGCCATGGCTCCTGGAAGGACTGGAGTTCCTGAGCTCCACTTCCCTACACGCAGCCGTGCCATGACCCCAGTATCCCAGCTCCATACCTTCCACAGCGTCGTCTCACACCCGCCCACTGCTCGCTGACGCGAAGCCAGTACATCTGACGCAGATGCCGCCAGTGCCCGGTCCTGGACTGCGGCTGCTCTATCATTGCTTATGCCTGTGCCTGCTGCACAAGGCTGACCTGCGGAGGAAGGCTGCCAGACTGAGCTCTGCTAACACCACAAGCAGACATGACATCCGAAATGAACCTGCTGTATGACCCATCAATAGAGGGCACAGAATTTGAAATACAGAGCAAGTACCTTCAGCTCTGTTAAGGGCAAGAATCTAGACCAGATGACATAAGGCCGTGCACAGGATGCAATGCTGACATCATCAAGACAAATAGAGGAAGCTATATCACATGACCTATGCATTATGTGGCTGTGGATTTTGCTGGCTGTGTCTGAAAGAGATCTCAGACTTACACTATCTCAGCCCCTTCAGCTGCACATTCCAGGGCAAGAAACCATGTAGCAAGAAGAGGAAAATTCTGGGCACATTGATTGGTGCTCTGGTGGGGATTTCCCTCATGGCTGGCATTGCCATTCACAGTGGCAGATGCCTGGTGAGTGTGTTTGAGTCCCAGCATGGGGGGAAACAGCCTGAAGCCCTGACTAGTGCATTGGTCACCAGTGGAAGCCCTATAGATGAACTCAGTTTCTAGTAGGGCCCTTACAGGGAAATAGCCAGCTTTGTAGTGCCCTCAGTGGACATGCTGAAAGGGGGCATTCTGTCCATGGGCAAGGGAAAATGCAGCAGTTTACAAGTCCAAGCTAATGCCCAAAAGGAGGATTTCCCAAAGACCAGGTCAGTCTTTCTGGAATTATGACAATGGAAGAACACATGTGATGGCCAGCTCCAAAATCAGTTCCTGCAACCCAAAGGACAGAGTGTGCAACAATATGGAAATCCAAGTGGACATCAAAGACAAACCAAGACACTATCAACTAGGGATTAGAAGCAGCAGGGAGGATTCCCACTGTGATTCTGCTCAGATGACAGAGTTGAAGAGAAAGGTAGTGGCAGTGATGGTGGTGGTGGCCACAGTGAGGAGGATCCCTCCTGCAAACACCAAAGCCCTGGGCAGAAAGACTGGCTGACTAGCATACCCGGGAACACCAGCCTGGCCAGTCTGAGAGCATCCACAGTGACCTGGAGAACTCTGATACACAGTCAAATGATGTGCCAGATATCTCCTCAGATGAGTGTGGCTCCCCTGCTCCCAGCCTGCACCCTGCCCCTCTACCCCAGAACCCAGGATGCACCCAACCCAAGTGCCCATATGAACCTCCCTGCCCCAGCTGATAGGCAGACTGTCTTGAAGCCAGATGGTACAGAAATGAGAGTATGATGTAGAATGAATGTTCTTGTTCTGAGAAGCACACTTATTATAACTGTATCATCTGGAATCCTTTTATTTTCTGGGGGTGAGGGGTGGGTGCTACATATTTTAATTTTAAAAGTATCTGGTCAATTTTTCCTCAGGAAAATTCTGAGAAGTTTGAAATTTCTTACAAGACAAAACATGGAAATTTTTCCTTTAGTTCCACCCCCTGTTATCCATATTTTGGTTTTAATTTATTGGTTAAGCTCACAGTGGTGATCTGTGAGGTTTGTGAGTATATATATATGTATGTGTGTATATTGTATGTATACTAACATATTACTGAAACAAACATTTTAATAAAGATTTCTGTCATAAATCAACTCAACTCATTTTTCTTGGCTTGGATAGTCCTACAGAGCCAAGTGTTTGGTTAAACATGATGGTATCTCTTTGAAAGTCTCTTCAGCTGAGCTTTTCTAATTCTAGGGAAGAAAGATTGTATTCAAGTCAGACTACCATTGATCCATCTATGAAGCAAAGATTCCTTTCAGCATGACAGGAAGCAAAACTAGGCTTGGCTTTGAGCCATAAAGTCAGACTAAAGAATTATTAGCTGAGTCAGCCAGGTAGAAAATCTATACATTAAAATGAATCATGCTTGCCCTCAAGAGACAGCTGTGCAGTTTTCCCTTGAATGATTTATTTAACTTTTCCTGCATTGCTGTCACTTGTAGTCATGTGCTTCAGAGGAGGGAAGGAGGTGGTGGTCTAGGGTAACTCTTAAGAGAAATCCCAATGGATGTTACAGGGTTACCAGTTGGGGAATAGAAGTATTTTTATTGGAGGGAGAAATGTACTAATTCTGCATAATAAACAAGCAGAATCTTATATGTTTGCTGTGTTCTAAGGTACAATCTCCTTGTTTCAAAAAGCTTTTTCAGTTTTCTCAGTTCCAAGAGTTTTCTGTTTCTTAGCATTCTCAAACCTTTTCTGAATCTAGTTAAAGTAAGAGAGACTAAGTAGTCTGACTGAAATTTATAATGAAAGGAGAAATGACACATCATCAAAATCTCTGAACATATTTAATTTTCTCTGATCTTATAACTTTGTCAAGGCTGAGCCAAGTTAATATTATTTAGATTTTTTCCTCTGCCTAGAATGATGTCCTTAGACATGAAAGGACATACATAGCATTGTAGGAAATTTTTTAAAACTTTCATGAGACCTGATATATGATTGCAAATCTGTGGCTGTTTGTGGCTCTTACTCTCCCCTAATTCTCTCAACTTTCAGATTATATTTAAAGCATTTCCATTGTCAACTTTCTTTATTAAATTAGCCCTGGGCCCAGAGGAAGAACTGAAAACACCCTTTCACAGATTGTTTTCTGTTTCCTTCTACAGATGCTCATGTTCTGTCTTCCTGGCCTGTGTCTACAGTGAGGTTGATGTGTCTGGACAACAAACAACTTGGAAGATGCTTATCTGTTGAGCACTGCAGCCAGAGCTAGTGCTGACTGTACCTAGGAGAGGAAATGCTGTTAATGGACTTTGGGTGTCCAGAAGAAAGTTCCCTAGAGTTATTCCTTGTGTGTAAAAAGGAAACTGTTTGGAAAAAAAGAGGCAGATGAAATGCAAATTAATTCATCCTCTCTTGAAACCTCATCAAGGGAACAAATAAGTTGGATAAAAACAAAAATTTTGCAAGAGTTTGCAGCCAAACTTGTATTCTTATCTCATCTATTTGCTTACTGTTGTAAGTTGTGGCAAATTACTCTCCGAATTTGTTTTCATTTAGCCAAAATGAGTATATTAATCTTAATTGTGGGGTTGCAAAGATTAAGTGAGATTATGTATTGAAACATGGGTAAAGGTCCATGTTTCCTCTTCCTGCAGAAATAATAAGAAATAACTTTTAGGGAGATTCTGGGTGTCATTTAAGAAAGGAAATCTTAGTTATTGAGAACAGAGCATATGGAAAAATAAGCTTATTCTAATACTTTGCAACTATCCTGTTGTAGTGCTCAGGCATGAGATGAAAAGGTCCAATGGCACCACTTGGAGAACAAAATGAGTAGCCCATTGGAAAAGTTGGTTCTTGGCTTAGAAAAGGAGAAAGTGAAATATCCCTTGCACACAGCATTCATTCACTCTGGAACTTCCTGTTGTGTTTCAGGTATAGGATGCAGCAATGAGGAAAACACAAAATTCTTCTCCCCATCAAACTTAAACTCTAGTGGGGAAGGGCAATCAGATATATATTCTGGATAGGGATAAGTACACTCAAGAAAAGCAAGAAAAGGGAATAGAGATGGTGCTACCTTAGATAGGTGGTATAGGCATCTTTGATTAAGGTATATTTTATTAGAGACTTGAATGAAGCGAGGAAACAAACCATGTAGACATCTAGGGAAAAATCATACAAGACAAGAGGAGACAATAAATTAAAAGGCACTTAAGTGGAGCATCCTTGGTCTGTTTTAAAACAAAGCAAAACAGGGAGGCGGCTGTGGCTCAATCAGTAGGGCTCCCGTTTGCCATGTGGGGGGCCCCGCGGGCCGACCAGCACGGCGTGGTTGGCTGACCCGGCGAGCGCAGGCAGCAAGGGGGGGGATAAATGAATAAATAAAATCTTTAAAAAAAAAACAAACAAACAAACAAACAAACAAACAAAACAAATCAGCATAGAGACCTGTATGGAACAAAGAAGACCTAGGAAGAGAATGGTAGATTAGGTTGAAGGGATGGCTGGGAGCAAGATTATGTAGATAAAACAAAACAATTCTGAAGACAAAGAAACTCTAGATTTTTCTGAGGCCAGGAAGTGAAGTAATCTTGGAAGCCACAGAGAAGGAACTTCCAGTCAACTTTCAAATGGCCAGAGACTGATGGTGGAGGAGGGCATGATGAGTCATCAATCTTAGTGGGATAGGTCAATGGAAAAAATATTATCCATATGGTAAATGGATACTCATCATCTGAAAAAATGCCAATGAGATCCTGCTGAGTTGTGCATAAGTGTAACCTCTGGAATCACCTCCAGACTCACTTTGAAATCTCTTAAACATATAAACTTACTTGTGTTTACCTTTTCTTCCTTCTGGCAAGTTCTTTTTCCAGTTGCACTGCTAGTTGGTGCTTGGTAATAATCCCTTGGTACCAGGGAGGATCATGTCTGAGAGTCATGACCCATGCTATGGGGAGGATAATCTATTTATAGCAGGGCCCCTGAGGGATCTGGAGACATCTAGACACTAAAATCAGGGCAACTAGCTCAGGAGCTAGGTGCCTTGCCAGCGGGCCCTACTTTGGAATTTATGCTCCCCAGTGTGGTAGAGTTGAACTCAGTTGTGATTTCCCTACATGGCTCTTCTGTCCTTCTATCTGAACCTATAAATAGTACTACAGTTGGTAGGTGTGTGTCCAAAAGACTTACATCTTTGGGCTGTCCATGTGCCAGCTGGGCCCTGAATCTCAATGAGGTTGCAATACCTACTCTCCAGTTCATTGGTCTCACCCAGTACAACTAACAAGTAGGTGATGATGGACAACCACTATATCCAGGAACTGATAGAGTCTACAACTGCAAACAAGAGAGTCCCATCCATGGGCCCTATGGTATTGAAGCTTCTCTCAATTAGAGGTGGAGTGGACATCACCATCCAGAACTCTTAGGATTGGGGAATGAACTATGGACTAAAGTAAACTTACTGGTATTCTACTATAGAATTATTGTAATTCTAGCAATGGAAGAAATTATATCATTGATGTGGAGGCAGTGGCCGCTGAAAGTTCTGAGGGCAGGGAGAGGGAAAAACAGGTATAATACCCCAATTCCTTACCATGGAATGATCAGGGGGCTGAGTGCAGAGCTGAGCTTCCACTCCACTCAATCCATGTGACTAAACCAAATGATGTAAGGTGTGGCTAATAATCACCACATTTTTCTGTCATCCATGTTGTCAGTGAGTGCTCATTTGAGATAGACTCTCCACACCTACTTGGAAGCAATAAGTATGAAGGGGACAGTACTAGTCAGGGCCAGTAAACAGTCTTGTACACCACTCTTTTCTCCATGGTGAGCTGAGCTTTCAACCCCAGCTGTAAATAAAAGTTGGAACCAGGAAATGAATCACAGTCTCCTTGCCTTTATCAGTTTTATATATGGGATGACAATTATTTAAAGACTATGGTTTTATTTTTAAAAGAGAAAGTTTAAAATAAGTGATCTCATTATTTTCTTTCCTTGTTAGGTGAAGAAACAGCTGCGTAGAGAGGTACTAAACATGCAGCAGAACCAGATTTAGAGCTCAGGTCTTTGCCTTGACCTACTCATTTTAGAAAATCATATATATATGATTGCAGCAGGTTGAATGATGTACCCCAGGGGGGAAAAAGAACTGCTCTTAATCTTAATCCCATTTTTGTGAGTTTGAACCCATTATAAACAGGACTTTGGAATATATTATTTTTAGTTCAGATTTGGCCAACTGAGTTGGATTCTGTCTTAATCCTGTTACTGGAGGACTTATAAAAGAGAAAACTCTGGGGTGGAGCCACAGCCTGGAAGTCATTGGAACCCAGAAAAGAAAGGAGAGGGCATTACCATGGGTCAGGAAAGTCAAGGAACTCAAAGATTTTCACTGAGCCAGAATGCCACCAAACCTAGAAAGAAGCAAGCCTTCTAGCTTCTGAGACCATGAGCCCCAACATTCCTACTGTTTAATCCAACTCATTGTGTAGTATTTGTCAAAGCAGCCAGGAAACTCTAACATATATAATTGGACAGCAGTTTCTACCCAGTGAATGTGTTTTGAATATGGTGGACTGAGTAATTTCTCCTGGACCTTCAAAGATATCTAGTTCTTAATCCCTGGAAAATATGAATGTTAGCCAATATAGGAAAATGGTATTTGTAATTAAGTTAAGGATCTTGAGATGAAGATATTATTCTGGTGGTCCCTAAGTGCTACTCAAGTGTTCTCATAAGAAGGAGTCAAGGGAGCAGATGTAGCTCAAGTGGTTGAGCAACTGTTCCACATGAACAAGGTCTTGAATTTGATCCCCATTACCTCCTAAAAACAAACAAATGAAAAAACCAACCCTAACTGGGGAGTGGATGCAAATCAGTGGTTGAGTGCTTGCTTCCCGTGTACAAGGTTTTGGGTCCCAACCCTGATACCTCCAAAAAAATGAGTCAGACATATATTTTACTATACATAGGAGAGAAAGTGATGTCACAACCACAGCAGAGGCAGAGATTTCAAGAGATTATGAAGTAGGCTGATGATGGAGGAAGGAATCAAGTGTCAAGAAATGCTATGAGCTACCACAAGTTGAAAAGACAAAGAATGCAGCTCTCGAGACTGAAAAGGCAAGGAAATATATTCTTTCTGAGAGCTTCCAGAAGGGGTGCAGCCCAGGTGACACATTGGGTTCAGACAAGCAAAACTGATTTTGGATTTATGACCTAAGAACTTTAAAAGAAAAATATGTGTTGTTATCCACCAAGTTTGTGGCAAGTTGTTACAGAAGCTGTAGGAAATTAATGCATGAAACATAATCTCTATAAACTGGGCTTCAATGGGAAGTAATGTGAGGTGTTGGAAAGCCACATGAGTACTTGTCAGAATAATCAGAGAAATCAAATTAAATACATGCTGGCTTTATATTTCTCTTCCCAGGGCTGCAGAATCAAAGGTCTCCTTTTCCATGTCTATGGAGCTCTCTCTTTTCCTGTGTCCTCTTCTGTATCTGTTTATATAAGCCCACAAAGAGGGCAAAGACTTAACAGTGAGTCATGCCTGACTTATGTGTTTGAGTCAAAACCCTAATCTTAACAGGTAATTTAATCAAAGACATCTCAGGTGAATATAATACAGTCAAAGAGGATTACACCCAGAGGAACAAACAAGTTTACAAACATAATACTTTTTTGGAATTCATAAATAATATCAGACTGCTACACTAAGTGAAAGAAGTCATTGAATAGGCTACCATACTGTATGATTGCAAATATATGACATTCTGAAAAAAGAAAAACAATGGAGAAAGTAAAAAGATCAGTGGTTGCCAGGGTTTAGGGGCAAGGATTAATAGTTGGAAGAGAGGTTAAGGGAGTAAAACTATTCTGTAATATCCTATATGGTGGATACATGACATTATGCATTTGTCAAAAGTCATAAAATTGTACAACAAAAAGTGTGAAACCATGTAATCTATGGACTTTAATAACAGTGCTTCCATATTGGTTCATCATTTTTTTCAAAAGACAGCCAGATTTTATTTTATTTTATGGCTGAAAATCATCAACTGATTGATATTTACTGATAAAATACAGACCCGAATGAGTACCTTCATGAAAAAGCAAATATTTTAAAGTTCACTTGTGGTTTTCCATAGCCCTGTGTTTATGTTGATAATCTTTTATAATTGTTACTTGTAACTACAGAATGTTCAAAGGTTTGTATAAAAATATTAAACAATGTTGCATATGATAGATAACCATGGAACAATTATAAAAAATGAGATAATATGGTGATAGAAAAGGTCTCCAAGACACACTTAAAAAATATCAGGATGTTACAGTAAAAGTGCATTGATAGGTTTTTTTCTGATGGTAAATGCATTTCATTATTTATTTAGAGATTTAAGATCTCACACTAGGTTCTTTCAAGCTGGTGAACACTGACAAATTATTTCTCCCACAGAACTATAACCACACTGTCCCAGACAGTATAAATATATGGTTGAGCTAACATTAATACATACCACCATTTTACCAATTATATAACAAAACAAATGATCAAGTATCCAAATATTAAATTACATAGCTCAAAACACATATGAAATATTAGATGTCTGTGAATTCATTAACAGAAACACACTTCTTTTTTTGTAAGAGCTTAGGAAGAGAAGGGAAAAATCACACTTCACAAACAAAAATAATAGCTGTAAACAACTTCCAAAAGATATGTAAAAAATTACAGAATATAAAAAATTTTATGAATAAGAATTATTGTAGTTGCCATAACAAAGCATCTCTACCTTTAAAAATATTTATTAAAGAACATATTCTACATGTTTTGCACAAGACAAAGGCAACATTTTACAAAAAATATTTAATAGCCCCTTCTCATTCATTTGTCAGGTCATCACACTTAACTTACACCCCAATGTGCAAACATTTAATTAACTGCAAGGCTTTTTTTTTTTGTCAAGAGACATTAAAGACATGAGTTTCTGTACAAAGCAGATTTTCAAAATGCAGGTTTTCTCTAAAGTCACAAAATGAGATTTATAGATAGACATTAAATAATCAATGTGACTTGGTATAAATCCCAACAAAATTCAATGGTCGTGCAACCCTGATGTGTACTGGTACAAATGTGGGAGATATAAACATAAGATGATCAGGCAAATAACCATATAGGGCCTACTTTCAATATTTTAAATTACTGAAGGAATAAATCACATAAGGTCTTGAATGTTCATATTTCCTGGGATTTTAAATTCTGTATGATACTGAAAATTACAAGTATTGTGCTGAGTATTTTGTACCTAATTCTCAAAATTTCTTATATATTGATAAGATCCTGGCATGGGAGCAGATTTAAAGAAGACACAACTCAATACTGAATGATTTCAGGAAAGGTCAATTGTTACAAATGATAAGCCTATTTTAAATACAGAGCACAAGAATCTTTTGCTAAGTTTCCAAATAGGCTGATTGTAACCCAAAGAGGTTGAAATTCTGTCAAACTTTCCTGGTAAAACTGCTTTTCAATCCTCCTATGGAAACTTGCTTAGACTTATTCACCAATATGTTGGCTAACATGTTTCACAAATTAGGTCCTCTCTCAAGTTCCACTTCCATGTCAATAGCAGAGGCACTCCAATTTTATTGCATGCAACAGATGTTTCTGTGACCGTTGGAATCTTTGAAGAGCAGCCATGTTTTAGAATGATACTTCTCCAAATACAAAAGTTGCCTGCTGTTACAAAGCTCCGTGCCACTTTCATCTTAAGGGCTCTTCTCCATCTTCATATTCCATTCCACCTTCAATCAATGCTAGGGCAACAAGCAGTGGCGCTCTCCCAAACAATTTTGTCTGACCCGTGGATCTTCACCAGCTGTTCAGCCACTTCCCTTGTCCATCTGGGCTTCCATCATCTATGATTATAGTTACATAGTTGATTCCACTGTCTGAGAAACTTTTTACCAGCAGCCACATGATGAGCGGCAAGTTATCTCCCTCTTTGTAGGTGGACAAAAGGCCAAAATATTTGTCCTGATGCAGGGCATGCTTCCCCCACCCCCAGCTCCCACACAGACCTAAGAGGTGTACCATAGTCTTCAATGGAGGAGATGGTGGGACTCAGTTCATCTTTTGAATAAATGTACTGCACCTAATATAGGAAGCTAATAAAAGGGTCACTTTATGGGAGGAGAGTGAGTATATGATAATTCTCTGTAAGTTTTGTGCAATTTTTTCTCTAAGCCTGAAACTGCTATAAAAGATAAAACCTATTAATTGAAAATAAAGAAACTCCATAACCTTACCCTATTACCAATCTACCCCACCAATCTACTTTCTTAAGTTTGTAAATTTCCCTTTTCTGAATGTATATATGAATGGACTCATGCTAGATTTAATCTTATGTGACTGGCTGTTTTCACTTATAATATTTTCAATGTTCATCTATGTAGAAACATACGTCAGTACTTCATTCTTTTTAATGGGCTGATAAATATTCCAGTGTATGGCTATATCAAATTTTGCTTACCCTTTCATCAGTTGGTGGGCATTTACTTTATTACCACATTTGGAAATGTTAATAATACTGCTACACAGATTTGTGTGCAAATTTTCACATAGACATGTTTCACTACTCTGGGCATATACCTATAAGTGGATTTGCAAGGTCTAGTGATAACCCTCTTTTTTGTCATTAGAGGAAATTTCTGTTTGACAAAGCAGTTGCAACATTTTACATTCCAACAAGCAATGTAAAGGGTTCTGATATCAACATATCCATGTGAACACTTGTAATTACATGACTTTTTCCTTCCAGCCCTCTTAATGGCTAAGTGTAATCTCACCCTCCCTCTGCTTTCTATTGGTATGTGTCCATATTAGGAGGTTCTAACTGGATGGTATACAAAGCTGCCTTCCTGTTGGAAATTATTTGAGAAAGATTCTTACCAGTTTTAACAGTGGCTGGATTCTTTAGCCTCCCATTTGAACTTAAAAAAAAAAAAATTAGATCTTAGTATTTTTCATCTTCTTAATTTCTCTGCCTTCTTCTGTCTCTTCTGGAAACCATTATGACATATTGTGGGCATGTAGTGATGAATAAAGAAGAGTCTCAACACTCAAGGAGCTCAGCCTAAGGAGAGGGAATAAGAATCCAATGGTACATATACTTTCAAATGTCTCCTGGTTTTCTCCACCTGGGTGTCCCAGAAGTCATCCCAAAATAAATATGCAAAACCATGGTATTCTTCTGTACCCTATGTGACTGGCTCTTGAGGTTGAATATCTTTTCATATGCATATTGGTCATTTGTATATCTCATTGGAAAATATTAAGGTCCATTGCTCATTTTTTAATTGTGTTGTTTTTCATTGTTTATTATTGAGATATGAGTCTTTATATACTGAAGAGTCAAGTCCTCTATGAGATATATGATATTCCCATTATGATGGTGGCTGCTATAGTTTCTGTAGGATACCCTTTGAATCACAAAGCATTAATTTTTCATAAAATCCATTTTATTTAGTTTTCCATTTGTGGCTGGTGTCATATCTGTGAATATTATACCAAATCTAATGAAGATAAACCCCTGTTTTCCTCTAATAATTTTATAATTTAATCTCTTATTTAGATCTTTGATCCATTTTGTGTTAATTTTTCTATATGGTGAAGTATAAGAGCCTAAGTTTATTCTTTTCCATGTGAATATTTTGTTAACTGAGCAACATCTTTTAAAACTCTTTCCATTGAATGGTATTGGTAACCTTTTAAAAAATTATGTGCTCATAGATTTACAGTTTTATTCCTGGACTTTCAATTCTATTCCATTGAACTATAAGTTTATTCATGTGCTGTACCACACTATCTTGAACCATTGCTTTGTTCTACATTTGAAATCAAGATGTTTGAGTCCATCTATTTTGTTCTTTTTCTTATTGTTGGGTCCCTTGCAATTCCTTATGATTTTTATTTATTTATTTATTTATTTTTAAAGATTTTATTTATTTATTCATTTATCCCCCCCTTGCTGCTTGTGCTCGCTGGGTCAGCTAACCACGCTGTGCTGGCGGGCCTGCCCTCACCAGGAGGCCCCGGGAACCGAACCCGGGGCCTCCCATATGGCAAACGGGAGCCCCACTGATTGAGCCACAGCCGCTTCCCTCCTTATGATTTTTAAAACTAGCTTGACAATTTCTACAAAGAAATCAGGTAAGGTTTTGATATGGACTGCATTGACTCTATAGATCAGTTTAGAAGCATCACTGTATTAACAATATTAAGCCTTCTGATCCATGAATATGGAATGGTTTTCATTTATTAAAATATTCATTACCTACTTTCAACAAGGCTTTGCAGTTTTGAGTGAATACATTTTGCACATCTTTTGTTAAATTGATTCCTAATTATTTTTTTAAATTTTTGGTGGTATTGTAAAGTGACAAGAGCAAAAAATTTGGTATTGTATCTCAGTATCTGATCTTAGAAGGAAAACATACTGTCTTTCATTATTAATTGTGATGTTAAAATAATTTTGTATTCATGGGATAAATCCCACTTGATCATGGTAGATATTTCTTTTTATGTTACTGTATTCAGCTTGCTAGTATTTTATTGTGAAGTTTTGCATTCATATAGAAAGTGATATATTGGTCTATAGTTTTATTTTCATGCAATAGTTTTGTGTCATTTTGGTAGGAGAATAAATTTGGCTTCATGAAATGAAGTAGGAAATATGCCCTTTATTTTTGAAGGTTTTGTGCATATGAATTGTTCTCTAAATATTTGGTAGGATTCCCTGGTGAGGCCATTGGACAAGGGATAATTTTTAAAGTGATTACTATGTCAACATTTTCACTTGTAAAATGTACATTCTGTACTATTTTCATAGTTTATATCTTTCTAGGAATTTGTCCATGTCAACTAAGATATTTAATCTTTGACGATATGTAATTTATAGGATTTCATTGTAATCCTTTTAATTTTTATAAAGTTAGTAGTGATATCCCCCTTCATTTCTAATTTTAGTAATTTGTGTATTTTCTCTTTTTTTCTGGTTAATGTAGCTAAGGGCTTACCAATTTCCTTGGTCCTTTCAAATTAACAGCTTTTGGTTTCATAGATATTCTGTTGTTTTTCTACTATCTTTACCTTAATTTATGTTCAAATCTTTGTCATTTCCTTCTCTCTGCTTCTTTTGGTTTAACTTTCTCTACTTATTTCAGTGTCTTAAGGTGGAAGTTTAAGTTATTGATTTAAGAGATTTATTCTGTCTGAGTATAGGCATTTACAGTTATAAATTTGCCTCTAAGCAGTTCTTTTTAATTTTTAATTTTTACTTTTAAAGAAGCTTTAGGTTATATAAATGTTACACCAAAAAATATTGAAAATTAAAAGACAAAAAATCCTTTTAAAAAATGGTCAAGTGCTTTGAAAACACACTTCTCCAAGGAAGAAATACAAATGGCTTAAAAGCACATGAAAAGATGCTCAACATCACTAGCTATTAGAGAAATGCAAATCAAAGCTACAATGAGATTTCAAATCTTACACCCATTATACTGGTGGTTATTAAAAAAGAGAGGGCTACAAGTGTTGGAGAAGATGTGGAGGAAAGGGTATGCTTATCCACCACTGGTGGGAATGTAGAATAGTTCAGCCATTGTGGAGGACAGTTTGACAGTTCCTCAGTAAACTAAACATACAACTGCCATGTGATCCAGCGATCCCACTTCTGGATAAATATCCAGAAGAACTGAAAGCAGGGACATGAGCAGATATATGCACATCAATGTTCATAGCATTATTCACTATTGCCAAAAGTTAGAAGTAGCCCAAATGTCCATCAACTGATGAATGGATAAGTAAATTTTGATATATACATACAATGGAATATTACTCAGCTGTAAGAAAGAATGCAGTATTAACACATGGGATAACATGGATGAATCTTGAAGACCTTATGTTGAGTGAAGTAAGCCAGACACTGAAAGACAAATATTACATGACCTCACCAACATAAATTAAGCAAATTGAGCAGACTCACAGAGCTAGAATCTGGAAGTTAGGTTTACAGGAGACTGAAAGGTAGTAAAGTGTTGTGAGCCAATGCCCATGTGGGCAAAATCTATGATAAGATGAAGGGGTATACTTGTGCAGTGGATGGGCATGACAGTGGTGCAGTTATGTTATTGGGCTCAGTGGTGATGGTATGTGAGGGGGGAAGAGTGAGTGGTTGGCTTGGATTATCCAAGGAACTAGAGGGAGGGTTGGGGGAAAGAGCAGGTGAACTCTGGGTATTTGCAGGTCTGTGGTTAAAGCTACAATGTTGGGAATGTTCTTTTGGCAAATATGGCAGGGGAAGGATACTGATATAAGGTGTTGGATGTGGGGGGGGCATACAAGTCAGGGAATAGCTGGGGTAGGCTTCTATGGAATATGTAAGTGTTCATCTGGCCAGAGAGTGTTATCTCAGTGGCTGGAGGCCAACACAATAAATAAGTAAATGTTAAACTCCCATCCTGGGGAGCCATGACATCTTCTCAAATAGAGGGGCAAGAGTCTCTTGAGAACAGAGGCAGTGCCTAATAAAAGAAAGCAGCCAATATGTCAAGCTGTCAATATTATTGCAAGTAACTATGACTCTTATTCTTCAAAAAGTGAAACCTAATCATTAACATAGGTCCCAAGAGGGAGGGAAGGATAGAATAGATGGAACATAGGGCATTCTTAGGGCATTGGAATTGTTCTGCATGATCTTGCAATAATGGATACAGGCCACTTTAAATTTCATCAAAACTTATAATATTGTATGGACCAAAATGTAAATCATAATGTAAACCATTGACCATAGTTAGCAACAATGCTTCGATATTTGTACATAAATTGTAATAAATGCACCATCTGCATGTAAAATGTTATCAATAAGGGAGAGGGGAAAAGGGGAGGACTTTCGGTATATGGGAATCCCCTCTATTCTCTATGTGACTTTTCTGTAACCTAAAGCCTTTTTGAAGATAAAATGGAAAAAAAAAATGACACTGGGGAAATATACCAAAGAAAATGTTGCTGTACATACAAGACATCAGATGTTACAGTGATGAAAGATGCAATCTCTAAATTTTTAAGAAAGTTAATTTTATTTGCTATTTTTAAAATTATCATTACTATTTAATTTTCTTATTGATTTGATTTGGACTTTGTTGGCTTCAGTTTTGGAGAGGTTTTGAATCTCAGAAAGGTCACAACTGTGGTAGGGGAGTGTAATGGTTAGGCTAATGGTTACTCAGCCAGGTAATTGTGTTCAGGTGTTTGGTCCAGCAAGCACTGGTCTAATTATAATACAAGAACATTTATGGACTTTGGTCACCACTGAATTTATTGGGTGGATGGCTGATTACATCTGCATCAATCAAGGAGATTGCTGTCACATTGACTGACACTTTTATCCAGTCAGTTGAGTACCTTAAAAGGGGAAATGATTTCAACTTTCAGAGAGAATTTCCCAGCTCATCTTTGGACAGCCAACTTCTCCCAGAAATTCATCAAGGACTTTTCATTGGACTTTCATCAGATCCCTTGGTTTGCAGCCTGCCTGTGGAACCTGGACTTGTCCAGGTCGTGTGAAAGATTCTTATAAAATCTCATATTATTGACAGATATCTCCTGTTGATTCTGTTTCCCAAAAGAACCCTGACTAATAGAGGTGGGATCATTGCTGCACAGTGTCAGTGATGAGTGTATGCCTGGAAGGGGGTTTACCTGAGTCATGTCTCTAAGGCACATGAATGTGTTCAAGTGGTCATGGGGAATTGTCACAGTGCATGGAGATCCATACCATAACTGAAAGAATATTGAATTCCCATCCTGAGGAGTTCTGCTACATTCTCTAATGGGACAGCAAGAATCCCCTGAATGCAGGGGCTTTATCTAGTGAAGGAGACTGGACCATTGTACCAGGCCCTTTATATTGATGATTGTACTTATGAATCTTTTCTTTTAAAATGGAAACTTAGCCAGTATTGCCTAAGAGTTATTTCCTGAGGGCCTCCTTGTTGCTTAAATGTAGCCTCTCTCTAAGTCAAACTCAGTATAAAAATGCATTAACTTCTCCCTGATCTGAGACATGATTCCTGGGGATAAGCCTCCCTGGCAACCAGGGATTATTACCAAGCACCAACTAGCAAAGCACCTGGAAAAAGACCTTCACCAAAATGGGGAAAGGATAAATACAAATTAGTTTTTATGACTAAGAGATTTCAAAGTGAGTTGGGAAGTCATTCTAGAGGTTATGCTTATGCACATCTTAGCAGGATCTCATTGAGTGCCACAGTAAATAGTGCCTCAAATAGCAAGACTCCTGAGAGTGTTAGAGACACCCAGACACTATAGGCAGGGCAGACAGCTCAGGAGTTTGGCACCCTGTCAGTGGGCCTTACTTTGGAATTTATGCTCCCCATTGTGAGAGAGCTGGACTCATTTGTGGTTTCCCTATACATGGCTTTTCTGCCTCTTTTATTTGAACCTATGATTAATACTATACTTGATAGGTGTATGTCCAAGAGACTTAAATTTTTGGTCTGTCCACATGCCAGTTTGGCCCTGAATCTCAGCAGAGTTGCAAGACCTACTCTAGAGCTCATTGGACTCACCCAGGATAACTAACAAGGAGATTATGATGGAAAATGCCCATTCCAAGGAACAGAAAGAGTCTGGAACTGCATGCAAGATAGCTCCATCCATCTGCATCAGGGCATCTAAGCCCCCTCTCAACTAGAGGCAGAGTGGGCATCACCATGCCCAAAGCCTCAGGATTGGGGAATGAACAATGGCCTAAAGTGTACTTAATATTACTCTACTGTAAACTTATTGTTATTCTAGCAATGGAAGAACTTCTAACATGATGTGGAGAATAGGTGTAATATGGGGGTATTTTCAGGACACTGGGATTGTCCTGCATGACATGGCAATAACCAATACAGGCCATTATATATTTTATAACTTGCAAAATTGTGTGGGACAGAATGTAAACTGTACTGTAAACTATAATCCATGGTTAGTGGCAATGTTTCAATATGTGTCCATCAATTGTAACAAATATAGGCTATTGCCCTATTGCCCAACATTAATGAAGGATGTTATTAATGTGGGAAAGTGTGGGAGGGGAAGGGATTGGGGGCTATGGAAATCCTCTATATTTTTATGTAACATTTTTGCAATCTAAATTTTCTTTTAAAAAAATAGGCTCTTCTGGGAAGATGGCAGACTAGTAAGACATGGGAATCTCTTCTCCAGAAAAATACCTAGAGGACAAGTGGAAACAGCCCCGAAAAAGATCTTCTAGGGTTTAGGATAGCAGGTGAAGGCTGCACAACACCCAGAGGAGAGAGGGACAGAAGAGGGAAATGGTGACAACAGAACCCTGAGTTGCAAGTAGCAGCTTTTGCTGCTGCCGGCACCCTCCCCCACCCTCTTCAGAATTCTCGGGCCTCTGGGCCTGTGACCACAGACAAAGGGGGCTTCAGGGATTTGCCACTCCAGAAAGGGGAGAGAGAAGGACACAGCCTTAGGCTGACTCAGGTTCTGACCTGAAATTTGGGCTGCGGAGCCCCACGGAACCTTCCACAGGGCGGTTTGCCCTGGAAGCCTAGAAAGGACTAGAGAAATCCGACCCTCCCAACCTCCCTCTCTTCTAGCCTAGACTAATTGTTGAGGACTCCATGGGAGAGGGGAGAGAGACCTGGGGCTGACCCTGCTTTGGACTCCCGGGTTTGGTCTGCCCTGCCCCTTCCAGGCTGGGTGGCGCTGCACCATTGTTTGCCTTGGAGCCTGCAAGGGGCTAAAGATATACAAACCTCCCAATCTCCTCCTCTACTAACAGGGACTGATTGTTGAGGATTCAGAAGGCAGTGGAAATATTTCCTAGCTGGGAAAAGGGGGTCGCTACGAGAGAAGTCTGGAGAACTGTCTCAGAAAGTTTGAATCACAGGGCTCTTAGCCCCTGGACAGGAAGCTCTATCATATTGATCTGGCCTGTGTCACAACAAATACACTCCGACAAGGCATTGAATTGAGAGCTGCCAACAAGCGCCATCTCCTGGCAGACCAAGGAAGTGCACATAAGAAAAGTAATAAGTAAGAGAGGCTTTTCCTGGCCTCTATAGCCTCCCTGCCCAAGGCCCTAGGAAATGAACCTACAACTGGGTCCAGTGCCCAGTTTTGAGCAACCAGCAGAACAATCCTAACAATCAAGGTTGAGCCAAAAATCAAAGAGCTGTGGTAACTCACAGCCTCCTGCCACTAAAACCCCATACAAGAGAAAGAGATAGAGCATCTAAGTAAAATACAAACTAACCAGATGCCTAAGCACCAGCAAAAGATTACGAGCCTTACTAAGAAAATAGAAGACATGGCCAAGAAAAGGAATACAGCAAAGTCCCAGAAGAGATGCAGAATTTGAGAGAACTAATCAGTGAGATGAGCACAAATTTCCAAAATTAAATTAATGAGATGAAAGAGAATATAGTTAAAGAGATCAATGACATCAAGAAGTCTTTGAGTGAATGCAAAGAAGAATTTGAAACACTGAACAGAAAAGTAACGGAGTTCATGGGAATGAAAGACACAATAGGTGAAGTCAAAAATACATTTGAAGTATACAACAGCAGACTCAAAATGATAGAAGAAAGAATAAGTGATACTGAAGAAAGAGCAGTTAAAATTGAAGAGAGAAAAGAACAGAGAGAGAAAAGAATGGGAAAAATTGAGCAGGGGCTTAGAGAGTTGAATGACAACACAAAATGCAAGAACTTAAGTGTCATGGGAGTTCCAGAAGGAGAAGAGAAAGGAAAAGCGGCAAAAAGAGTATTTGAGGAAATAATAGCTGAACATTTCCCAACTCTCATGAAAAAAATGAACTTACATGTCCAAGAAGTACACCGTACCCCAGTAAGAATAAATCCAAATAGACCTATGCCAGGACACATATTATTCAGAATGTCAAATGTAAAAGATAAAGAGGAAATAAACAGTGCATTTTCAGTAATATCATTGAATGAGAATGGATTAAATTCCCCAATCAAAAGATACAGGCTGACAGAATGGATAAAAAAACATGAGCCATCCATATGCTGCTTACAAGAAACTCACCTCAGACCCAAGGATACAAGCCAGCTGAAAGTAAAAGTTTGGAAAAAGATACTCCACGTGAATAGTAAACAGAAAAGAGCAGGGGTAGCTAAACTAATATCAGACAAAACAGACTTCAAAATCAAAAAAGTGATAAGAGATGAGGAAGGCCATTATATATTAATAAAAGGGACAATCCTCCAGGAAGATATAACAGTCATAAATATCTATGCACCTAACCAGGGTGCCCCAAAATATATGAGACAAACTCTGGCAAAACTGAAGGGAGAAATAGACATTTCTACAATAATCATTGGGGACTTCAACACCCCTCTCACATCATTAGATAGAACAACTAGACAGAAGATCAACAAGGAAACAGAGAACTTGAACAATATGATAAACAAGTTAGACCTAACAGACATATACAGAACACTGCATCCAAACACAGCAGGTTATACATTCTTCTCAAGTGCCCATGGATCTTTCTCCAGGATAGACCACATGTTAGGTCACAATACAGCTCTCAATAAATATAAAAAGATTGAAATTATACAAAGCACCTTCTCAGATCATAAAGGAATGAAACTAGAAATCAATAACAGACAGGAAAAAAGGAAATTTGCAAATGTGTGGAGACTGAAAAACACACTCCTAAATATTCAGTGGGTCAAAGAAGAAATTGCAAGTGGAATCAGTAAATATATTGAGACAAATGAAAATGAGAACACAACATATCAAAACTTATGAGATACAGCAAAGGCAGTCTTGAGAGGGAAATTTATAGCCCTAAATGCCTATATTAAGAAACAAGAAAGAGCTAAACTCAAAGATTTAACTGAACATCTTGAGAAACTAGAAAAAGAACAGCAAACCAATCCCAAAGCAAAAAGAAGGAAAGAAATAATAAAGATTAGAGCAGAGATAAATGAAAATGAGAACAGAAAAGCAATAGAGAAAATCAACAAAACCAAAAGCTGGTTCTTTGAGAAGATCAATAAAATTGACAAACCCCTCGCTAGACTAACAAAGAAAAAAATAGAGAAGATGCAAATAAATACAATCAGAAACGAAACGGGGGAAATTACAAATGACCTCGCAGAAATAAAAAGAATCATAAGAGGATATTATGAGAAACTATATGCCAACAAACTAGACAACCTGGATTAAATGGACAAATTTCTAGAAACTCATAACCAACCTACACTGACACAACAAGAATTACAAGAACTTAACAAACCAATCACAATTAAGGAGATTGAATCCATCATCAAAATTCTCCCAGCAAAGAAAAGTCCAGGCCAGATGGCTTCACAGGTGAATTCTACCAAACATTTCTAAAAGAATTGACACCAATCCTGTTTAAACTCTTCCAAAAAATTGAAGAGGAGGGAAAATTACCCAACACATTTTACGAAGCCAACATCAACCTAACACCAAAGCCAGATAAAGATTCCACAAGAAAAGAAAATTACAGACCAATCTCTCTCATGAACATAGATGCAAAAATTCTCAACAAAATACTTGCAAATTGAATCCAACAGCATATCAAAAGACTTATACATCACGACCAAGTGGGATTTATTCCTGTAATGCAAGGCTGGTTCAACATAAGAAAATCAATCAATGTAATACACCACATTAACAAATTGAAGGAAAAAACCACATGATCATCTCAAAAGATGCAGAAAAGGCATTCGACAAAGTCCAACATCCTTTTTTGATAAAAATACTTTAAAAGATAGGAATAAAAGGAAAATTCTTCAATATGATAAAATGCATATATGAAAAACCCACAGCCAACATCATACGCAATGGGGAAAGGTTGAAAGCTTTCCCCCTAAGATCAGGAACAAGACAAGGATGCCCACTATCACCATTGTTATTCAACATTGTACTAGAAATTTTAGCTAGGGCAATTAGACAAGACAAAAAAATTAAAGGCATCCAAATAGGAAAAGAGGAAGTAAAACTCTCACTGTTTGCAGATGACATGATCCTGTATTTAGAAAATCCTGAAGTATCCACAACAAAGCTACTTGAACTAATAAATGAGTTCAGCAAAGTGGCAGGATATAAGATCAACATGCAAAAATCAGTAATGTTTTTGTACACTAGTACTCAACAATCTGAGAAGGAAATCAGGAGGAAAATTCCATTTTCAATAGCAACAAAAAGACTCAAATACCTAGGAGTTAATTTAACCAAGGAAGTACAGGATCTATATGAAGAAAACTACAAAACAATGCTAAAAGAAATTTTAAAAGACCTAAACAAATGGAAAGACATTCCATGTTCATGGATTGGAAGAATAAATATAGTGAAGATGTCAATCTTGCCCAAACTGATTTATAGATTCAATGCAATACCAATCAAAATCCCAACAGCTTACTTTACAGAATTAGAGAAGGCAATTACCAAATTCATCTGGAAGGGTAAGTGCACCCAAATAGCCAACAGTATTCTAAAAAAGAAGAGCAATGTGGGAGGAATTTCACTGCCTGACCTTGAAACATATTACAAAGCTACAGTGGTCAAAACAGCATGGTACTGGCATAAAGATAGACATATCGATCGGTGGAATAGAATTGAGAATCCAGAAATAAACCCTCACCTATACAGTCAACTGGTTTTTGACAAACCTACAAAGCCCACGCTGATGGGAAAAAACAGTCTCTTCAACAAATGGTGTTGGGAGAACTGGATATCTATAACCAAAAGAATGAAAGAGGACCCCTATCTCACCCCCTATACAACAATCAACTCAAAATGGATCAAAGATCTAAATATAAAATCCAGGACCATAAAACTACTAGAAGAAAATGTAGGGAAACATCTTCAAGACCTTGTAGGTGGTGGTTTCTTGTACCTCACATCCAAAGTACATGCAGCAAAAGAAAACGTAGATAAATGGGACCTCCTCAACATTAAACACTTTTGCACCTCACAGGACTTTGTCAGAAGGGTGAAAAGGCAGCCAACTCAATGGGAAAAAATATTTGGAAATCACATATCTGATAAGGGTTTAATATGCAGGATATATAAATAGATGTTACAACTCAGCAATAATAAGACAAATGACACAATTAAAAAATGGGCCAAAGACTTGAGTAGAGATTTCTCCAAAGAAGAAATACAAATGGCAAAAAAACACATGAAGAAATGCTCAACATCACTCATGATTAGGGAAATGCAAATCAAAACTACAATGAGATATCATTTCACACCTATCAGAATGGCCACTATTAAAAAGACAGAGAACTACAAGTGTTGGAGAGGATGTGGAGAGATAAGAACACTTCTTCACTGTTGGTGGGAATGCAGGATGGTACAACCACTATGGAGGACTGTTTGGCAGTTCCTAAAGAAGTTGAATATAGACTTGCCATGTGACTCTGCAATACCACTACTGGGTATATTCCCAGAAGAACTGAGAGCAGTGACACGAACAGACATCTGCACATCGATGTTCATAGCCACATTATTCACCATTGCCAAAAGTTGGAAACAACCCAGGTGTCCATCAACAGATGGATGGATAAACAAACTGTGGTCTATTCACACGATGGAATATTATGCAGCTGTAAGAAGAAATGAAGTCATAAAGCATATGGCAACATGGATGAACCTGGAGGACATTATATTGAGTGAAGCAAACCAGACACAAAAGGACAAATACTGTATAATGCATTACTATGAACCAAATATATTGTGTAATATATTGTTTGGTTCAAAAAAAATAAAAAAAATATATATATAGGGGATTCCCATATAACCCAACCCTTCCTCCTCCCACATTTTCCCACATTAACAGCATGTTTCAGTGGTTTGCTACCTTTGTTACAATTGATGAACACCTGTTGAAGCATTTCTACTAACTATGTCTATAGTTTACACTATATTTTGCCCTGTACAATTTTATAAGTTTTGACAAAATGTATAATGGCCTGTATCCATCATTGCAAAGATCTTCAGAACAATTCTAATGTTCCAAAATATCCCCATGTTAAACATATTCTTTGCTCTCCTTCCCCTCAGAACTTTTGGTGGCCACTGCCTTTATATCAATGTCATGTGTTCTTCCATTGCTAGAATAATAATGTCTACTTTAGTCCATAGCTGTTTTATCCCCTTATGTTTTGTTCACTCTTCAATCTAGAGAATTTGGGGATGGTGATGCCCACTCTGTTTCTGACTGAGAGGGGGCTAAGATCCCATGGGGCAGATGGATGGAACTTGTAGTTTTAGATACTCTCTGTTTGGGGGATGGGTGTTGTCCATTATCATCTTTTTGTTTGTTGTACTGGGTGAGTCCAATGAACTGGAGAGTAGATGTTGCACTCTGCTAAGATTCAGGGCTCAACTGGAATATTAATAGGCTGAAGATTTAAGTATCTGGAACATACATTTCAGGAATATAGTGCTAGTTATAGGTTCAAATAAAAGGGAGAGAAGAGCCATGTGTAGAGAAATTGAAGAGTCCAACTCTGTTACATTGGGGAACATATATTCCAAAGTAAGGTCCACTGACAGGGTGTCAAATTCCTGAGCTTGTATGCACTGCTTTTAGTGTCTAGATGTTTCTAGAGCCCTCTAGAAAGCCACTCTTTGAGGCACTGTTTACTGTTCCAGTCAATGAGATCCTCCTGAGATATGCCTAACTGTAACCTCTGTAATCACCTCCCAATTCACTTTGAAATCTCTTAGCCATTAAAACTCATTTGTATTAATATTTCCTACTTTGGTCAAGGTCTTTTTACAAATGCATTGCTAGTTGGCACTTAGTAATAATCCCTTGGTGTCAGGGAAGCTTATCTCTGGGAGTCATGTTCCACACCAAGGGGAAGGTAGTGTGTTTATATGCTGAGTTTGGCTTAGAGAGGCCACATTTGAGCAACAAGGAGGCTTTCAGGAGGAAATTCTTAAGCAATATATAATACTAGGCTAAGTTTCAATTTCACAAGAAATTGTTCATAAGTAAAACCATTACTATCAAGGACCTGGAGTAATAGACTGTCATCCTTTACTCCTTTGCACTACCCATGTACTCTAGGGATTATTGCCACTCTATTAGAGATTGTAGCAGAACTTTGCAGGATGGGAATTCAATATTCTTTTGGTTATTGTGTGGGTCTTCACCCACCAAGACAATGCCCCATGACCACTTGAATATATTCATATGCCATAGATGCATGCCACAAGGGCACCCCTCCCCACACATCCCCTGTCATGAACATCCTGCACCAATGATCCTTCCCTGCCACAGTTGTGGTTCTTCTGCTATCCAAAACCTCCCCCAAAACAAAGCCAAAAAAAAATAAACAAATAAAAATAATAAGAAGAAATAATAATAATTAACATATAAAATACAAAAAAAAATATTCATTCTGTCTTTAATCACGATAAGATCTTTAATCTTTCATGTACAGTGACAATTTATTCTGTATGCTCCCCCATTGTCTTATTTTTTTGCTTTATCTTCAAAGAAGTTTTAGGATACAGAACAGTCACATAGAAAATATAGAGGATTCCTATATACCCAACACCCTTGCTCTCTCCCACTCACAATTAATAACATTTTACATGTGTATGGTATGTTTGTTAAAATTGATGTACAAATATTGAAACATTGCTACTAACCATGATCAATGGTTTACATTATGATTTACCTTCTGCATCATAGACTTTTATAGGTTTTGACAAGGTTTAAAATGGCCTGTATCCATCACTGCAAGATCATGAAGAACAATTCCAATGCCCTAAAAATGCCTTATCTTCCACCTATTCTATTCTTCCATCCATCTCCCCTCAGAACCCATGGTAACCATTAAGTTTTAATTTTTGAAGAATAAGGTTCATAGTTGCATGCAATAATATTGAAGGCTTGACATATTGGTCTGTTTTCTTTTATTAGTCACTGCCTATGTTCTCAAGAGATTCTTTCCTTTCTAATTAAGAACATAGCAGGACTTCCCAGGATAGGAGTTTAATGTTTTCTTATTAATTGTGGGGGCCTCCAGCCACTGAGATAACACACTATGACAAGATGAACACTTTCATATTCAATACAGGCTTGCCTTAGGTGTGCCCTATCCCACATATCCCCCAATCCTGACACCCTTTATCAGTAAACCAACCCTGCTATATTTGCCAAAAGAACAGTCCCACCATCATAGTTTTAATCAAAGACCTGTGAATCTCTAGAGTTCATCTGCCCCTTCCTCCAACTCCCCATTTCCATGGATAATCCAACCCAACCCCTCACCCTACATCCTCTCACATTCTTGCACCATCAAACGCAATCACATGACTGCAACACTATCACCCCATCCACTGCCAAACCAACCCCTCCCACCTTATCATTCATTTTGCCCATATTGATCATCAGCTCATCACCCTCCTTTCTGTCTCCTGTTAGCCTGTCTTCCAGATCTGTGAGTCTGCTCACTTTGCTTAAGTCATTAGAGTGAGATTATGTAATATTTGCCCTTCAGTGACTGGCTTACTTCACTCAAAATTAGGTCTTTAAGATCATCCATGTTGCTACATATGTCAATACTTCATTCCTTATTACAGCTGAGTAATATTCCATTGAAGGTATACACCCAAATTTGCTTATCCATTTGTCTGTTGATGGACACTTGGGTTACTTCCAACTTTTGGCAATAGTGAATGATGTCACTATGAACATTGGTGAGCATATATCTCTTCATGTACTTGCTTTCAAGTCTTTTGATTATATAACCAGAAGTAAGATTGATGGATCATATGGTAGTTGTATAATTACGTTCCTGAGGAATCACAAAACTATCCTCCAAAATGGCTGCATCATACTACATTCCCACCAGCAGTGAATAAGTGCTACCTTTCCTCCACATTCTCTCCAAAACTTGTTGTCTTCTGTTTTGTTTTTTTTATTAGCCACTAGGCTAATAGGTACAAATGTGAGGATGTATATCAAAACTCTCAGTTCTGTTCTATTGGTCAGTATGTCTATCCTTGTTCCAATACCAATTCCTTGCAGTTTTGATTTGCATTTCCCTAATAGTGATGTTGATCATCTTTTTATGTGGTTTTAGCCATTTGTATTTCTTCTTTGGAGAAGTTTCTATTCAAATATCTTGCCAATTAAAAAAAAAAAAGTTTTTTGTCTTTTATGAGATGTAGGATTTCTTTATTTATGCTAGATATTAGGCCCTTATTGGATAGATGTTTACCAAGTATTTTCTCCCATTGATTAGGCTCCCTTTTCAATTTCTTGACAAACTCCTTTGAATGACAAATGTTTTAAATTTTGAGGTGGTCCCATTCATCTATTTTATCATTCATTGCTTGTGCTTTGGGTGTAAAGTTGTGAAAACATTACAAGTTCTCATAGATGCTTTGCTACATTATCTTCTAGGGGCTTAATGGTCTTGGCTCTTATATTTAGGTGTTTGATCCATCTTGAGTTAATTTTTGTATAGGGAGTGATATTGTGATCTTCTCTTATTCTTTTGGATATGGATATCCAGTTCTCCGCACACCATTTTTGAAGAAGCCATAATGTCCCAGTTGAGTGGGATGGGTCACCTTGTCAAATATCAACTGATGATAAATGTGAGGATGTATATCAAAACTCTCAGTTCTGTTCTATTGGTCAGTATGTCTATCCTTGTTCCAATACCATGCAGTTTGGCCACTGTAAATTTGTAGTCTGTTTTAAAATCAGTAAGGTAGCATGATTCCTCCCATTTCATTATTCTTTTTCAATATGATTTTGGCTATTTTGGACCCATTGCCCTTCCAAATAAATTTTGTAATTAGCTTTTCCAATTCAGTAAACATGCCATTGTAATTTTTATTGGGATTGCATTAAATCTGTAAATCAATTTGGGTAGGACAAACATCTTGATGTTTAGTCTTCCAATCCATGAATATGGAATATTCATCTGTTTGTTTTAGTCTTCTTAGATTTCCTTTAACAATGTTCTGAAGTTTTCTGTGTATGTCATTTACATATTTTAAAAAGTTTTTTCCTAGGTATTTGATTCTTTTAGTTGCTATTGTAAATGGATTTTCTTTCTCGATTTCCTCCTCAATTTGATCATTACTGGTGCACAGAAATGTTACTGAATTTTGCTTGTTAATCTTATAGTGTGCCACTTTACTGAACTTGTTTATCAGCTCTAGAAGCTTTGTTGTAGATTTCTAAGGGCTTTCTATGTATAGGACCATGTCATCTGTAAATAGTCAAAGCTTCACTTCATTCTTTCCAATTTGAATGCCTTTTAAATCTTTTTCTTGCCTGAGTGCTCAAGCAAGTACTTCTAACACAAAGGTAAATAAAAGTGGTGACACTGGCTTCCTTATCTTGTTCTAAAACTTAGAAGGAAAGCCTTTAGCATTCACAATTGAATATGATGTTTGCTGTGTATTTTTCATATACATCCTTTATCATGTTGAGGAAGTTTCCTTCTATTCCTATATTTTGAAATGTTTTTATTAAGAAAGGACACTGTATTTTATCTAATGCTTTTTCTTCATCAATGGAGACAATCATGTGATTTTTAAATGTGGTGTATTACATTGATTCTCATATGTTGAACTGTCCTTGTGTACCAGGGATGAAACTTACTTGGTCAGGGTGTATAATTCATTTGATATACTACAATTAGCAAGTATTTGGTTGTGGATTTTAGCATACAGGTTCATTAGAGAGATTGGTCTGTAATTTTCCTTTCTTGTGGAGTCTTTATGTGGTTTTGGTATTAAGGTGATGGCATCACAGAATGACTTAGGCAATGTTCCCTCCACTTCTATTTTTGGAAGAGTTTAAGAAGGATTGGTATTAGTTCTTTCCAGAATGATTGGTGGTATTCACCTGTGAAGCCATATGGTCCTGGGCTCTTCTTTGTTGAGAGGTTTTTAATGACTAATTCAATCTCATTATTTGTGATTGGTCTGTTCAGTTCATCAATTTCTTCTTTTTTCAATGTAGGCTCCTTGTGTGTATCTAGAAATTTGTCAATTTCATATAAGTTTATCCATCTTGTTGGCATACAAATTTTCAAAATATCCTCTTACAGGAATATATGACTAAAGAGATAAAGGATAATAAGAAGACACTGGGTAAGCATAAAGAACAATTTGAAAGCCCGCAAATAAAAGTAATAGAACTTATGGGAATGAAAGACAAAATGGATGAGATTAAAAATACATTAGAAGAGGTGGATGTGGCTCAAATGTTTGGGTGTCCATCTCCCATATGGAGGGGACTAGGTTCAATCCCTGGGACCACCTGCTAAAAATAAAGAAAATATAGAAGGTGCATGGGCCACCAGGCCCCATGGGTGGTGCACCACCAGGCCCCATGTGAGGGTGTGCCATCAGGCCCCACAAGTGAGTAAGCCCCACAGACCCCACATGTGGGTGTGCCATCAGGCACCACAAGTGGGTGCTTCATCAGGCCCCACCAAGCCATGCAGTGGGATGATGACATAGCAGGAGAGTGACACAAGGGAAAGCCAAGATGAGGCACACCAAAAAAACAGAAACTAGGGTGGCATAGGTGGTAGGATGCCTCTCTCCCACATTGGAGGTTCCCAGAATTGTCCAGTGAGGACAGGAGGAGCAGGATGAGAAGAAAGGGCAGGAAACAGACACAAAGAATTGCCCAGTGAATGGACACAAAAACAGCAAAAATGTGTGTGGGGAGGGCTAAAATGGATAAATGTAAAAATAAGTAATAAATAAATCTTTAAAAAATACATTAGAGGCACATTAGAGCAGCTTTGAATTGCTCAAAGACAGAATTAGTGATTTTGAAGACAGACCATCTGAACTGGGCAAGATAGCAGAAGAGGAAGAGAAGAGGATGGAAAAAATGGAACAGAGTCTCAGGAATTGAATAACAACATGAAATGCATAAACATGCACATTATCAGTGTTCCAGAAGAGAATGGAAAAGTGGCAGAAAGAGTATTTGATGAAATAATGACTTAAAACTTCCCAACCTTATGAAAAGCATAAATATCAAAAACCAAGAAGGACATTGGATTCCAAACTGAATAAATCAGAGTAGACCTTCCTCAAGACAACTAATATGCAGAATGACCAATAATAGGGATAAAATGAGGATCCTGAAAGCAGCAAAAAAAGCATCACATACAAGAGAATCTCTATAATATTAAGTGCCCTCTCATCAGAATCCATGGAGGCCAGAAGAAAGTGGTATTATGTATTTAATGTACTGAAAGAGAAAAACTGCCAACCGAGAATTCTTTATCCAATAAAACTATATTCAAAAAGAATGTGAGTTCAAAATCTTCACAGACAAGAAGAAACTGTTAGTATATACCATGAAAAGATTAGAATTAAAAGTGACACTAAAGTGAGTGCTGTAGCATGAAAGGAAAAAGACAAGTGTGAGAGACTTAGAGAAGACTGTAGAAATGAAGATTATTAAGAAGGTAAATTATAGAGTAAAAAAGACAGACAGTGGTAAGATATGACAGTGGTAAGATATGACAACAGAAAGCCAAAGGACAAAAGGGGTGAGGTAAGTAATGCCTTTAAAGTAATAACATTGAATGTTAGTGGCTTAAACTCCCCAATGAAAAGACATAAGCCAGTTGAATGGATTAAAAAATAGGAGCCATCCTTATGCTATCTTATGCTATCAGATGTAAGGACACAACCAGGTTAAAAGTGGAAAGTTGGAAAAAAATATTCCATGCAAATTTTAACCAAAAAAGAGCTGGAGTAGCAATATACTAATATTGAATAGAATAGCTTTTAAATGCAAAACTATTATAAGGGATGAAGAAGATCATTATATATTAATAAAAGGGATAATTTTCCAAGAAGAAATAACTATACTAAATATTTATATGCTTAACTTGAGTGCTCCAAGATACATGAGACACACACTGGCAAAACTGAAGGGAGAAATAGATGTCTATTCAATAATAGCTGGAGACTTCAATACACCACTCTCAACATCAATAGAACATCTGAACAGATGATAAATAAAGGCACAGAGAGCATGAATAATATGATAAATGAACTAGACCTAGCAGACATCTTTAGAGCATTTCACCCCCAAACAGAAAGATATATATTCTTCTCAAGCATTCATAGAGCATATGTTAGGTCAAAAGACAAGACTCAATAAATTTAAAGAGATTAAATTTATTCAAAACTTTCTCTGACCATAACAGAATGAAACTGCAAGTCAATAATGGATGGAAAAATGGAAAATTCATAAATATATGGAGATTAAATAACCCAGTCTTAAATAATCAGTGGGTCAAAGAAGGAATTCCAAGATAATTCAGAAAATATCTTGAGATGAATGAAAATGAGAACACAACATCAAAATCTATGGGACAACACAAAAACAATGCTGAGAGGAAAATTATTTATAGACCTCAATGTTTACACTAAAAAAAAAAGAGCTAAAATCTTGAACAAGAAAAAATGCTATGAAACTCATTCTATGAAGCCACCATCATCTTAATACCAAAATCAGATAAAGATACTATGAAAAAAAGAAAATTGCAGATCAATATCTCTATGATTATCATTGCAAAAATCCTCAATAAAATACTTGCAAACCGAATCCAAAATCACATTAAAAGAATTATACACCACAATCAAGTGGGTTTTATCCCAAGTATACAAGCACAGTTCAACACAAATAAATCAATTAGTGTAATAAATAACATTAATAAATTGAAGAAGAAAAGTCACAGGATCTTTTGTAATGATGCAGAAAATGTGACCAAATACAGAATCATTTCTTGTTAAAAACACTCGAAAAGATAAAAATAGAAGGAAGCTTTCTCAATATGGTAAGTGCATACATGGAGATCCTATAGTTAGCATTGTATTCAAGAGTGAATCTGAAAAATTTCCTGCTGCGATCAGAAACATTAGAAGAAACAAAAAATGTTCAACATCACTAATGATTAGGGAATTGTAAAGCAAAACTACATGGGATATCTTTTCATACTTACTATAGTGGCCAATATAAAAATGTCAGAAAAACTACAAATGTTGGAGAGGACATGGAGAGATAGAAACACTTATTCACTGTAGGTGGGAATGTAGAGTAGTACAGCCACTGTGGAGGACTGTTTGGCAGTTCCTAAAGAAGTTGAATATAGACTTGTCACATGACTTGGCAATACCACTACTGGATGTATACCCAGAACTGAAAGTATTGACAGGAACAACATTTGCACAGCAATGTTCATAGCAGCATTATTCACAATGTTAAAAGATGGCAACAACCCAAGTGTCCATCAACCTATGAATGGGTAAACAAACTGGTGTATATGCATGATGGAATATTATGCAACTCTAAGAAGAAATGAAGTTATAAGGCATTTGACAACATGGATGAACCTGCAGGACATTATGTTGAGTGAAGCAAGTTAGACACAAGAGGACAAATATGGCATGATTGCACTATTATGAACTGAGTATATTGTGTAAACTTGTGGAGTTAATAATTAGAATATAGGTCAAAAGAAAATAGAACAAGGTTAGAGAATGGAAAGATGAGGGTCAGTCTGTATAGAATTGGTAAAAAAAAAGTTGTTTTTAACACTTTGGAAATGAATAGAAATGGTGAAAGCATATCATAGCATTTGTAACTAGGAGAGCATACAGGTATGTCATACAGGTATGACAGTGGTTGAAATGGAAAGTCTAAGATCATGTATATTACTAAAAAGAAAGCTAAAAATGTAATATGGGACTTTATAGCATAGTGAAACCACATGTGAAATATGAATGTGAGTCTTATTTCATATATATGACTGTTTTCAAAAAGTATAAATACAAATAAACTAGAGAGACAAACAGAATATCAGCTATGTATGGCAGGGGAAGCATAGAGAGATTGAGAAGATGAGTTTCTATGTTTATTTGTTTGTCTGTATTTTTTGTTTTTATTATAATTATTATTGGAACAATGTAATTGCTTTAATAATGATTGATGTGATGCATGTACAGCTATGTGATTATCCCAGATACCATTGATTGCACACTTTATATGGGTTTATGCTTTATTAATATGTATCAATAAAATTGATTTGTTAAAAACAACACAAAACAAGTCCTATCCAGGGATTTATGCCATTCCTTCTTCTTTTAATCCTCCTTTTAAGTACTTAGTACAGTCTTTAGTCTTCTGAAAATCTCCTCCCCAGCCAGTATTGTTGCAGAGACACTCTGACATTTTTCTTCAACAGTATTTCTGAATGTTTTTCCTATCTTTCCACACTTTCTCTTCCTTTCTTTTTCAAAAATATCATCACCTCTATACTAATACTTTATATCCCTATTGAATTTCTGGCAAATTAATAAACATATTTAAACCAAAAAGGTTACACAAGAAGTGAGAAGTAGGGGGAAAGGGATTAAAAACAGTTTTGTTCAAACTTAATGCCTTTCTCCTCAATCAAAATAGTGTTTTCTGCCAAGTTCTCCATTGCCAAGCACCCTCTAATCTCTTTTTCAAAAACAGCATCACCAATATTGTCAAAGCTATAGGTTTTTTAAAGAGAAAACTGCTCAAGCAGGGACCTCTTAAAGATGGGGAGTGAAAGTGAGAGTTTCAATAGCCATCTTATCACAGCTGCTTAAAAAGGCATTCACAGATCATTAAAATTCCTTATTATATAGGAGGGTCTTGCAAAGCAGGAACAGATATACATTGATTAATATGGTATGCTTGTCTCTTCAGATAAACTATACTTGTTGGATTTAAACTAATTTATCATCAGTGTTGTTGAATTGCAACTCGATAGGATGTGGTCTATTTTCTCAGAAAGCCCCTGAAGACAACTGTTTTTGTCTTCTGAAAAGTCCCTTTCATTTCTTGGGATGTGGTGGCTCTCAGTAATGCCCAATGTACATGACCACTTTATTTTACTTAACATCCAACTTTTGAATGATCTGTATATCTTTTTATGGAAAAAGTTATAAATAGTTAACAGGGATTTTCTAAGTTTGGATTTTCTTTAAAAAAAAAAAAATGGACCATAACAATGATACACTTCCTTCATGTTCTCTCTCTCTCACTCTCCCACTACTTTGTCTTTAAAATAATGTAATTAGGCACATGAAAACTCTCCACCCAAAACAAAATTAGATTCTTGACATTATTTAGCTACCAACAATTACAATTTCAGAGACACGTGCATCCAATCCCTAGGTTTAATTTGTCATTTATGCTCCTTTCACATCCTAACTTTTTCTTCTTCATTCCTCATCCCATTCTGTTCTTATTCTTCTTAACTGAAATTTGAAATGGTTTTGTCTTTGCATTATTTTCCTTTGACAGCAAGTAATGATGGAAAACTAGAATTTAAATTGCAGTTTCCTGTGCTCTTAGCATGCCTAGAAATCATTTTAAAGATTTATTACAATGTGAATTTGGGCACTGAATCCCAGTGATTCTGATTCAATAAGTCTGGGGAGTAGAGAGGTATTTGCATTTCTAATAGACAAACAGGTTATGCTAATATTACAGAGCATTTGAGTAGTTCTAGGAGAAAATTTATATAAGCCAGATGGTTTAGAATTCTGTAAATTTCATATTTATTTCATTAATTTTAATATTTTTCTGTGGATTAATTTTCTCATGGCTGTGATGATCAGACATACATTTTGTGCTGAGTTATAACGCTTGTTTTCCTCTCAAATAACATAACTTCATTCTTTCAGAATTTTTCTGGGTAATTTTTAAAGAGAGGCCAAAACAGATGAACTACTAGAGCTACACTAAACTTTATTTCCTTAATATTTGTCTGGGATCATAACACTTTTAATCTAAGAAGCCAATCACTGTAAGATGTGTCACATTTACATATCAAAAAGAAAGAAAACTCCTGCTAATTAAACTATACCACAATGCTAAGAAACAATCAATTTTAAGGTTCATAACTTTTCAGAAATGTTAAAATGAAAATCATCTTAGAATTGACTTAATTTAGGTATATCTTTTCTACTCTTTTATTTTAACCTAACTATATCTTTCTTTTTTAAAGCACCACTTTTTAAAACTTTTATTTTTGTTTTGTTTTGAAATCAGTAAAAGGAACTAGGTCCTAGAAACTGCAGTCATCTAAGCAGCAGCAAGTTTGTGCATTCATCCTTTTTGTTTAAATATGTTTAAATTATCACACTGCTGACGCATCTCATCAGCGCGAAATTCTGCACCAAATATACTAATTGTAAAAAAATACTCTGGAACATAATTTTCACTGAAATATAACCAAACTTCATTAAGTGGACTGTATCAAGATTAATTGATATGAAAAATACCATTTTAATATTTGGCCATCAACTTAAGGAAATGGTCTTCTTATATAATTTTTAATTTTTTGTGATTAAAAAGGTAATATATTCTACCCTCATATAGTCCTCAGCATTAAAGCATAATGAACAGGAGAGAAAAGAATACACCTGAATGCTAAAGCAGAACATTTTGCCAGAACTAATGAAGGTAGAGTATACACTAAATACCAAGTGCAGAATTTCATAGGGCCAAACAAGATTATAGGCTATATTTTTCATTTACACAAATGAAGTTGATTTTTCAGTTACCAGTTGCATTAAATGCACCAAATAAAACTCCTAAAATTGATAATATAAGGTGCCACCTTGAGGCTGCAACCTTGCATAATTTTAAAATGGTTTTCTTAAATTTATTTAATTTTTAAACATAACACAAGGAAGGTGTTAAAACTGGTGTAATAGCTCAATAGAATAAGTACTCCAGATTTTGTGTAGGGATGAAGAGGGAGATATTCAGAATCCTTCACCAGAATCCCCCCAACTTGATCATAGTGGATTAATGATGTGCTTTGTGGATGTGGTTAGTAATGACACCAGCTTGATGGATCTTTCTTTCTGAACCAAATCCCATTGAGTTATCTGGTCACCTTGGCTGGTGAAAAACCATTAGGCAAGGAGCACTGGCACCATCCAGGGTGAAGCTTTTCAAGCAATTGACCAACTAATCAGATCTTGGAGCTGCAACAGCCTTCAATCCCTTGCAGACTCACCAAGCATTACAGGTGCTACACTTGCCAGTACATTAAGAATCACTGAGAACTCCACCTCATCTCCTGCCTGTAGCTCAATGCCATCCTGAACTTCTTTCACATGGTAAAAGAGCTTCTTGCTATCCCCTACTTTATAGTAAATGAAGCCAAACTGATCTTTCACATACTTCACCGTGGCCCTACACAGGGGAGTGATGCGGTACGCTATAGTCCGTGCATTTTGGCCTAGAACACATAACTGGAATTTGACACTCTCCCCTTTCTGCAGGCAATCCCCTTTGTTGGCCATCTCAACTATGCCAAATGCATAGACCTCACCTTTCATATCACCCTCTTCCATGATCTCAATCATTTCTTAGTACTCAGTTTATGTTGGATCATCACTCCTCAGGGGGCAAATGACTTTACCAGAGTAGATAGTGTGATCAGCTTCCTCAGTAATGCTATTCACTGTTTTGTTCACTTTTTCTGCACTGACTTTGTTACCTTTGCCTTTGGACAAGCTGTACTCCATCATGACCCCCAGTTCCAGGCTATCAACATCACCTGAAAATTCACTGTATTGAAAAAGAATTCCTTATCATGATTGGACTTTTCAATAAATCCAAATTTATCCTTCAGAGTTGTCACATAACCCAAGAGCCTCTTGGAGTTGGAATTATGACCAAAAAGTTACACATAAGTTGCAATGTGCTGCCCAGGCTTCTGTTTGTCACTAATGCTAAATTCCACCTTATCTTCTATTTGAGGAGGAGATACTTCCACATTCTTGGCTTGAAAAGCAATAGTCAGTTTTACCCCACAATCATCATAAGCAATAATGCCCATTCTCAGCCTCCTTCTCTTTACCTTTATTTGGGCTAGTGGTTTGGGGATTGGAAACAGTGGTGTCTTTTTCTACAGTGCCCAGAAAATGATAATCTGAATGAGAATGGAATGAAACCATGCCCTTGGGGAGTTTTCCAATCCTAATAGCATGATTTCTTTGGGTATAAATCATCTCAGAAACCACAATAAATTCTACTTCATGTGCAATATGGTGCTGGTTCCTATCAAGAATTTCACTGAAGTGGTAGAACATATGGACAGCACAATCCACACACTTGATGAGACCAAAACCATCTCTCATGGCAGCAATCACAACCATTTCTCTGGCTTCATTAGTGAACTGAAATGTATTTGATAAAACTTCTATGTTGGTTGCTCATTCTAGTTCATCATGTTTGCCTGTTGAAATATTAAACCTAACACGGTCACCTTCCAGCAGGGTCACCTGGATTTTGTATCTTTGTCTCCAAAGGGAAGTTCTTTAGGAATCACAAACTCAACTTTCATGCATCCTGGCAATGGGTCATTCTGGTTTTTACTGGGTACTTTGGGGATCACTTTGGTCACAGTTCCTTCAAAATGCTCAATGCTGATATCTTCAAAAATGATTGTTCCTTGAGGCAATAGTCTGACATCTGTTGCAACTTCTTTACCATTTCTGTCTTTGATTGTGAACTCCACATCATCTCCAGGATGGAAGGTTTCTAGGACACCCTTAAATTCAGTATAGTGAAAGGCTATCTCTTTTACACCACCACTTTCAATAAAACTAAATGCCTCCTTCATGGCACAGACTACTCCCTGACAGAAGGCTTGTTTTTTTTTCAACAGCATAATTTTATGAACACTTACAGCACCAGTATACTTATTGTTATCAATTACAAAGTTTATTTTTGCTAATGTGCTTGCTTCTCCATGCTCTACATTTCCTAGATTTACTAGTCTAATTTAGGGAGGTTTGTGATTATGTAACTCTGCCTATGGGTAGATTAGTAAATGTAATCTTGTCATTCATTGTTAATAAATCCATTCCTGGTATAACTATAAGGCCAGTCTTCCAATCTAATTTTTAGTGTGTGTGTGATTTTCCTGTATCCCATCTTTCCAACTGATTATCCAATTCCAGATAACCAACATAAATTTTCAGTTGATTATTCCATTATTACCTTATAGTTTGGTTCTAATTGATCAATATGCATATGATAATTGTATGACTGCAGGGTTTAGAAGTGTTCACACAATTTTCTTTGTAAAGTTTAGTTATTAGTATGGATTGTTAACTTTTGAATTTTCTTTTGGTGTGTTTTGCTAAGATTGTATAGTCAATGTATTTTGTTTTGGTTCTATTTGCATTTCAGAATTTTACTTTTATTTTTTTGTTTTCTAATATTTTATTAAATTTTATCATATATTTCATACTTATATTCTTGAATTTGTCAATTCTCAGCTTTATGACAATGTGGCTTGCATCTGTCACAGTCCATTTTAATATTGTTATCCTTTTCAATTTTGAGAAATGCAATTACGCTAAGATTTTTGTCAAAATTATTTTTTTAATTTACTACTTGGTTTTCCAGAAGTATTATTTATTAATTTTGATGAACTTATGTTTCATATTATTGTTTTGCATACTCATTATGTTAAATGTTTTTTAAATTTCAGACACATATATACACATTTTATTTAATTAATTTATATCATATCCCTAAATATTCATAAGGTGTTATTTTTCAGTACATTGTGTACTTCTTTTAAAGTATCCTTGATTTTTTAAGGATAGTATTTCCAGGTATTTAACACTCATGAATTTTAATTACAGTCATAGTGAGGCAGGCTAGTAAAATAGGGAATCAATAGATGCATCTGGAACCTGGCAAGAAGCCCACATGGACACCGGTATCCCCAAGATAGCTGCTGGAAGAACTTGCAAGAAATCCATTCGGAATGAGATTTCTCCAGAATCCAGGAGAACCTCCAGATATTCTCCAGTGGCCTTATCATTGAGCCCTTCAGTGGGATTGATGGGTGGGGTAATCAATCAAAACAGTAAACATCTGGGACTATTCTCCTGTCATTAGCAAGGGGCAGAATAATTAATGGTTCAAAAAGCAAGCACAAAAGCTGAACCAGCCCCTGTTCTTGCTTTCTGTGCTCTGCTCTCATTCCCAACCCCACCTGGATCAGCACACAAGTAAACCTGGGCATTTATAATCTGTAATGGGGAATTGTTGTCTGTACATCAGCCCCCTTTATCTCTTTTCAGCCCCTTCATTTCTACCTGGGACACTTAATCTGTTATTTTCTCCCATTTCTCTTCTCCCCATTCCTTAATAAATTACTGGCCTAACTAACCTGGCTTGCTCTTGAAATTCATTTCTTGTACCTTAGACAAGAACCTAGAGAACATCCTGCAACATATTTTGGTGAGTGCCAGCCAGGAGATATTGGTGAGTCAACTATGCTAACTATGAATTACAGCCTTTTTAATGCCCTTTTTTGGTTATCCATTTTAAACGGTTCCCCTATGGGTCCCCACAGGCCATAATCCTGAGAGGGAGGAGGCCAGGGCACAGGACCTCTTTGTGTCTGTGTGGCATACCAAAGCTTGTTAGGTCTCATGCTGGCTGGGAGGGCAGGAGCATAGGGCAGGGGCTAAAAACAGGGCCCAGCCAAGACAGGGGTTCACAGGCTGAGCTCCAGGCCAGGGAATTGTGCTTCCCTGTGGACCATGCCTTTGCTGGCCTGCCTTCCTCTCAACCACACCCAGCTCCTGTCCTGGGATGAGGTGGGAAAGTGGTAGTGGGCAGGCCCAAGATGGATGCAGTGGCACAGGCCCACATTCTCTTTCCCAGGGGGGTCATGGGCCAGGGCTCTATTCATAATTAACCTTGATCCACATTTAATCTTCCCACTTCCTACTACTGAATTTCTCATTATGGGTTTGTAAAATGCCTTGGAATGTCTTAGAAACTGTAAAACTGAAAATGCATTTGCTAGTGAGTTTTAGCCCTATTGTGACTTGATGAAGTTATTGCCTCAAGGCCCCAAGGCCTAATAGCTGGAACAATTGCTCTCTAATCTCTTAATGGCCTTTTGATGGCTGGTCTAACTGGAAAATCCCCAGGCAGTATAGAATCATAAACTAGGACTGCTTTTTAAGATTCTTTGTAAGAATAGGTAGAAGAAGATTTTTTTCCTCTTCCCCAGGAAGGAGCAATATTTAGCTTGGCAACTTCCACCCGAAATCTATTCAGTCTGTCTGCCAAGTCCACAACAGCCCTGGAAATGTCCAGTGGCAAGGACTCTGTAATTCCTGGGGTGGCAGGAACCATAGGGCAGCCAAATACCCCTAAGATTTTGCTCAGGCACTTCAGATTGGGTAACCGTGTAATCAGTTTTGGACCCTGGAATACCTGGGGTGCTGGGAACTGGAGCAGTAAACTCTGAACAGCCCCCAAGATGTTCCTTAGGCCCTTTGGTTCAGAGACCAGAGCAGTAAACTCAGAATGTCCCCCAAGATGTGCTTTGGGCACTTCCATTCAAAGGACAGCCAAATGTCCCCTGAGATTTTGAAGAGGTGTTTTGGTTTGAGTAACTGCTCCCAATGTCTCCCACTTATCTGACTGGGGACTTTGACCTGAACTTTGAGATTTTCAGGCATCTCCCAAGACCTAGGTCAGCCACAGGGATACCCATAAGCAGGGATCTGGATTAAATTCTCAGGACATTGAGACCAGAGCATCAGCTCCAAATTAATTGAAGTAGTAAATGTTTTAGTCAGACATGGACTATGTGATGCCAAATCAGTGGACTAAAAGGCACTTTTTCATTCCTAGAATAATGGGCATGGTCTCTAACCTACCAGCAGACTCTCCGTAGGAGTGTCTTCTCAGGGATCAGGAAAATCTGCCTACTGATGGTCTACATGGCCACAGTGTAGCCAAGAGCAGTCTCTGTATGGGATCCTGAATTCCAGTTAAACCAGTGTAAGCTGGGAGGACCAATAGATCTGAGGACTAGAAACCTCATATCATATCTCCTTAATGAAATGAGGAAATACACCTCAAACTTCCATTAACTCCCTTTTTAAAACAGCCATATCAGTTTTTTTTTAATTAATGAACTCTTTAATAACCACCTTATATAAATATTAAAGGATCTTAACAACTACTGTGCCCTCAGAAGTTCCTTGCTGTGGTTTTGTAGTCTGGTAGAAATGGTACTGCATGTGGGGTTCTTTCAGACTCCTTCATGAGTGCACATAGAGACTTTATTTTTTTTTTCTTATAATACAAATTTAATTTTATTGTAGTATTATTCTCTATAGAATCATTTTCAAGTGTTTCTCTTCTGATTTTTATTTTATTTTATTTTATTGTGGGTACAAATCAAATTTTTCACAATACATACCAATATTTTGTAAGATGATATGTAAATATATATGCATATATGTGCATTTGCTTACATAAATGTTATTTTATATATATATATATTTTTTTCAAAGGTGCTTATATTACCTAGATATTACACAGAAATTACAGGGATTCCCATGTTCCCCACCTCCCACACCTCCAACAACATCCCACACAAATATCCTTCATCAATGTGGCACATCACCCGTAATGGATATACACATCCTGGGGCCTTGCCACCAAGCATAGACCACAGTTCACATCGTAGACCACTCTCTCTCCCACAAAGTTCTGCATGGTATATGCTGATGTAAAATGGTCTACATCTGTCACCGCAATGCCACTCAGGACAACCCCCAAGTCTGTTTTTCAACTGCCCTTCCCCTCCCTGCCCCCAAAGCATCCAGTGACCACCAGCTCCACCTCACTGTTATAATTTCTTCCATCGCTTGAATCACAGTATATCTACAAGAATACCATTAAATCCACTCTAGTCCATAGCACTTCCCCCAATCCTGAGGGGACTGGGAAGGTGACATCCACTCCACCTCCAAGTGAGAGAAGACTTATATCCCATGGATACGGTGGATGGGATTATCCTGCCTGCAGCTACAGGCCCTCTCCATTACCTGGGATGGCCATTGCCCATTGTTGTCTCCTCGCCAGGTGACTTGGATAAGTCCGTTGAGTTGTAGGGTAGGAGTTGCAGCTCCTCGATATTCCAAGCAGAGCTGGCACATAGGTAGGCCAGAGGCTCCAGTCTCTGGAAGTACACCTACAAACTCCAGCATCACATATAGGTTTGAATAGAAGGGACTATTGGACCATGTGCAGGGAGGACTTATTTGAGTCCAACTCTGTCACTCTCAGGAGCACAGATTTCAAAGAAGAACCCACTGACAAGGTGTCAATCTCTGGGGCTATCCCACCTGATATAGGACCTGGGTGTCTCAAGAACCCTCAGGAGCCCCTCTGTGTGGGGTGATATCCACTTTGCTGTTCTATGAGATCCTACTGAGGTGTGCGTAAGCGTTACCTCTGGAATGACCTCCCGACTCTCTTTGAAGTCTCTTACCACATGAACTTATTTGTCTTTACCTTTCCCCCTTTTATTCAAGGTCTTTTTCCAGTCACGTTGCCAGTTGGCACTTGGTATTAATCCTTTGTTGCCAGGGAGGCTCATCCCTGGGAATCATGTCCCACGTTGGGGGGAAGGTAATGCATTCATATGCTGAGTTTGGCTTAGAGAGAGGCCACATTTGAGCAACAAGGAGGCTTTCAGGTGACAACCCTTAGGCACCCCATAGCAGTAGGCTAAGTTTAATTACAAGAGCAAAGACTACTAAGGCTAGTCATTAAAAACAGGAACCCATCAGTGGGCCATCCTCTTTTGCCAGACACTGCCCCTGCACTCAAGAGACTGTTGCTGATCCCTTGGAGAATGTGGCAGAGCTCTCCAAACAGGGAATTCAGATTCCCTCATTTATTGAGTGATTGTCTGCCCACCATGACCATGCCCATCCCTTGATAATTTTAACAATTATATATATCTTTCATGTATATTCAGATGAATATACTCCCATGAATCCCCCATCCCAGACACCCCCCACCAATTCTCCTCTGCAGCCCCCATTGTAACCCTTCTGTGATCTAAACCTTCCTTGAACATGAAGTCCATATAATAATCAAATAAAATTAATAGAAAAAAGAAATAATAATGATAAGCTTAAATGCAAGAGATAAGTACAAGGAAACTCTGAAAGAAAAAAAAACTAAACTAAAAATAAAGTATAATTAGTGGATAGGAACATCCAAAAAATGGGGAATACAATTCCTTTTTTAAAATATATATATATATTTTTCCTTTTACCACTGTATTATTGGATGTCCAGTGTACCGCGACACCTTCCCTCTCTCATTCCCCAGTGCCTCCCAAATTTTCTTTTAATTTTCAAACAAGATTTTGGTCACATCAAAGTCACACACAGAATACTAGAGACTCCCAAATATCCAACCTCCCTCCCCCTTCCCCACCCCATATTAAAACTTTTTTTTATTGGATGTTAGCATTGTTATAACTGTTATACAGATAGTAAAATGTAGCAACTAAACATTGTCAATGGTTTACAGTATAGTTTACAATTTAGACAGTACAGTTTAATAATTTTGGATGATATTTACCATGTCCTGTGTCCATTACTGTAAGGTAATGAAAAACCTTTCCCATGACCACTAAATACCCCTTGTAATCTTAACTGTTCCTTGCTCCCCATCCCCCTGGGACATATGACACTCCCCTGTCTTGCCACATGGCATGACAAGGTTCATAGTTATATGCCCTGGGTATTCCAACATGCCCTTTCTAATCTACCCACCTGTCACCCCTGCACCCCCAAACCCAGTAATATCACTACCCATCTGTCCTATCCTTCAATATGCCACTATACTCTATCCCTTTACCATAGATTATGTCCATATGGGTGATGGCTCAAAGCTTGCTCTTCTCTTTCTCTCCCTTGTTAACCTATCTTTCAGACAATGGTTCTCAGAGACTGCTCATTTTCCTCAGTTCAAATAAGTGACTTCATATATTGTTCATCCTTCAATGCCTGGCTTGCTTCACTCAACATAAGTTCTTCAAGATTCATCCACGTTGTTTGGTGTATTAGCACTTTATTCCTTCTTACAGCTGAGTAATATTCCATTGTGTGTATGTACCACATTTTGCTTATCCATTCATCTGTTGATAGGCACCAGGGCAGTTAGATAGTGTGCAGTTAGGTCTTCAATTTTAGATCTTTCTTCTTTTTTAATATATGAATTTATGGCTATGTACTTCCCTCTCAGGACAGCTTTGCCTGCATCCCATATGTTTTCATATGTTGTGTTGTCATTTTCATTAGTTTCAAGGTAGTTACTGATTTTTTTTTGAGATTTCCTCCTTGACTCACTGTTTGTCTAAGAGTGTGTTGTTTAACTTCCATATCCTTGTGCCTAACCTGTTTCTCTGGCCCTTAGTGATTTCCAATTTCATTCCATTGTGATCAGAGAAATCACTTTATATAATCTCAGTCTTGCTGAATTCATTGAGAGTTTTTCTGTGGCCTAACATGTGGTCTATCTTGGAGTATGATCCATGTGCACTCAAGAAGAATGAAAACCCTGCTGTATTTGTGTGTAGTGTTCTGTATATATCTATTAAGTCCAGGTCCTCTAATGTATTGTTGAGGGTCTTTGTTTCTTTGTTGATTCTCTGTCTAGATGTTCTCTCTAATGATGATAATGGTCTATTAAAGTCCCCCGCTGTAATTGTAGAGGCATTTGTTTCTCCACTTAACTTTTCCAGAGTTTGCCTCATGTATTTTGAGGCACCCTGATTTGGTGCATAAATGTTTATGATTGTTCTCTCTTCTTGAGAGATTACCCCTTTTACTAATATATAATGTTCATCTTTGTCTCTTACAAAAGTGTTGCATTTAAAGTCTATTTTGTCTGATATTAGAATAGCTACTCCTGCCCTTTTTTGGCTATTGTTAGGTTGTAAAATTGTTTTCCAGCCATTTGCTTTCAGCCTTCTTGAATCCCTCAGTTGAAGGTTGGTTTCTTGTAGACAGCATATAGATGGATAATATTTATTTATCCATTCTGCCAATCTGTGTCTCTTGAGTGGTGAATTTAATCCATTAACATTCAGTGTTATTACTCACAACAAATTTCTTACTTCAGCCATATTTCCTATGGATTAATATATGTCATATGTTGTTTTGTTTCTACTTTTTGTCTTTTTAGTTGTTTTTAAATTCTCTTCCAAATCTCTCCCTTGATTTTTCCTTTCAACTTGTAGAACTTCCTTTAGTATTTCTTGAAGTGCCAGTTTCTTATTGACATACTCTCTTAATTTCTGTTTATCTGTGAATATTTTGAACTCTCCATCATTTGTGAATGCCAGTTTTGCTGGATAGAGAATTTGTGGCCGGAAGTTTTTTTCTTTTAGTACTTTGACTGTATCATACCACTGTCTTCTTTCCTTCATGGTTTCAGATGAGAAATCAGCACTTAATCTTATTGTGCTTCCCTTGTATATGATGACATTCTTTTCTTTTGCTGCCTTGAGTATTTTCTTTTTGTCTTGAGCATTAGATATTTTGACAAGTATATGTCTTGGATTTGGCCTGTTGGGATTTATACTGTTTGGGGTGCGATTTGCTTCCTGGATCTGCACATCCATCTCTCTCAATAGGGTTGGGAAGTTTTCAGCCATTATTTACCTCAACACTCCTTCTGTTCCCTTTCCCTTCTCTTCTCCTTCTGGGATGCCCATAATGAGTATGTTCATGCGTTTTGTGTTGTGAGTTAAATCCCTGAGTCCCTGGTGGATTTTTTCAATTTTTTTTTTTTTGTCTAACTGTTCTACCATCTTTTTAATTTCAGCTATATTGTCTTCCACATCACTAACTCTTTCTTCTGCCTCTTCAAATCTCCTGTTATGAGAATCCAGCATCTTTTTGATTTCTTGGATTGTGCTATTGATCACCATCATTTCCATTATAATTTTTTGTATGTTTACAATTTCTTCAGTATGTTCTCTCAGTGTCTTCTTTATATCCTTAATCTCTTCCTTCACTTCATAAACTTGGTTCATGAAATTTGTTTGGGAATCTTTGATTAGTTTTTCTATGCTCCGCATATATTCTTGGTTTTAGTTTGTTCTTTGGAGTGTTCCATGTCTTCCTGTTTTCAGTGTGGTTTGAAATTTTTTGTTGCCCTCTAGTCATCATTTTATCTTGCTGGGTTTATTCAGTTGATTAACTTCTCTCTCTCTTCTAGAGTTTTATTTAGATGGTTGTTCTGTGTGTGTGTGTTAAGTTTTCTCTTTGATACTTTCTCTTCTTATTTTGTTTCCTTGTTTCTTTCTATGTTACCTTGAAGACAAAAAATTAGTGCCAGAGGAATCAAAAGATGTGAGAAAGGAAGAAGGAGTATAGTAATATTGATAAAAGTTATAAGAGAGGCCAAATAGGACTTAGTGAAATGGATATTTAACTTGTGTAGGCAATGTGGAGTAATAGGAAAAAAAAATGGAGTACCTACGACAGACTGGGAAACCAAATAGAGGAATATATATATAATGATTTAGAAGGCTAGAATGATGAGGAGGGAGAGAAAGAGTAAAGACAGGGCTAAAAGGAGAAAGCTAATAATAATTTAAAAAAGAAGAAAACAAAATAGTTAGAATAGAAATTGACACACTTAAGGTGTTAGCTAATGAAAAAATGTGGTGTCTAAGATCCACAACAGAAAACAAAAGGCAGAGAGATGAAGGAAGGATAAGAGATAGCTTGGAATACAATATCAATATAGATAGAAAATGGGAAATTACTGAATAAGAAGCACAGCAAACTAGAGGTAAGCTAGGAGCACCTAATTTTAAAAAAAGTGAAGGAAAACAGAAAGGGGGGAGGAAAGAGGAAAGAAAAGCAAGAAACAACAAATAAACAGAGAAAAACCAAACAACCACACCAGCAAGCAGTCAAACAAAGCCAAGGAGGAGATGTTCCTTCTAGGGTCCTTGCGGATCCTCTCAGCCTGCTTGCATTTATCAATTTCCTTCAAGGTTCTATCTGCAGGTTTTGAGGTAGATTTTCGGTATTAAATTAAATTAAGAACAGGAATTCATTTTTTAAAGTGGCCATCTTCCTTTTTTTTTTTTTGGCAATATAAGGGACACAAAAGAAGTCCTCTGCTAGACCACCCCATCACTGAGGGGACCCTAAATAGGCTTGTGGAAACTGATCAAGCCCTTCCCACTTCCTGGTCTCCCCAGTGGAGGTGAAGCTCTGATGCTTGTCAGTGCAGAGCGATAAAATTGGCTGACTCTGGACCCTCTGGGGCCAAGCCTCTGTGTCAGCGGGCTGCTGGGTAAATCAGGTTTCCACAGCAGATTTGCCTCTCCCCTCATCCTGGCACTGTTTCAAGTTGGCTTATCTGCTCCCCAAAGCTATGAGGGGGTCCAGGCAGCCAAATCCTCAGTAGTTAAACCCCTCTCCACCCTCTATCAGAGCCCTTCCTCCCCCAGAGTATGCTCCCCCACACCGGGAGTGGGAGCCACGGGTGCAGGATTCGTGGCTCAAACCAGCCATTTTCACTGCGGGTGGAGCTCAGCCATCTGTGTTAAACCACAACAGGCAGGCTCAAAACTCACGAATCTCCACCAATCACTCCCTGCCATCGATCTGCCTGCTTCTAGTTGACCCAAGCTTCTCGCTCTGTGTGCCCACAGCACAGACCCTCGGGCAGGACTCCGTCCAAAATTGGCCTTCCCCAGAGAGCCAGTCAACAAGTACCCTCCTAAACTGATGCCATCTTGCCTCCTTGCCATATCAGTTTTAAACTTGGTTGTGCCTAATAAAGTGTGAATAGGGATCAAGATCCAGACCAGTTACAAAACCTCTTCTGGAAAATTAAAAAACCTCATGTGCTATCAATTAAGATAAAAAAAATTCCTAAAAATACTAAAGGTATAAGATTCTCTCTTCTGTTTTAATCTGTACTTAACTTTGCATTCAACTTTGAAATCTGTGTTTAACTTTGTCAGTTTGCTTGTGCTTAGGAAATCAGATTTGGGGTTGAACTGTTAGAAATTGGATAACTGTAAAAGGTAATCTAAAATGAGTCTTTAAATGTCAATACTGTCTTGTGAGTGGATTTGATGTATAAATCACAAGTAGAATTGGTTCAACTGCTAGAAAAGCAGAAAAACTTAGCAAAGGTGTTACTAATAAAATTCTTGTGGCTTAGTTAATAAAGGTACCCAATTCACCTTAAAGCAAAACTTACTAGAAATAATAACTAAGAGTTAAGATCATTTTATAGTCTTCAGCATTGTCAAACTCTCTTGTACATTCAAACCATGCATTCAATAAACTGTAGGTTGCCTCTCCATTTGAGTAATTGGCTAGGTTGGTCATTGACCCCTAAAACAATAAAGGTATCTACTATATCTCTGGTTAAGCTCCTGAAGTAGATGGAGACTACGTTGCAGTTTTGAATTCTTGCAGCAACCAATGATGGCTCAAAATGGCCCAATGTACAATGGATATCACCTATTGACTGGCACTGTTTCATAGTGCTGCTGAAGGGTGCTATGCACCAAGCCAGTGAAATATGGGAGCCTACTTTCCTAGCTTCTCTCTAGGGTCAATTATGCTGCAGCATGCTAGCAGTGTGAAGGACTTATAAAGTGGAATAATAATTACCAGACTGATGTAAGTAGAACTTAAACACAATTGGTACTATGCCCTGCTCCTATGGAGAGATAGCATGTATGGTCTTGCAAACCTGGAGCTTAAATCTATTTAACTGTAGCTCAAAGAGGATCTTATACATTGAGTAGTGAATTAATTAGTATTAAGTATTATACCTATATTTCTCCTATTCTAGATATATGCCTGATGATTATGGTGATATCTTTTCTATTCTAGACCATATGCAGAGGGATATTAAACCTATTAAAAATCCTGGTAAACTTCATTTCCTAAGCAGTTAATGAATATGCCTATAAAATAAAAAATGGCCACCTTGCCTGAAAGCAATGGAGGCAATGGCACTTTTAAATTAAAAAAACACCAAATTAACTTGGGAGCAACCTCTCAATCTTCACCCCACACCAGGTGAAAGATGTACTTATTCCTAGCCCTTATTCCAGAACCTTTCCCATTCATATCCTGGGGAGGACTAGAAAACCCACATGCCAACTGGCCAGGGCTAAATGTTTCCCAACAAAAGGGAAACAGCAAATGAGGTGGCTAGGACCCACTTCAGGTTTTCCCCTTTGAGATAGTCCATGGACAACCTTTCCTCACCTAGGACATGGAAATCATGTTCTAATTAAAACTTGGCAAGAAAACAAGACTCATTCTCAATTAAAGCCAAAATGGAAGGAAGCTTACTCTTTAGTTCTGATCACTTCCTCAACTGTTAAAGAAATTTCCAGCTTGGTGCACTTATCCTGAGTGAAGCCAGCTGCCCAAGGAAGTGCCAGCTCACCAGAAGCATCTGATAGGATGTATGAGTGCTAGTCATTGGACAGTTTGAAATACCTCTTCAATAGACAAAGCTAAGTAGTGACTGTGTGAAAGCCAGTTGTTACCTCTAACTCTAGCCCAAATGCCTATTGCTAGGGGGAAGGCAAACCAGATACCCTTTAAGAAACCTTGTCTGTTTCACTTCCCACAATTTCTTCCTATTCAATAACTAGAAGGGCAATGTCTCATCTCATCTTCCTCTTAGCTGTCTTAGGCATAACCACCACCATGGAAAACTGGGATAGGCAATTTATAAAAAACCCCATTATCTATTACAGTCACTCCCTAGAGCTAACTAATGGAATAAAAGAAACCAGCCCTGCCTTAGAAGCTCTAAGATGGTAAACAGACTTTCTTGCTGCTGTGGTGCTGCAAAATCGCAGGGCACTTAACATGCTAACTACAGCACACGGAGTAAGATGTCTCTTCCTTAAAAAAGAATGCTATATTTATGTAAATCACTCTGAAATAGTCCTAAACAGTATTCAAAACCTGCAAAGTGAAACCTACCAACTTTGGGGAGATGCAGCATTTATAGGCACCTGGCCTTTTCTACTTTGTGGTCCAGTATTCTTTATTATTATTATTATTATTATTATTATTATTATTATTATTATGGGTAAAAATCAAAATTCTCACAATACATACAAACATTTGCAAAATGATATATAAATATATATGCATATATGTGTATTTACTTACAAAAATGTTGTTTGTATATATATATATATACATATATTTTAAGAGGTGCTTAGATTACCCAAAATATTACTCAGAACCCACTGGGATTCCCATGTTGCCCACCTCCCACACCTCCCATCACATCCCACACAAACATCTCCCACAAGTGTGGCCCACCACCCTCAATGAACTTACACATCCTGGAGGCTTGCCACCAACCATAGACCACAGTTCACACTGTAGACCACACTCTCTCCCACTCAGTTCTGAGTGGTGTGTGCTGATTTAAAATGGCCTACATCCGTTGCCACAACAGTACTCAGGGCAACCTCCAACAACCAAAGAAGCCACTGTATTTCAACTGCTCATCCCCTCCCTACCCCAAAAGTGTCAAGTGGCCACTGGCTCCACCTCATTGTTATAATTTCTTGCATTGATAGAATCACCATATGTGAACAAGAGAATACCATCAAGTCCACTCTAGTCCATAGTTCTTCCCCCAATCCTGAGGGGACTGGGATGGTGATGTCCACTCCAACTCCAAGTGAGAGAGGGCTTATATCCCATGGATATGGTGGGTGGGATGATCCTGCCTGCAGATGCAGGCCCTCTCCATTCCCTGGGATGGCCATTTCCCATCGTTGTCTCCTCAACAGGTGACTTGGATGAGTCCATTGAGCTGTAGGGTAAGAGTTGCAACTCCACCTAGATTTCATGCACACCTGGCACATAGGTAGGCGGGAGGCTCCAGTCTCTGGAAGTATACCTAAAAACTCCAGCATCGCATATAGGTTTGAATAGAAGGGACTGGTGAACCATGTGCAGGGAGGACTTATTTGAGTCTAATTCTGTCACACTCAGGAGCACAGATTCCAAAATAGAACCCACTGATAAGGCATCAGTCTCTGGGGCTATCCCCCCTTATGTAGGACCAGGGTGTCTCCAGAGCTCTCAGGAACCCCACTGAGTGGGGTGATAGGCACTTAGATGTTCTATGAGCTCCTACTGAGGTGTGCATAAGAGTTACCTCTGGGATGACCTCCCGACTCTCTTTGAAGTCTCTTAGCCACTTGAACTCATTTGTCTTTACCATTTCCCCCTTTTATTCAAGGTGTTTTTCCAGTTGTGTTGCCAGTTGGCACTTGGGAAAAGTTTTCAATTAGCAATAATCGTGCCTCGGATAAACCTCATTGGCTACGATACTGCCACTGCGCAAAGCTGCCAGTTGGCACTTGGTATTAATCCCTCGTTGCCAGAGAGGCTCGTCCCCGGAGTCATGTCCCACGTTGGGGGGAAGGTAATGCAATCATATGCTGAGTTTGGCTTAGAGAGAGGCCACATTTGAGCAACAAGGAGGCTCTCAGGTGGCAACCCTTAGGCACCCCAGAACTGTAGGCTAAGTCTCATTTACAAGAGCAAAGACTCACAAGGGTAGTCATCAATAAAAAAAAAAAAAAAAAAAAAATCAGTGGGTCATCCTATTTTGACAGGCACTGTCCCTACACTCAGAGGACTATTGTTGCTCCCTTGGAGACTGTGACAGAGCTCTCCAGGCTAGGAATTCAGATTCCCTCATTTATTGTGTGATTATCCACCCATCGTGACCATGACCCATCCCCCGATCCTTTGAATGATTTTGTATATCTTTCATGTATATTTGGATGAACCAATCCCCACGAAACCCCCACCAGACACCCCCCCATTAGTCCCCCACAGTACCCATTGTAACCCTTCTGTGATCCAAATCCTCCATGAACATTTAGTCCATAAAATAATCAAATACACTTACTAGGAAAAAGAAACAAGTGTGATAAGCGTACATGCAAGAGAGAAATATAAGGAAACTAAGGGGAAAAAAAAAA
>JAKSZT010037117.1:2257784-2333584 GCA_026826555.1 Tolypeutes matacus | reverse complement strand
CTGTCTTGCTGTCATTCCTTGCGTCTCTTGTCCCACCATTCTTTCTCGGCAGGTTTCGGGTCCTCGTTGATGTCCCGCGGGCCGGGACAACAGACCCCCGGGCAGGACCCCGTCCCCAATCCGCCTTGCTCTGGGAGCTTGCAGTGTGCACCCTCCTACACTAACGCCATCTTGGCCGCCCACGGTCCCCGTATTCTTTTAGTGGGACCATATATCCTCAAAATTCTAACTAAAATTATTTATTCCCAGATCAACATCTTATTAGCCCTATGGGGACTTCATCCAGCTTCACACAGGATGCCAGATTTATCTTCCTCCAACCATAATAGTACAGCCACAGGGCTTTATACACTGTCACGTAGGGCCTACTGCCCCTAACTAGCAGGAAGTAATTATAGAAGAATGACATCATCTTTCAACACCCCATACAAACCTTATACAAAGGTATAAACTCTCTGAAGGGGAATTTAAGGCAGGCTAGTAAAATAGGGAATCAATAAATGGAACTTGGCAAGAAGCCCACATGGACATTGGTACCACCAAGATGGTTGCTAGGAGAACTTGTGAGAAACCCATTCAGAATGAGATTTCCTCTGGAAGACAGGAAAGCCCCCAGATATTCTCCAGGGACCTTATCATTGGGCCCTTCTGTGGGATTGATGGGCGAGGTAATCAATCAAAACAGCAAACAGTTGGGACTACTCCCCCTCATTAGCAAAGGGCAGAATAATTAATGGCTCAAAAAGCAAGGGCAAAAGCTGAACCAGCCCCTGTTCTTGCTTTCTGTGCCCTGCTTTCACTACCCAACTCCCATGATGAGAATGCAAGTAGACCTAGGCATTTGTAATCTGTAATGGGGAATGGTAGTTGGTACATCAGCCCTCTTTATCAATTTTCAGCCCCTTCCTCTCTACTTGGGATGCTTAATCTGTTATTTTCTTCCATTCCTCTTCCCTCTATTCCTTAATAAATTACTAGCCTAACTAACCCAGCTTGCTCTTGAAATTAATTTCTTGTAGCTTAGCCAAGACCCTAGAGAAAATCCTGCAACAGTAGAACTGCCCAGTTTATCAATCTTTGCTCATCCTTTGTGCTAAAATCATGGGATTGCCTAGGAAAGTGCAGATTACCAGTTCTTAATTTTAGAGAGGTAGGGAAGTGAGTTGCACAGGTTATCAGTCCTGCAAAATACTACTTTTTTGAATCACATGGCTTACCACCACATATAGGTGTCCTCATTATCCCTTAATCATAACACTTGTTTTAGCTGTGCTTGCCATTACTTCATCTTTACAAATGCTGAATTTAAACACAGCATGTCCTGGTTAAGCTTAGGTGAGATTTGTGAATTTATTGAAAGTGGAGATAGAGCCATGAATATGATTTCTCTGCAACAGCAGGTCCCTATTTAAATGGCATAAATGATGGTTTACTATGCCTGAAAATTCTTAATTAATAGCAAATGCCCATTTCATAATAGCATTTCCACTTGAGCTATGCTTGTGATTTTTAACTCCAGTAGCATTCTGGGTGTCTCACAAAAGTGAGTTCTTAGTCTCAATAAGTTCTGGTTTAACAATAGCAAGTTCTCCTTTAGCTGTGTTTGATTGGTTTTTCTCAAGTCTAAGTTGGGTATATAGGCAAATATAATATTTTAGGCACATCAGATATGGGTTTAGCCATTCATGTCATTTTTTTTTTTAAGGAATATAAAACTATTTATTGACCACTGTTCACCAGTATTTATAGTAAAGAAAACAATATACAGTTGGATAACTTTCTGATTACTTGAAGTTGTTTTTCCTGGCTTCTGCTGAACCAGCTATCCAAATACTGAAGAAATGAAAGCTTTCTGTAGTTGCTTCATTTATCAGAAAAGAATGTTTGATACCATGGTATATTATTTCCTCTGCATTAGAGAACAGCTTTTATAAATGTGGGAAAAATTTTCCAGTCATTACTGAATTAAAATTTGTGTTTAACCCATATATGCCCAAGGACCATTCTGGAGATTTTTTGTTTGTGTGTGTGTGTGTGTGTATAAATACATATGTATTTTTTATTTTTATTTTATTTATTTATTTTTTTTTTAACTTCACCAAAAAAACCATTCAAAATAAAAATGGCATTTCAAAACCATAGGTAAGTCCATGTTGCTTCTGGGATGCCATCATTCTTAGCAAACCAAAAAAATCCCTTCAAGTTAAACTGAAAATTTTCCTGAATTCATAAACTTTCATGTCATTTTTTTATGATAGCAAGTTCTGCTTTCACAATAACCAGTCTAATTTAGCAATGGTAGTAATTTTGTTTACCTCATGTAAAAGTTATGGTATATCAAGGAGTGTCATACAGTTTAACATGACCTGTTGTTTCTTACTTGGAGCAGTTTCCACTATTGCAATAAAAAAAATCTCCTTTTTACTATATTTCCTTTATATCCAGTAGAAGTTGACTTATACTGGGAATGTGATTTTTTAGTCCCAGGAAATACCAGGTTGCCATTCTTCAGAATTTTTAGTCAAGGCAAGTTCAAGGCTCTGAATTCCAAGTTCCTCTTCAGCTACATTTCATGAGTGGCATTTTTAAAATATATTTTTATTACAGAAGTTGTGAACTTACAAAACAATCATGCAGATATGTGGAATTCCCATACAACAAACTTCACCAACACAGCATACTGATGTGGAACATTTGTTACAGATTATGAGATAATCTCATTCTATGACCACTATGGTCCATAGCATACACTTGGCATATTTTTTCCATACTCCCCTTTGATTAACACAGCACAACACTGGCATTGATTCAAGAATATTACAGTATTGCTGTTAACTACAGTTCATAGGTTACATTTATTGTATTTTCCCACACTTCTCCACATTCTCACCACCCAGCAATAATGATGTACATCCATTCTAGTTCACAGGAGGACATTTTCACATTTGTATTATTAACCACAATTCTAATCCACCTTTGGGTTCACTGTGTTATTCAATCCCTAGATTATCCTCTAGCTTTCATTCAATGGACATTTACATCCCTAGACTACCCTTATAAACCAGTTGTGTTATTTCTACTCACTAAAATGTGTTGCCATCAACTCTATCCATTTCCACATTTTACAGTCAAGTTTATTAAAATTTCTACATAAATTAAGCATCGGTACTCCTCAGCCATCCTCTTATCTCCTAATACCTATACTCCATGCATTGATTGTTCATATTTAGTTCATAGTAGTGAGACCAAACAATATTTGTGCTTTTGTGTCTGGCTTACTTCACTTAGCATAATGCCTTAAAGATTCATCCATGTTATCATATGTATTCTAACTTCATTTCTTCTTACTACAGCATAGTATTCCATCACATGTATATACCATATTTTGTTTATCTATTCATTGGCTGCCATGTTTCAGCAATTTCAAATAATGCCACTATGAACATCAATGAGCAAATGTCTTTTATCTCAGTTTTCAGTTCTTCTGGATATAATCCAAGTAGAGGAATTGCTGGATCATTTCGCAGTTCTGTATTTAGCTTCCTGAAGAACTGCCAAATTATCTCCCACAGAGGCTGCACCATTTTACAACCCCACAGTGAGTGTTCTTATTTCTCCACATCCTCTCCAACACTTACTATTTTCTTTTTTTTTTTATACTGGCCATTCTATGCACTGTAATATAATATCCCATTGTCATTTTGATTTGCATTTCCCTAATAGCTAATGATATGGAACATTTTTTTTCATGTGTTTTTTTGGCCATTTCTATTTCCTCAGAGAAATGTCTACTTAAATCTTTTGCCCATTTTAATTGGATTGTTTGGTCTTTTATTATTGAGCTGTATGATCTCTTTATATAGAATGGAAATTATATGAATTCTGGTAAAATTGACATCTTAATGATATTTAGTCTTCCAGTCCAAAAGCGTGGAATGTTCTTCCAATTATTTAGGTCTTTTTAAGTTCTCTTAGCATTACATTATAATTCTCTGAACTCAATTGCTTTACATCCTTGGTTAAGTTTATTCCTAACTATTTGATTCTTTTAGTCTCTATTGTAAATGGAATTTACTCCCAACTTCCTTCTCAGATTATGCAATACTAGTGTATAGAAACACCACTGAATTTTATGTATTGATCTTATAACCTGCCACTCTACTGAAATTGTTTCTTAGTTCCAGCAGCTTTGTTGTAGTTTTTTGGGGGAGAGACTTTCTAGGTATAGGATCATATCATCTGGGAATAGTGAAAATTTTACTTCTTCCTTTCCAATTTGGATGCCTTTATTACTTTTTCTTGTCTAATTGCTCTAGCTAGAACTTCTAGCACAATATTGAGTAACAGTGGCAAAATCCCCCAGGAACTGATGAAACTTCTCCCAACTTTCTCCTCTGCCATTAATAGGGACAGAGTTGCAGGCATGTTTTGTAAACTAAGCTGTGCAGGCCAAGACCATCTGCAGTTGACCAGACAGACAAATGAAGTTTCACAGCCCTTCTTCCACTCCCTGGGAAGGGATGGAGCTGCTGGTTTGGGCAGAAAACTAAGCCATGTGTGACTAAAATGACTTCAACTGCCCAGGGAGACTGACATAGCACTGGTCCCCATTCTCCCATGCCAAGGGTGGGGATGGGCCCTCTGGAGTGCCCAAAAATTTTAACCATGTGAGCCAAATATGCCTGCAATTTCCCTGAGAGGCTGAGGGACTACTGCCCATTCTGCCTTTTAGAGGGTAAGTGTGGAACCACAGGTACCGAATAATTCAGTCCATGTAGGCCAAAATTGCCTGCAATTGCCCTGAGAGGCTGGTGAAATATCAGCCCCCTCCTATACTATTTGGGGTGGTGGTGGATCCACAGTTGCCCAACACTTCAGTCCCTGTAGACCAAAAGTGCCTGCTGTTGCCCAGAGAGGCTGAGGTAACAACAGTCTCCTTCTAACCTATTGTGGTTTGGGGGTGGATCTACAGGCACCCAAATGTTCAGTCACTGTAGTCCAAAAGTGCCTGCCTTTGCCTGGAAATGCTGAGGAAACACCAGCCCCTTTCTATTCTTTTGGATGGTGAGACTGGAGCCCCAGTTGTCTGGCTATCCAGTCTGTATGGGCTGAAAGCACTTGCAGTTGCCCAGATAGGCTGAAGAAACAATAGTGTCCTCTTATCCTATGGGGGTTGGGGGTGGAGGTGGAATTGAATGTGCGCAACAAACCAGTTTGTGCAGGTTAAAAGCACCTGTAGTTACCCAGAGAGGCTGAGAAAACACAACTCCCCTCTTGTCTTATTGGGGGTGGGGGTGGAGCCACACATGTTTGACTATCCACGTTCTGCCAGCCAAAACACCTGCAGCTAAGGCCTTGTGGTCACAGTAGTTAGTGCCATTTTTAGCTATGCTTGTTTTCTTGAACAAGAATAGAAATTCAGGTGTACATAAGAATTGGATTTAAGCCTAGCAAGAACTTATTTAGCACAACTCAGATCCTTTCGGTCCCTGTGTCACTAGCTCCTCCATGCTGTTAATAAATCATTTGTAAGGCTCATTTTCTGTAGGACTCTTTATGGTTCCATTTCATTTCCATTCCAGAATGGTTTGTTTGGGTTTGAGCTGGCTAAACTTGGGAGAACATAAATACCCATGCCAGTGGTGGGCACTGCTGTGTGCTTTGCAAATGCTCAAGTCCTCCTGATCTGAGTTTTATGAGATGGAGCAGCATTTTCTTGACTTTGTAAAGCAGAATCTGGGTTATCCAGAGGAGACATCAGAGGCCCAGCCTCCCTAATCACTGAGTTCAGAAGTTTCTGGGCCATGGCAGCTGTCTTTCTATCCATTCTAGGAGAGTACCCAATGGGCATCAGGGATTCCAAATCTGCACTACTTTCCAGTCCATGCTGGTGGCTGCGCTTGGTCTTACTGCAAAAGAGAGTCTTTCCCAGAGCCCAGAGCACCTGGGAATGAAGTACAGTCCTCCCACCCCCAGGCTATTATTCAGATACCTCCAGGAGTGGTAGACTCTGCAGAGGAACTCCACAGGCTCACATTTCCCTTGGCCAAGTGGCTGCAACCAGGAGATGGCCAGCTGGATACTGACAGCCAAGAAGCTTTGGAAGGTGGTTACTGTCCAGCCCCCACTTGGTGTAGCAACCAAAGGATGTTCTCAGACTGCTTGGATTGAATCCATCACACAGTGCTCTCCACGAAACTGGGCTGCTGCCAAGAGGTCTTTGGCCTTAAGGAGTTCTGAGAGTGCAGCGGGAGTATGTTTCACATTCTTAATTACAAAGCCTTTCCACTTTTGGAAAAAAAATATAGTAAGATGTGCCTTCAAAGTCCTGTGTGGATTTTTGGTCCTCTCTTTAGATTTCTTCTTTCAGTTTCAGGTTCACTTTGAAAAAAAAGTTTATGTTCATTTTACTATGCATTCCTTTTTAATAATTATGATATTGTTCTTCAATTTGGAGAAATGATTTTTAAAAATATGACTCCAAGAGTTTTGATGTATTCATTATTTTAAAATATATTTCTGAGGTATATTAATCATTTTATTTTGTAATCATGTTCATTTTCTTTTTCAAGTTATTACATTAGTTGCTCATTATGTACCTGCAGTTGTGTTTTTATTTGGTTTGCATCATGATTCATAAAATTTATCATTTTAAATATTTTATTATTTTCATCTTAGAAATAAAACTCTTAGGAACATTTTTTGAAAAATATAAAATATATTTTATAAAATATTGCCCCCATATATATATATATATGGATAGAACTTGTATTTATTTAAAGACCTCAGTTCAAATAATCACAAGGCCACACCATCCAACTCAATGGAATACATTAAGAATTTTTCTATCTTTATGCCCTAATTTTGACTTCAAGCATCAGGTTGTTCTATTTATCAGATCATAAAGTCATATTCATTAAAACAATATATTTATTCAATGTTGTATTTACATAAATTTATTTTATATTGTAAGTTCCTATCCTGTTACCAGATTATTCACACATATGAGCATTTCCTTTTGTAAAATACACCATGGTAAAATAAAATTCAGAAAGAGGAAGTTCTCATTATACATGAAAATATAGTTTTTTATTGTTTTGTTTTGTAGTTATTGTGGGTAAAAATCAAATTTTTCACAACACATACCAATATTGGTAAAATGATATATAAATATATATGCATATATGTGTATTTGCTTACATAAATGTTATTTATATATATATTAAAAAGGTACTTAGATTAACTAAATATTACACAGAAATTACAGGGATTCCCACGTTCCTCACCTTCCACACCTCCCACAATATCCCACACAAACATCCATCATCAGTGTGTCACATTACCCAAAATGGATATACACATCCTGGGGCCTTGCCACCAAGCATAGACCACAGTTCACATCCTAGACCACAATCTCCCACACAGATCTGCATGGTATATGCTGAGGTAAAATGGGCTACACACATCACTGCAATGCCACTCAGGACACCAAGTCCCGCAAAAGTCCCTGTATTTCAACTGCCCTTCCCCTCCCTACCCTGAAAGCATCCAGTGGCTACCGGCTCCACCACACTGTTATAATTTCTTCCATTGCTTGAATCACAATATGTCTACAAGAATACCATTAAGTCCACTCTAGTCCATAGCTCTTCCACAATCCTGAGGAGACTGGGATGGTGATGTCCACTCCGCCTCCAAGTGAGAGAGGGCTTATATCCCATGGATATGGTGAATGGAATTATGCTGCCTGAGCTGTAGGCCCTCTCCATTCCCTGGGATGGCCGTTGCCCATCGTCGTCTCTTCGCCAGGTGACTTGGGTGAGTCCATTGAGCTGTAATGTAGGAGTTGCAGCTCCACCGATATTCCAGGCAGAGCAGGCACATAGGTAGGTCAAAGGCTCCAGTCTCTGGAAATACACCTAAAAACTCCAGCATTACATATAGGTTTGAATAGAAGGGACTATTGGACCATGTGCAGGGAGGACTTATTTGAGTCCAACTCCTTCACTCTCAGGAGTACAGATTCCAAAGTAGAGCCCACTGACAAGGTGTCAATCTCTGGGGTTATCCCCCCTTATATAGGACCTGGGTGTCTCCAGAGGCCTCAGGAGCCCCTCTGTGTGGGGTGATATCCACTTTGCTGTTCTATGAGATCCTACTGAGGTGTGCGTAAGCGTTACTTCTGGGATGACCTCCCGACTCTCTTTGAAGTCTCTTAGCCACATGAACTCATTTCTCTTTACCTCCTTTTATTCAATGTCTTTTTCCAGTCGTGTTGCCAGTTGCCACTTGGTATTAATCCCTTGTTGCCAGGGAGGTTCATCCCTGGGAGTCATGTCCCATGTTGGGGGGAAGATAATGCATTCATATGCTGAGTTTGGCTTAGAGAGAGGCCACAGTTGAGCAACAAGGAGGCTCTCAGGTGGCAACCCTTAGGCACCCTATAACAGTAGGCTAAGTTTAATTACAAGAGCAAAGACTCATAAGGCTAGTCATCAATAACAGGAACCCATCTGTGGGCCATCCTCTTTTGCCAGACATTGCCCCTGCACTCAGGGGACTGCTGCTGCTCCCTTGGAGAATGTGGCAGAGCTCTCCAGACAGGGAATTCAGATTCCCTCATTTATTGAGTGATTGCCCACCGTGACCATGCCCATCCCTTGATAATTTGAAAAATTTTATGTACCTTTCATGTATATTCAGATGAACTTACTCTCATGAATCCCCCATCCCAAACACCCCCCCACCAATGATCCTCTGAAGCCCCCATTGTAACCCTTCTGTGATCTAAACTTTCCTTCAACATGAAGCCCATATAATATACAAATACAATTAATGGGAAAAAGAAATGATAATTATAAGCTTAAATGCAAGAGATAAATACAAGGAAACTCAGAAAAAAAGAACTAAAAATAAAATATAACTAGCAGATTGGGACATTCAAACAAATGGGGAAAAAAAAACAACAAAAAAAATCCTTTTTTAAAACATTATTCTTTTTTCCTTTCATAACTGTATGATCGGATGTCCAGTGTACCATGACATCTTCCCCCTCTCATTCCCCAGTGTCTTCCAAATTTTCATTTAATTTTCAAAGAAGTTTTAGGTCACAGCAAAGTCACACACAGAATACTAGAGACCCCCACATAGCCAACCTCCCTCCCCTTCCCCACCCCATATTAAAACCTTTTTTTAAAAATGGATGTTAGCATTGTTATAACTGTTATACAGATAGTAAAATATAGCAACTAAACATTATCCATGGTTTACAATATAGTTTACAATTTAGACAGTACAGTTTAATAATTTTTGATGATATTGACAATGTCCTGTGTCCAATACTGTAAGGTAATGAAAAACCTTTCCCATGACCACTAAATACCCCTTGTAATCTTAACTGATCCTTCCTCCCCACCCTCCTGGGGCATATGACACTCCCCTGTCTTGACTCATTGAATGACAAGGTTCATAGTAACATGCCCTGGGTATTCCAACCTGCCCTTCCTAATTTACCCACCTGTCAAGCCTGACCTACCAAACCAAGTAATATCACTACCCATCTGTCCTATCCTTCAATATGCAACTATACACTATGCCTTTACCATAGATTATGTCCATATGGGTGGTGGCTCACAGTCTGTTCTTCTCTTTCTCTCCCTTGTTAACCTATCTTTCAGACAATGGTTTTCAGAGACTGCTCACTTTCCTCAGTTCAAATCATTGGGGTCATATACTGTTCATCCTTCAATGCCTGGCTTGCTTCACTCAACATAAGGTCTTCAAGATTCATCCATGTTATTCCATGTGTTAGCACTTTATTCCTTCTTACAGCTGAGTAATATTCCATTGTATGTATGAAACACATTTTGCTTATCCATTATTCTGTTGATGGGCACTGGGGCTTATTCCAACTTTTGGCAATGGTGAACAATGCCGCTATGAACATTGGTGTGCATATATCTTTTCGTGTGATTGCTTTCAATTTTTCTGGTAATATACTCAGAAGTTGAATTGCTGTATCATGCAGAAGAACTATTGTTAGTTTTCTGAGGAACCGCCAAACTGTCCTCCCCAGTGGATGGACCATTCCACAATCCCACCAGCAGGTGATGAGGGTTCCTATTCCTCCACATCCTGTCCAACACTTAGAGTATGCTGTTTTTTTAACAGCTGCCATTCTGATGGGTGTAAGATGGTATCTCATTGTAGTTTTGATTTGCATTTCCCTGATATGCAAATCAAAACTGAGGCACCCCGATTAAGTGTGTAAATGTTTATGGTTGTTCTCTCTTCTTGAGAGATTACCCCTTTTCCTAATATATAGTGTCCATCTTTGTCTCTTACAATAATTTTGCATTTAAAGTCTATTTTGTCTGATATTAGAATAGCCACTCCTGCCCTTTTTTGGCTATTGTTAAGTTGTAAAATTGTTTTCCAGCCATTTACTTTCAGCCTCCTTGAATCCCTGGGTCAAAGGTGGGTTTCTTGTAGACAGCATACAGATGGATCATATTTCTTTATCCATTCTGCAAATCTGTGGACCTTGAGTGGTGAATTTAACCCATTAACATTCAATGTTATTACTCGCAATTAGTTTCTTACTTCTGCCATATTTTCTTTGGATTATTGTATGTCATATATATTTTTGTTTCTGTTTTGTTTTTTTAGTTGTTTTTAAGCTCTCCTCTAACTCTCTCTCCCTTGATTTTTCCCTTCAACTTGTAGAACTTCCTTTAGTATTTCTTGAAGTGCATGTTTCTTATTGACATGTTTCTCTTAATTTCTGTTTGTGAATATTTTGAACTTTCCATCATTTTTGAATGCCAGTTTTGCTGAATAGAGAATTTGTGGTTGGAAGTTTTTTTCTTTTAGTACTTTGACTATGCCATATCACTGTCTTCTTTCCTCCATGGTTTCAGATGTGGAATCAGCACTTAATCTTATTGTGCTTCCCTTGCTTGTGATGATTCCCTTTTCTCTTGCTGCCTTGAGTGTTTTCTCTTTGTCTTGAGCATTGGACATTTTGACAAGTATATGTCTTGGAGTTGGCCTGTTGGGGTGCGATTTGCTTCCTGGATCTGCACATCCATCTCTCTCAATAGGGTTGGGAAGTTTTCAGTCACTACTTCCTTCAACACTCCTTCTGTTCCCTTTCCCTTCTCTTCTCCTTCTGGGATGCCCATAATGCATATGTTTGTGCATTTTGTATTGTCAGTTAAATCCCTGAGTCCATGCTGGATTTTTTCTATTTTTTTTTTATCTGTTCTCTCTGTTTGATTTCAGCTCTATTGTCTTCCATATCACTAATTCTTTCTTCTGCCTGTTCAAATCTGCTGTTATGTGAATCCAGTGGCTTTATTATTTCTTGGATTGTGCCATTGATCACCATCATATCTGTTATCTTTTTTGTATGTTTACACTTTCTTCAGTATGTTCTCCCAGTGTCTTCTTTATATCCTTAATATCTTCCTTCACTTCATTATGTTGGCTCATGATATTTGTTTGGGCATCTTTAATTAGTTTTTTGATGTTCTGCATATATTCCTGGTTTTTAGTTTGTTCATTGGACTGGTCCATGTCTTCCTGTTTTCAGTGTGGTTTGTAATTTTTTGTTGCCCTCTAGTTATCATTTTATCTTGCTAGTTTATTCAGTTGATTAGCTTCTCTCTCTCCTTTAGAGTTTTATTTAGCTGGTGGTTCTGTGTGTGTGTTAAGCTTTCTCTTTGACACGTTTTCTTCTTATTTTGTTTCCTTGCTTCTTTCTATGTTACCTTGAAGGCAAAATATTAGGGCAAGAGGAATCGAAAGATGTGAGAAAGGAAGAGGATGATAGCAATATTGATAAAAGTTAGAAGAGGGGCCAAATAGGACTTAGTGAAATGAATATTTAACTTGTGTAGGCAGTGTAGAGTAATAGGATAAAAGTGGAGTACCTACAATGGACTGGGAAACCAAATAGAGGAATATATAGATATATTGATTTAGAAGGCTAGAATGTTGAGGAGGGAGAGAAAGAGTAAGAAAGGGCTAAAAGGAGAAAGCTAATATTAATAAAAAAGAAGAAAACAAAATAGATAGAATAGAAATTAACACCCTTAAGTTGTGGACTAATGAAAAAGTGTGGTGTCTAAGAACCACAGCAGTAAGCAGAAGGCAGAGAGATGAAGGACAGATAAGAGATAGCTTGGGTTACAATATCAATATAGACAGGGAATGGGAAATTACTGAAGAAGAAGTACAGCAAAGAAGAGGTAAGCTAGCAGCACCTAATTAAAAAAAAAAATGAAGGAAAAGAGAAAGGGGGGAGGAAAGAGGAAAGAAAAGCAAGAGACAGCAAATAAACAGAGAAAAACCAAACAAGCACACCAGCAAACAGTCAAACAAAGCTTAGGAGGAAGTGTTCCTTCTAGGGTCCTTGCAGATACTCTCAGCCTGCTTGCATTTATCAATTTCCCTTCAGGGTTTTTTCTGCAGGTTTTGAGGCAGACTTTTGGTATTGAACTAAATTAAAACAAGGAATTCATTTTTTAAAGTGACTGCCTTCTTTTTTTTTTTTTTTCTTTTTTGGCAATATAAGAGACCCAAAAGAATTCCTCTGCTAGATCACCCCCTTCACCGAGGGGACCCTAAATAGGCTTGTGGAAACTAATCAAGCCCTTCCCATTTCCTGGCCTCCCCAAGGGAGCTGAAGCTCTGACGCTTGTCAGTGCAGAGTGATAAAATTGGCTGACTCTGCCTCCTCTGGGGCCAAGCCTCAGTGTCAGCAGACTGCTGGGTAAATCAGGTTTCCACAGCAGATTCACCTCCCCCCTCAGCCTGGCCCTGTTTCAAGCCAGCTTATCTGTTCCCCAAAGCTATGAGGGGGTCCAGGCAGCCAAATCCACAGAAGTTAAACCCCTCTCCACCTTCTATTAGAGCCCTCCCTCTCTCAGAGAATGTTCCCTCCCACCAGGAGCAGGAATCACTGGTGCAGGATTCGCGGCTCAAACTAGCCTTTTTCCCCTGTGGGTGTGGCTCAGCCGTCTGTGTTAACCACCACAGGCAGGCTTAAAACTCATGAATCTCTACTGATCACTCCACGCCGTTGATCTGCCTGCTGCTAGATGACCCAAGCTTCTCACTCCGTGTGCCCACAGCACAGACCCTCGGGCAGGACCCTGTCCACAATCGGCTGTCCTCAGAAAGCTACTCAGTGAGTGCCCTCCTAAACTGATGCCATCTTGCCTCTCCTCTATAGTTTTTTTAATGTTTTAAAAACTATGGTTGCTATCAGTAAGAAAATAAATATAATGCAGGATAGAATCTGAGTCATTTTTATTTATGCAATTACTGTCATTGGTGTGATGGAAAATTTTCATTAGGACAATATATTTTTAAAATAGTGAACTCTAAAATGTAAACCCCTCTTATTTCTGTTCTTTTATTGATTTAAAAACCTATAAAGGTGTGTGAAATAAATGCTTATTATTGAATGCCACCGAGATTTTGTGGTTATGTTTTTTTTTGTGTGTGTGTGTTTTTTTGATGTTCAACTTTTTTTTAATTAGAGAAGTTGCAGGTTACCACACACCACACAACCACCAACAACAACTTGCATTGTTCTGGAATTTTTGTTACACTTAATGATACCAATTTTTAAATTATTTATTATTTTTAACAGCAGTAGCTAGCATTTATTGAGAGATTCTATGTTCTAGACACTGTGTGAAGCAATTTATATGGATTACCTCATTTATAATACCCAATACACAGATCTGTGAAACATGTGATAGTGACATTTTAATATCATTTATTTTACTTTTAATTTTAAAAATTTCTTAGTTCCTTTTTAAATTTTTTTATCTAATTTAGTTCCATTTGTGTTCATATATTGTTTCCTGCTATCCCTTAGTCTTTGCCCATGTTTTCCTTTAGCTCATTGAACTTATTTAGAACATTTGATTTAATATCTTTTACTAGTAATTCTAATGTCTAGGATTCATGAGGAATGGTTTCTGTTGATTTATTTTATTCATCTTAATAGGCTATTCTATTTTCCTAAAAGCTGTCAGAAGTACTATACCAGAAACAAGTCAGCTTTAATCATGGGAATGTTTTAGGTTAAATGTTTATATTTCTGAGGCCCTGGAAGTATCAGAATCAAGACATCATCAACTGATGCTATTTCACCAAGTTGTAGCTGTAGGCGATCAGGTACATGGCAGCATCATCTAAAGATGCTTTCTCTCTAAATTTAGCTATGAATAATCAGACATATGGCCCATCTCACTGCTCTGCTCCTTGCTTCATCTCTTTCAGCTTCTTTGGGGCCTCTTTACTTGCCCCTTATAAGCCTTCAGTCTCCAGGAACTCTCTCTCAGTGGCTCATATTTTCTATGTCTCTGCAGCTCGTTTCTGTGTGTCTCTGGCTTATTCCTCAATTTATAAAAGACTCCAGTAAGAGGATTAATATCCTTCCTGGGCTACATTCTATTGAAGCAATCTAATCAAATGGCCCTTAAATGGTCTAATCTAAGCAAATGTTCACAATAGTTTCAATATAAGAATATAATTTTCTGGGATACACATAGAAAACTCTATCCAACACAGAGACCATCCTTTCCTATTTTTTGTGTATATGTATTTTCATTTCTTCCACTGAAATCTGTACATTTAACTATTATAATGTGTCATCTCTGAAAATTGGATTCTCCCTCTCTCTCAGGGCTTGCTATTTCATTTTTTTTCCTTCCCAATAGTTGAAGTGACTAGTAGTCTATTCTTTAATGATTTGTCCAAGCTATTGGTGCATAGACTGTGTTACTCTTTTTTATCATTTATTTATTTATTTTCCTTTCATCTTTTAGTTCTCTCTCTCCTCCTAATACATACTTTTTTTTCTTTTTTTTTTTTTATTGTGGGTAAAAATCAAATTTCACAATACAAACCAATATTTGTAAAATGATATATAGATATATATGCATATATGTACATTTGCTTACATAAATGTTTTTCATATATATTTTAAAAGAGGATTAGATTACATAAATATTTTTATATTTATTTTTATTATGTAATATTTTTATAATGTGATTACATGATAATTTAGCTCATTGCTAACATTTATACTCACAAATTTTATTCACATCATAAGACAGTGCAGTTTATCAATCTTTGCTTTTTCTTTGGCATAGATCTGCAATGCTCAGGATTGCTTGGATCACCATTTCTGAGGATTCCTTATTAATGGGTTGCTCTGTGGCAGTCCTTCTGATCTACTGTTCTTCTGACTGCAAGGTTTAGCACCATATGAAAGAGTCTTTCAGATTACTTAGCCATATTTCCACTTGGTTTTGACATTCTTGTGATTTCTTGGTTTTGGTAAGTCCATGGTTTAAGCAAAGCATATATTCATTCCCTTCCTGAGATTCTTAAATCTCATAGAAGTCAGGGAATAGCAGTGAAATGTGATTTCTAAGTCATAGAAATTCCCAATTTAAACAAAACAAGTACAAGCTTAGCTCTGCTAGACTCCCCAGCAAGCAGTTTTCTGTGATAGTGCTGCTGGTGGTACCAGCTTTAATGTGTTTGGATGCTAGCACCTCTCCTTTGAGCTACTGGGATGTTTCTTGTAAATCCAATATGTCCCATTCCTGAATATACACACAACCAAAAACTAGCACAGCTAAATGTAGACTAGCCATTGTCAAAGAGGAAATTTCTACAACTAAGAATTAGCAGTTCTGGGAAAACAGTATTTTTATGTCTAAAATTTTGCTTTCACCAATATAATCTGTGGTCTCCTAGCAGTAAACAAAACAACCTTAACTGAAGGGTGACTTCCATTTGTAAAAGCTGTACTTGGCATGACTGAGAAATAAAGGCATTGCTAAAGCAATATCTGTTATACCAAAAATATAGCATTTGCCATATATACTGACATTTATGGAAATAAAATTGATAAAATAAACTTAGACTTTATTGCAAAAATGCAACTTTATATGACTAAAAATACACAGGCACACCTAACTAAAAAAAAAAAAAAATACATGCCTGAAATATCACATTCTGGCTATACCCAGAGTTCACAATACCCTGGCTTCACTCAGAATAAAAGAAAAAAGGCTAGGTAAATCAGATTGGTGCTTGTCATCCCAAACTAGTTAAGAAATAATAAGCTTGGCTAACCTGTTATTTTTTTATGTCTAAAATATTGCATTCGGTGATATACCCCAACTTCTACTTGAGGTAAATAAAATAAGAATAAATAGAAGGAAGGTAGCAGCTTCAAAAATTGAACTTGCTAAAATTAAGAAATGGAAACATGGCTGAACCAATATTTTTAATGGCTAATATATTGCATTCATTGATTTACCACTAGTTCTACTAGAAATAATGAACAATTTATTGTTCAAGGAGATTTTTATTACAAAACCCAAACAGTTCCTTATTTTTTCCTTTGTACAGAACTCATAATAGCATACACTTTTAAATACCAAAATAATTTTTGAAAATTAAATAAGTAATTTTGGACAGTCTTTGAAAACATCATAAAAGTCTTAGTTTCAGTTTCTTAAATATAGACCTTAAGATAATGGTTTGAATAAAAATAGTTTATTTGGGAGGTGTAGGGAACACCAGCAGGGAAGGAAGCAAGTGATACAGGAAATGGAAAGCAGCCAATAAACAATGTATATCAAGTCAATTTCCAATGTAGTTGTCTGTGCTCAACCATACAGCAAGTTTCCACAAATTACAAATCAAAAAGATTAAAATCATATGTATTCAATCATACCAAATCTGACCCAGTAGGGATACAAGAAAATGGTGTAAAACACATGACTCTGAGTTAAGAAGGTCTAATAGCAAAACATCTGGGATATTTATATGCTAAATTCTGTAAAACTTGATGAGGTCTGTTACTAGGGAATGTTATTTAATTTTCTGGCATCTCTGGCCTGCTGTGGGTGGAAAACAACCCTTTAGAAAAAGTCATCAGGAAAAGTGATCCTGGCATTGGTAAGTTGGCTGGAACCCACTGAATGAAGTGCCTAGGTACATGGAAGTGCACCTACAGCAGCTGCACAAAAGCTAGAGGAAAAATTATGAAACTTTATTAAGGCACTTTCACAGAGATTTACACCAAATGAGATATATAGAAAGGACAGTTTATTGTCTTAAGTTAAGATGTAACTTCTTTTTCAATTGATCTATTAATACAATGAAATCAAAATCCCAACAGTGATATTTTGTGAAACACAAATTGATTCTAAAAATTCATATGGAAGATGAGAAAGGGAAAAAAAAGAACATGGCTGAAAAGACGGATGCAATCACTTACTTAGCCTGGGATGTAGAAAAAGTTATTATGAAGCTACAGCAATTAAGAGAATATGTTACTGAAGCCACTAGTAAAATAGGGAATTAATAGATGCATCTGGAACATGGTGAGAGGTCCACATGGACACCGATACCCCCAATATGGCTCCTGGAAGATCCTCGTGAGATTTCTCCCAGAAGGCCCTGAATAGTCTCTAGGAACCTTATAATTGGGCCTTCCTGGGTGATTGTTGGGTGGGGTAATCAATCAAAAGAGCAAACACCTGGGACTCCTCCTATGCCATTAGCAAATGAGTGGAATAATTAATGGCTTAAAAGCAGGTGCAAATGTCAAATCTCTGCTGCTCCTGGATCCTGCTCTCTCTCAGCCCTCTTGGCTTCTGTGCCCTGCTCTTGCCATGACCCCCCTGCATGGATCAACACACAAGTAAAACCTGGGCATTTATAAACTATAATGGGAAATTGTAGTCTATAAATCAGCCCTCTTTATAAATTTTCAGCCCCTTACTCTCTACCTGGGACGTGGGACCTGTTATTTTCTCCCATTTCCCTTCTCTCCCCACCTTAATAAATTGCAGGGCTAACTAACCCGACATGCTTTGAAATTCATTTCTGCAGCATAAGTCAAGAACCTAGATTAAATTTGGTAACATATTTGGTGAGTCTGCCAGGAAATTATTGGTGAGTAAAACTATGGCTACAACCTGTTTAATTCTTTATTTTGCTTATCCATTTTAAACATGTTCACCTATGAGCCCCCAAGGAATGAATTCCTGGAGGGAAGAGGCTGGGACATGGGAACTCTCTGCATTTGTGCCATGTGTTCAGGCTTGTGAGACCTGACACTGGATGGGAGGGCTGCGGTACAGGGAAGGGGCTCAAAGTAGGACCCTGCCAAGACAGAGGTCTCCCACCCAAGTGCCAGGTGCTACAAAGCTTTTTCAAGTCCTTTTAGAAGCCAAGTGGCTTTGCCCTCAGGCCATTGCCTTCTACTGCCCTCTCCCCTTGGTAGTAGCAAGAAAATGACTCAGAGCTGGGGGCTTTCACTCTCCATGGGTCCACGCCTTTGCTGACCCACCTTAGGTGGCAGCAAGAAGGACCAAGATGGATGTTGTGGGAGTACCCTTCCCCAAGGGGGTCACAGGCCAGGACTCTTCTCATTCTGAACCTTTACCCAAATTTTACTTTCCTACACCAAATTTCTCATTACAGGTTTGTGTTAAAATGCTTTGGAATGTCTTGAAAAGTGTAAAAGAGAAAATGCATTTGCTAGCAAGGAAGAAAGTTGCCTCAGGGCCACAAGTTCTGTTAGCTAGGACAATTGATCTCTAATCACTTAATAGCCTTTTGACAGCTTGTCTAACTGGGAAACTACCAGACAGTAAAGTCGTAAGAATAGAATGCTTTTTAAGACCTCTGTAAGAATAGGAAGAAGAAACACAATTTGGCTTTCAGTCTGAAACCAACCTGAGATCTGTTTGGTCTGTCTCCCAAGTCAACAATGGCCCTGGCAATGCCTGATGGCAGCGTCCCTGATTCCTGGGGTTGCAGGAACCAGAGACATAATTCTGAATGGCCCCAAGAAATTCCTTGGGCCCATCCAGAGAGCAGCCTAACATCCTCTGAGACTTTTCTCAGATGATTCAGTTTGGGCAACTTGTCTGTCTCCCACTCATTCAGCTTGGGTTCTTTGGTCTGAATTTCAGGATTTCAGGCATCTCCCAATACCTAGGTCAACCACAGGGATGCCTGTGAGCCCTGGGCTCTGGATTTCAGGATGCTGGAACCAGAGCATCAGCTCCAAATTTGGAGTGGTGAATGTTTTAGTCAGACTTGGACTCTAGGATACCAGATTGATAAGGGAAGTGCCAGGACCCTAAACCCCCCCCCCCAGCAGAAACCCACAGCTTTAAGAAAATAAACTGCCCTCAGTCCCTGGTCCCTCTCTCTCCTTTTTCCTCCCCTTTTCTCCATGGAATCCACATCAGAAAGATAAGCACCCCAGACTGCCCCTTTGAATTGAAATGTACAACTCTATACAAATAATGACTCTTTTCCTCCTTAATGGCCTTCTGCTTTCAGAAAGATAAGCTAACCTTGCTTCTCTGCCATTGTAACCCTGCCTGCCTGCTTGCTCAGGAATTTGCCCACTTAGTGTACCTATATAAACTTATGAAAATCAGAAAACAGGGCTCAGAATTTGAAGAGTGAACTCTCCTCTGGGTCCACACATAATAAAAACTTTGTTCATCTGTACTCCCAAGAGTGCCATTTGGGTTACTTTCAGCTGGCCATAACAAAATCAGTTGACTAAAAAGTGCTTCTTCCTTTTTCATCCTTCCTAGAATAAGAAGCATAGTCTCTAGCCCATCAGTAAACTCCCAATAGGAAAGTCTACCTACTGCTGGTCTACATGGCCACAGTATAGCTCAGAGCAGCCTCTGTAAAAGCCCTGAATTCAGGTTAGACCAGTATTTTAAAAAGGACAGATAGATCTGAGGGCCAGAAACCTCATGTCATGTCTCCTTAAAGAAATGAGGAAATATACCTCAAACTTTGACTAACTCCCTGTTAGAAAGAGCCTTCTCAGTTTAAACTCAGTTGTGCCTATAAAGGGTGTGAATGGAGGTCAAGATCCAAACCAGTTACTAAACTTCTTCTGGAAAAAAAAAGCTTCATGTGCCATCAATTAAGATCAAAGAGTTCCTACAAATGCTAAGGGTATAAAATTCTCAATTCTATTTTAAACTGTGCTTAACTAAGTGATCAACTTTGAAATCTGCAATCAACTTTGTCAGTTTGCTTGTGCTTTGGGAATCAGATTTGGGGTTCACCTGTCAAAATTGGATAACAGTGGAATGTAACCTAAAAATGAGATTTTCAATGTCAATACTGCCTTGTGAGTGGACTTAATGTATAAATCACAAGCGGAATTGGTTCAACTGCTAGAAAAGCAGAAAACTTAGCAAAGTTGTTATTAATAAAATTCTTGTGGCTTCATTAATAAAAGTACTCATTTCATCTTAAAACAAAATCTTACTAGAAACTATAACTGAGTTAAGATCATTTATAGATGCTTTTATATTAAAAAACAGCAGAAGGATAGTAACTGAAATTATAACCAGGTAGATTTAGCCTAAATCTACTATTGTAAGTGTAAATCTTAAATTGAACATACCTTCATTTATGATCACTTCAAGTCTAGCATCACCCCTTGGCTTTGCTTATGATTATTCCATAACAGCTTCTGTCCCTATAGCTCAGGGGAAAGCAAACTTGAGATATCCCTGTCTCCTAACCGCTGGTCTTAGTGACTCTGCTTTCTCTCATGGATGCAAATGTGGACTATATTGCTACCTAGTGGAATTTTTGACTCTTAGGTTTGAAAGTCCACTCTTCCAGTCCAGTGGCTGCCAGAGTCCTGTTATCTCCAAGGACTGGAAAGTGAAGTAGGCTTCCTGCCCCAACTGTTGGGGGTTCCTAAATGTGGCAATTCATGAGAGAAACCAGTTTCTCTAAGGCTTCAATAGCCTCAGTGAGTATACATAGAATTAGTCTTGCTCATCCAAGGTCTGCTAAGATCAAAGTGAAAAATAAAGTTCCAGAGCAAAGAAATTATATTAAAGCATTGGGGACATTTTGATTATAATCCAATAATTAAAGAATGAAATTATTCTTTAATAATTTTTAATAAATTATTGTGCAAAGCTACATGGTCACAGTGCAAACTAAAAGGAGTCTTCAAAGGAATCTTTTAAATGTTATCTTACAGTTAAACTTATTTTGTAAGAGAATGAAAATTATAACAGTAAGTCCTGTGTTTCTGTGTCAAACTATTCATGTCTGCCTATTTGTTCAACATATAACTTCATACATTGGGATGATATCAGATTAACAAGTGAAAATTCTTAGATGAGCTACATGTGAATAACTATTCCTAGAGCCCAAATTAGTCTAAGCAGGATGGAAAGGTAATATAGAAATCTAAATATAGAAACTTGGGAAAGGAAAAAGGTTTTCCTAAGCTCTTTAACCTGCCTTAATAACCCAAAGGACTTCTCTTTGCAAGAGCTGTGAGGGTAAGATGAGAAGTGACAGATTGAAACTCTGTCTTATAAGCTGGGGAATAAAGATCATAGTTTGTTCTGTAATTAATCAATTTAAACTTTAACAGCCTTAAAATAAAGGTGGTTAATAATCCTGTTGCCAAATATCAACAAGTGAAGAAAAAGTCCTTGAAAGCTATGGAAAGATCTTTAAAAACAGTTTCCCAGAACCTAGCAGTCAGTGATTTTAAGATTATTTAGTAGTTTATAATTTTATTAAAGGAGTTTTAACCTCCTGTGAAAGAAAGAAAAACATTCCTTGCATAAACTATAACAGTTTTGATTTTATTTAGCTTACGTGTTATCTCCCTAGGTTTATGAAACACCATGTATATAAATTTATTAAATTCTCAAGGTGATGAAAGTTAAGTTCATATCTAATGAAATTAAGTTAAAGAAATGCAGGAGTGCCCTCTTTTAAATGGATACAGTAAATTCTAATTGTTGCTAATTGTAATCTGAGGTAAATTGACCAGTCTATGTGGTTGTGGTCAATTATAAAGAGTTTATAAAAGGTATCCTCTTAACTGAAGCATTTAAATGGCTAGTTCCAAGAAGCCATTACTAACTAAAAACCTAAATTGATATTAATGGCAAAAAGTAACTTCATAGCAATGAAACCTGTCAGAAGTCACCTCAACTGCATATTCCAGTGGTAGTATCAAAAGATAATCTTGATTCCATTGGGAATGTTCAGTTTTCATTTTAAAAAATGGAAAGTAGTTTTTCCTATACTGCTAAAGTGAAATACCTGCTACTTTAACATCTTCATGGTAAAAATATATAAGTAAAACACACTACATTGGAAGTATTTTAAAAGTGTATAACAATCAAAAGATAGACTTCAACATTGTCAAATTCTCTTGTGCATTCAAACCAGGCCTTCAATACATTGCAGGTTGCCTCTCCATTTAAGTTATTGGCTAGGTTGGTCACTGACCCCTAAAACAAAAAGGGTATCTACTACATCTCTGGCTGTGCTCCTGAAGTCATTGGAAACTACATTGCAGTTTCAAACTCCTGCAGCAACCAATGATGGCTCAATATAGCCAAATGTACAATGAATATCACCTCCAGACTGGCACTATTTCATAGTGATGAAGGGTGTTATGCAACCAGCTGTTGGAATACTGGAACCTACTTTCCTAGCTTCTCCCTAGGGTCAACAGTGCTGCAGCATGCTGGCTGCATGAAGGACATTCCAAGTGGAGCAACGATCACCACAGTACTGTGAGTAGAATCTAAACACAATTGGCTTTTTGGTCTGCTCCCACAGAAAGATAACATGTAAGGTATTGCAAACTTGGAACTTAAATCTATTAATTACAGCTCAAAGAAAAAATGTATGCATTGAGTAGTGCATTAATTAGTATTAGGTACTATATCTCTCCTATTCTAGATATATGCCTAATGATTATGATGGTATCTTTTCTACTCTAAATCATATGCAGAGAAATATTGGATATGTTAGAAGTCCTGGTAAGCTTCATTTTCTAAGGAGTTAATGAACATGCTTAACCAAGGTATCCCTCTTAACCCTTGTTCCAGCACCTGTACCAGTACCTAACATTCCAAACTATACCACAGACAAACCAGAGCAGCTATCCTGGGGTTCACTCAAACCTGATAGGTGGTTTATTAAAGACACAGAGGTTTACCTGCCAGGAACAGTGCAGTGGAAGGTCCTTCATGGACTTCATCAAGCCACTCATCTGGGGAGGGATGCCCTAACCAGCTTAGCTAATTGGGTTTTTAAAGAACAGAGCCTGGTGAAAACAGTCAAAGAAGTTACCAGGAGTTGCCCCCTGTTTGCAATTAAAAACTGAAACAAAGGGAGTCTTAACCATCCTCTCCCCTTAAACCCTCATGTACAGATGTGGGGATCATACCCTGGGGAGGACTGGCTGATAGACTTCACCCACATGCCATCTTACAAGGGCTATAAGTATCTCTTAGTACTGGTAGATACTTTTATTGGGTGGGTGGAAACATTTCCCACTAGAAGAGAAACTGCAAATGAGGTAGCTAAACCTCTTATAAAGGAAATTGAACCCGGGTTTGGACTGCCTAACTCCTTCCAAAGTGATAATGGGCCAGTCTTTACTAGCAAAATAACCCAAGGTCTATCAACTGCCCTCAGAATTATATATCATCTCCATAGCTCCTGGAGGCCCCAATCATCTGAGAAAGCAGAAAGAGTTAACTGAACCCTAAAGCAAATTCTAGCTAAACTCTGCCAAGAAACCATGATACCTTGGGTAACCAGTCTACCCATAGTCTTATTGAGGTTGTGTTTAGCTCCAAAAGTCCCACTTCAGCTTAGGCCCTTTGAGTTGGTCCATGGGCAACCTTTCCTCACTCAGGACCTAGATACCAGGTTCAGATCAAAACTTGACAAGAGAACAGGCCTCACTCTCAATTAAAGCCTAAATGGAAGGGACCTTTTCCTGTGGTTATAATCATTCTCACAGCTATTAAAGTTAAAGGAATTTCCAGCTGAGTGCACTAATCCCAAGTGAAGCCAGCTGCCCAAGAAAGTGCCAGCTCACCAGAAGCATCTGATGAGATGCACCAGTGTCAGTCAATGGATGGTCTGAAAAACCTTTTCAAGAGACAAAGCTAAGTAGTGTCTAGGTCAAAGCCTACTTTTCCTTCTAACTCTAGCCCAGGTGCCTATTGTTAAGGCGAGGGCAAAACAGACACCTCTTAAAAGACTTTGTCTGTTTTCATCTCCTATAGCTTAACTAAAAAGGACAAAGCCTCTTCTCATTTCTCTCCTCTATCACAGGAACTGAGCTTGGCAATTTATACCAAACTGCACTATTTCCATCACTCCCTAGAGCTAATAGCATAAATGAAACCAACCCTGCCTTAGAAGCTCTAAGAAAGCAGACTCTCTTGCTGCTGTGTTGCCGCAAATTCAGAGGACACTTGACATGCTAACTGCAGCACAGGGAGGAATATACCCTTTCCCTAAAGAAGAATGCCATCTTTATGTAAATCACTCTAAAATAGTCCTAAACAGTATTCAAAACATGCAAAATGAAACCCAACAATTTGGGGAAAATGCAGCCTTTATAGGCATCTGGCCTTCTCTACTTTTGTGGTCCAGTATCCTCTTGGTGGGACCATATGCCCTCAAGATTCTAATCAAGTTTATTTATTCCAGAATAAACATCTTGTTAGCCATATGGAGACTTCATCCAGCTTCACTCAGATTCCAGATCCGTCTTCCTCCAACCAAGATAGAATAGCAGAGGGTTTTACACCTTGTCAGGTAGGCCCTATTGACCCTAATCAGCAGGAAGTAGTTACAGAAGAACGAATATCTCCCTTCAGCACCCCTTTAAAAATAAATGTGTAAACTCTCTGGCGGGGGGAGGAAGAGACAGTAAAATAGGGAATCAATAGATGGACCTGGAACTTGGCAAGAGGTCCACATGTACACTGATAACCCCAAAATGGCTGCTGGAAGATCCTCATGAGATTTTTCCCAAAAGCCAGGAAAAGCCCTGAATATTCTCCAGGGGCCTTGTAATTGGGCCCTCCTGGGGAATTGATGGGTGGGGTAATCAATCAAAACAGCAAACACCAGGGACTCCTCCCATGCCATTAGCAAATAGATGGAATAATTAATGGTTTAAAAGCAGGTGCAAAGGTCAAATCTCTCCTGCTCCAAGCTCCTGCTCTCTCTCAGTCCTTTTGGCTTCTGCACCCTGCTCTCACCATGTTTCCCTGCATGGATCAACATACAAGTAAAACCTGGGCATTTATAATCTATAATGGGAAACTGTAGTCTATAAATCAGCCCTCTTTATCACTTATCAGCCCCTTACTCTCTACTTGGGACCTGTGATCTGTTATTTCCTCCCATTTCCCTTCCCTCCCCAACTTAATAAATTACAGGGCTAACTAACCTGACATGATCTGAAATTTATTTCTGCAGCATAAGTCAAGAACCTCGATTAAATCCAGTAACAATACTGGAAAATACATATGTACATAGACCCCATAAATAGAGCAGAGAGCTCTGAAAGGGACCCACAATTTGTGAAACTTTCTTACTCTATAAAGTGAGGTCAGATGAGTGGGGAAAAAAGGGCTGATTGATAATTTCAGCTTCAGAAAGTAAAGGTTGGAAATCAGATGTAGCTTAGTTGTTGAGGGCCTCCTTCCCATGTTTGAGGTCCTGAGTTCAATCCCCAGTACCTCCTAAAAAATAAAAAAAATAATAATGATATAAAAAGTAAACATTACTAAATTTTAATCAACAAAATGCATTTGAAGTAAGATCTTGATCTAATGGGGGAAATGATAAATAAAATAGGGTTTTTATGGGTTAGGGTTAGGGTGATGAGTTTTGTTTGTTTTTTGTTTATTATTATTGGAATAATGAAAGTACTTTGGGAGTGATTTTGGTGATGAGTGCACAAACATGTTTTTATACTAAATACCATTGATTGTACTTTTTAGATTGATTTATGATTTATTAATATGTATCAATAAAATTGAAAAAATGCTTAAGAAAAATATGAATGTGTAAAATAAATTAGAAAGATGAAATACCAGCTATTTATGGCAGGGCTAGCTTAGAGAGATTGAGAGGTGACTAGTAAGGGGTACAGTTTTATGTTTGTTTGATTGTTTTTTGCTTAATATTGCTATTAATATTGGAATAATGAAAATACTCTAATAATGATTGAATTGATTTATATACAACTATGTGATTATACCAAATACTGAAGTTGGGGGAATGTTTGATTCCTCTAGGTTCTTGGCTATGATGCATAACAGAATTTATGAACACACCGGTTTAGTTAGGCCAGTAAAAAGAATTTATTTGGGAAATGGGGCAAAGAACAGAGCTTGATGAGAAACGAGAGAGAAAGATGTAAACACATACAAGACTTGGTGCAGGCCCTTCTAGGCAGAGAGAGTAAGCTCTGCCTCATGTGATTACCTTTTAAACTTAATTATTCTCCCCCATCCTAATGATAAACATATGAGCCCCAGCTAATATTGGTTACCCCACCAATGGTGGGACCAATGGTGAGGACTGTTTGGAATATCTGGGGTCAAAGGGAGGTCCTGGGAAGTTAAACTGAGAGCTCAAGTTTATACTCAAGGTCCCAGTGAGGTCTTGCAGCTATGTTGTCTGCTGGCCATGTGGTCTGTTAGCCTTGTTGTCTGCTGGCCATGCTGTGGCTTGTCTTCTTCTCATTTTCCTGAATAACCTGCCTCAATACCATTGTATACTTTGGATAGATTGTATGCTTTATTAATATGTATCGATAAAACTGATTTTAAAAATAGTCCAGGCCTTGTACCTTGGACATAGCCTTTCTTTTAAAATTACCCACAGTAATTCTGGCAAAAAAAAAAAATAGTTTATTAGAATGGGAAAAAAAGAGTCATAATCCAACACAAAATATATATTTTCTTATCATAGCCATATGGAAATTAATTCAAAGGAAAAATGTGAAAATTAATGGAATCGATGTGAAAGATAATTGCAGAATACAGTAACAGCTGGTCTAATTATATTTTCTACTGGTGCTTCTCAAAGAAGCCTTTTAGAAATGCAAATTAACTTGGCCTACCCAGGCATACTGAATCAGAATTGCTGGAGATGGGCTGCTTGAGTTAACACTGTAATGAACTCAAGTGATTTCTAGGCATGCTAAGAGAAGCACTGGGAACTGTAATTTAAATTCCAGTTCTTCAACTTCATTCCTTGCAGTCAGAGAGGAAAATAATGCAAAGACAGAAAGGTTTGAGATTAGGTTCAAAGAGAGAAAATAGTGGAATGAAACAAGGAAAAGAAAAATCAGCATATGAATGGGGCAGAAATGAAAGTATTAAACACAGGGATTGGATATCTTATGTCTCTGTATTTGGAGTTATTATAATTAAACAATGTCAAGAACCTAGTTTGTGTTTTGGGTGGAGAGCTTACAGGTGCTTCATACATTATTCCAAAGGAAGAGATTGTGAGCAGAGATATAAAGAAGTAAGGTCATGATGAAAGGGTGTAATTAATACATGAATGAGCCAAAGATGGCTCCTGTGTTGTTACTGTGTGTTGCTCAGTTCTTCACAGCAACCTGGGGCACATTAGGCCCTCCCAAAAGCCCAAACTTGCAGTAATCCATCCTGCAAAGTCTTGCATGGATCTGTCCAGCAGAGCCCACAGTGGCACAATGAAATTATTCTAAACAGGGAGGTTGAGAGATGTCAGGGGGAGAAGAGCTAAAGAAGCTGTCTTCTGGAGCTGATCCCCAGTACACTTGTTATTCAGGATTTTTTCACAGTCAAGTTCAGGGTGAATTTGCAGGGGAGAAGGCAAGTATCATGCATATGAGAGGGTGTAAATAATCTCATAAGAGTTCCAGGCTGATAATGGGGAAACAGGATTACAGAAACATTTAGAGATATATTTGGGAGATAAGGTGGGAGATAAGGGAGATAAGATAAGCAGGAAAATTTCCTGTTTATGGCAGGAGCTGATAGTGGTGATTTCTCTGTGTGGACAGAGAAAACAAGCCTCCAAGCTATTTCTTAGATGTAAAGATCAGTGGGTTCCCACATCTCCCCCTTTTCTGTTTAAATAAGAAGAAAAGGAAGAGAAAAAAGTATCCTGACACAGTCCTTTATAAAAACTGTCCCCTTCCTGATAGTTTAAAGTAATAAAATGGGAAACAAATTTTGATAGTAATAGTAAGGCCAGGTTGCTCTCTGCTGTCTGGGTTCTGAACTGGGCTGTGCACAGGAAACAAAATAGCCATGGTGGCAGAAGAAATCCCTTGGGAGGGGTCAGGGTCAGTGTCCTACTTCTGTAGGCCCTCAAATTCTCTCCTGATGGCCCTTCTGCAATTGTGCCTGTCTTAGGTTTTTCCTTCCATGAGGAATCTTACCTGTCTGTGGCTAACCAGCTGTCCTCTGGGGCCAAGCACAGTGAAGTGTTCTTTGATAGCTTATGCCTCCATGGCCTTCACACCCAGCACCAGCCTTAGGAATTCCCTGACAATAGGTGGGGCCCCAGCTCTGGTCATTGGTTTTGGGGAACAAAGATTTCTAATGCAGAGAGGGCCCAGTGCAAGGCACTGGGCAGAAGACAGTTCGGTACCAGCTCTTAGAAGGGCTACTCAACCTAGGGATGCCAGGCTTATGGCACAAGGCAACCCTATGTGTGGAACATGTACAGGACACATACAGGTTATGATAGGAACAACAGGAAGGGGGAAACCAGAAAAAACTGTGCAGGAAGAAAAAGGAGTCACAGAGTCAGGAAAATAGGAAGGCAGGTAAGAAGGAGGGAAAGGAGACCTTGGGGTGAAAAATTAATTCAAAGGTGTTTTAAAGGGCCCCCAAGTCTCCTCCCTTTTTATTTCTTTGTTCCTGATTTCTGGATGTTGGAGGTGAGAGAGATGAAGTGATGATTGTCTGTTCAGCTCAAGAAAGGATCTGGAAGATTAACCTAAGAATTGATAATAAAACAAGAAGAATGATTATTCCAGTGAGAGATATTATCCAGATTCATATGTTTAGGCCATGAAACCAATTTGAGGGATTTAACCACTGTAAATTATTATTAAGTGTTTGAAGCACTTTTGGCTGAGCAAGAAGTTGTATTTGAGATAGTTGATGTTCCAGGAATTGCTGGAGAGCCAGTACTTTTCCCTGTAAATGGGAGGAGAAGGCCCCTTGAAGGTGAGTTTTAACTTGTTCCCAAGAAAGTTGGGAGCTATTCCAAGGCAAAGGCATGACACACATTTTAACATGTTCCCAGTCACATTGTAAATCTTGTCCGGTAAGCAGAGCTCATTGTTTTTCATCTGTCTAGAGGATAGAGGTTTCTAAAACATCAAGTTTGGTAAAAGAATATTATTATCAATATGAGTTTTAGTTAAAAGTTCATTGGTGATATTGGTCTTAATTTGATTAATAGCATGAACAGTTTGAACAGATTTTGTTAAGGTGACTGCCACAGTGGTGGCAGTGACAGCTATGATAATGGCTGAAATAATGAAAGTAATAAGTGTACCAATGAATCTTTTAGGTCTAAGCAGCAAAAGGGCTTTGTTGAATTGGACTATCCCTGAGTCACCTTCCCAAGGATGAGATAAATTAACTGGGAGCCAAGCCTGTGCTTGTCTTTTACGTAAAAATATGGAAGTGATTTTCAGTTGAGTGATATTTTCATGAGACATGCAGGAAGTAAAATAAGCTCCTGGGCAGAGTTGGAAGCTACTATGGCTAAGTATGTTGTGTATTTGTTTTTAGGAGTGGGAGGAGCCTTGGATTGAGAAAGTATTTCAGTACCCTTTTGATCTAAAAGTTTAAGCTTTTCCCAGGTTACTTCCTGAGCTTGGATGGTGTTGCAGCCGGGCTGATTCCTGGGGTTTTTCTGTTCCTACATTTTTGTCCTTTCTATCTGTGGAGTCAGGCTGAAGGAGATGTCCTTCTAGCTCATGGTATAGCTTCATGTTTTTAGTTGGCAGCCACCAGGGGCCTGTTGGAGTAAGCACACAAGCATACCCTTTCCCCAACATTATGAAGTAATAGGGTCCTTTCTAAGATCCATCCCCTAACATTTCTTTGTATAGAATTTTAGCTTGTATTTGATGACTCTCCTGAAGAGGGGAGAAATGTTTTTTAGCTGCTGAGAGACTGTTTTTATTAATTAAAAAAAAAATTAAGTATATACTGCTAAGGCTATTGAGCATTTTTTTTTTAATTTATTTTTATTGTGGGTAAAAATAAAAATTCTCACAATACATACAAACATTTGCAAAATGATATATAAATATATATGCATATATGTGTATTTGCTTACAAAAATGTTATTTACATATATATATATACATATATTTTAAGAGGTGCTTAGATTACCCAAAATATTACACGGAACCCACTGGGATTCACATTTTTTTTGTGACAAGACTTTTTATTGATATTTAGTTAATGAACTTTTGTTAATAATTGAAAGAATATAAAATAAGTGAAGGATTGTTTATAAACAGGGGTTTAACTGTTATATTTTAATCTTTTACAATATGTATACATACATTCACATGCTTACCAAATTTGGCAATACACTGATATACCTGTCTCATTTTTGGCTAGAGTCCTGGATAGATACAAAATAAATGTTAATATGCATATTTAGTTTAAGAAGTTTATACTGATAATTAGAGTGAGAAACAAGAATAACATAATCAATTAAAAGATTAAATTAATATTGAATAGAGTTATAGAATGATAAAGCAGTTTTATAAATAAACCTACTAACATTTAGCTTTTGGTTGGGAAGTTCTGAATTAGTAGCTGATACTAGAGTTTTGATTGAAAATACTTGTGTAGGGCACTTTTTCCTAGGGTGGGACTTTAATTGGTCTGACTAGGAACTATATCTTTTTACTGTGTTCAGTATCAGTGAACTTGATACTATAGATGCCAACTTGTAAGCACTGTGTTAATTCCTGAGGAAGTGTCCAGCCTCTTCAGGATGGAACACAACACTCCTTGGGCAGTACATTCCATGGTTTATGCATTAGTCCCTCAGAAAGTGGCCAGTTTTCCCAGGGAGGAACACAACATTTTCTGGAATGCACTTTATCTTTTTGCATTTGTTACAAAACATCCCTGATGTGTCTAATGTTCTCATTTTTTTCCCAGAAATATGAAAAGTGCTGACTAGCAAGGCATTGGTTTATTGATTAACAAAGTTTTTTGCATGATGTTTCACTTTTAGGTTTGAATAATACCCACTAATTTTTTTCCCTAATACTTTTGACTTTAGGATTGTTTAAACTCAAAAGAAGAGATTTACATATACATTCAATAATATATATTTATGGGTAACTTATGAATTATTAAATTACTTAAGTACGTGATTGTATTATTAAAGTTTTGATTAGTATTTAAGAATTTTATACATAATTCATAGTTAGAATAGATTATATAACAACAAATATTAATAAGACTTTTAATTAGTAGATATCCAATGAGTAAACTTTTATTTCTTATAGGTTAAGATTCCTAACCAGTGAGGTTATAAAGGCTAGTAGCATGATTAAAATGAATTTAATTTTTCTATTTGGTATAGCTTGAGGCATAGGCAACAACAACTTATTATTATTTTATTTGGCATGTGGGGCAGCACATTAAATTGTAATCTTAATACCTTCATTGGTTTGGCTGTTAACATTTTTATTGGAATTGGGGCTGTGATTCACAGTGTTGAATTCAAACTTAGTTTATTGTTGGCCGTTTTATAGGCAGGAGAATGCAGGCTGGTTTGACTTGTTTAAGGAGATACTAAAGTAAACTTTAGCAAGTTTTAAAACAAAATGATAGTGACATAACTGGATATTAACTTTTTGCAACAAACTAGCAATATTTGTGACTGCTGCATACTGCAGTGGTGTTATTTTAATTTACCATAGTTTACTGTTATGCATTACCCCTGGCAGCCCCTAATGACTGCTCTCTTTCTGCAGTTAAAGAGCTTCTTCTTTAGTAGAGGTGGGGTAAATCAGATGAACATGAGTTAAAGCATCTCCCTTTTTATTTTTATGTGCAGAGGTTGTTTCTGTGACACATAAACATTGTTAAATTTTTGGAAATTTATACACTTTTTAAGTATTTATATGAACCTCTTATTCATATAACTTTAATTAACAAAGGGTTAAAGAATACTTTTTAATTTTAGAACAATTTTAAATACCTTTTATTTAGATTATAGCATATTAAATAAACAACTATTTTATTACTTTACCCTTTTTTAAGGTGAAAGAACAAATCTTTTTGCAATAGTTTGAAATGAAAAGCTACTTTTCAGGATTTGTCTTTGAGAAAGCAGGTTTGAACATAATGTGTTTCTTTTTTTTAAAGTGATAAGACTTGTTTCACCAAAAAAATAATAAGGTTAAGGTACAAGAAGCTGTTTTGATAAAACAGACTTTCTTTTTTGTATACTGATTATTCAGGAGAAAAACTTTATAAATGTTTTTCTGAAACAGACCAATGATTTAAGAAACTTTGAGAAAGAACAAAATTTTAACTTTGCATCACTATACTATTTGGTACTAAATCTTTTAAAACTTTATAGATAACCCATCAAATCTCACTTAACTTTGACCACAAAAAATTCCTTTTCGATGCACCTTCTGCACTTTCTGTATTCATTCAGGTTTTGCCCCTCATTTTGCTCTTTCTTAATAACCAGTCATTTTATCTTAGGACAAAATTACTTTTTTTTTCCTTAATAATAAAAACACATTCTATATACCTTCTACACATAGTTACCAAAACGATTTTGGAAACTGTTTCCAAGGAAATTTCTACAACATACAATTCCTATCAACAATAAACAAATTTGTTAAAATAATGATTCAATTTGGTTATAACTATTTTTATTATTTTAAGTTATTGTCCATATTTATTTATTAATATAAGTGCTTTAATTTTTTGGCCATTTGAATAAAGGTCTTTTAATGATTTTCATTTTTCAAATTAGTATTACCATGTGGAGGTATCAAAACATACACTGACACTGAACAAACAGACAAACACAGAATAAGTTATAATACATCAATAGAAATATATATCTTTGATTTTACTGGTTTGAGAATTATTTTTGAAAGTGTGTTGCCAAATTTTCCTACTCCTCCAGCAGTTTAATTTTATCAGCCCCCATCAGCCCACAGCCACATTATCATATAAGCAGTAGGGGGTTTACAGAGTGGTTGCTGGAATGTTTTCCTTATCTTAATTAACCATTGGGCTGAATGTTTTCATATAAGAATGATCTCATTGATAAGGGCTTTATTCATCACTTCTGCCTGTTGAGTGCATCCTTTTTGATATTCTACTTGCCAAGCACTAACTTGAGCTGTGGCAACAATAGTTTTTATTTTATTTTATTTTATTTTATTTTTTATTTTATTTTATTTTATTTTATTTATTTTTAAGATTTTATTTATTTATTCATTTATCCCCCCCTTGCTGCTTGTGCTCGCTGGGTCAGCTAACCACGTCATGCGGGTGGGCTTGCCTTCACCAGGAGGCCCCAGGGAACCAAACCCGGGGCCTCCCATATGGTAAACGGGAGCCCTACTGATTGAGCCACAGCCGCTTCCCAACAATAGTTTTTAAAAGAACTTTCCAATCCCAGGGGCATATTTTATAGCCATTAGCAATGGAGTTCTAAATTCCCTTTGTGAAGAAATTATGGAGCCCATTTTCAGTAATACTTTTATGCAGCTCTTTAAAGATTGCATAGGGAAGTGAGTCGTGCTGTGCCTGTCCATTTTAGAGAGTTACAGGAAAGGCATGGCATTTTCCTACCTCTATGGCTTCTTTTAAGCATTTTTTCATAGCAGAATGAGGTTTCTGAGTTTCAAAGAAGACTGAGGGTGGAGGAGGAGGAAACAGGAGTAAAGTCTCTTCTTCCTTAGGAATTGTGGATTTTTTAAGAGGAGCTGAGGAAGGAAGCAGAGGGGTAGGAGGAAGCAAGTCTTCCTCTTTGAGTAAAGCTAAAAGAGTTTTGGGTGGGGACTCCTTTGGAAGAGCAGTAGGCTTGAAAGTTGTGTAAAGTGGGCATAAAGCTGTTTTCACTAGGCTCCAGGTTATAAGAGTTGAGGCAGGAATTTTTTCTTCCTGTTCATATTTTCTTTTTAGATTTTTTTCCTACTTGCTCCCACAAATTTAAGTCTAACAGTCCTCTGTTGGGAAACATACTAACTTTAATAAAGTGAATAGTTGAGTTTCTTTTACTGACTGTACAGTTAGCTGCCTTTAGTAATTGCAGAAAGATTTTAACAAAAACTTTTTGCTCTTTCAAGAGTCCTGAACCCATGATGAAATAGATAATACCCCTGACTGAATTCTTGACACATAAGCAACTATCCTCAGCTGGTATTGCTGTTCCCTTACCTTGGGATGATGAGTTATCTGGATAAATTTCATCCCTTTGATGTGCCAAATGTGCTGCTGGTCCAAATCACATCAGGGTCACCAGTTGCAGGAATCTGTCCTGCAACTTCTTGCAGGGGTCTGTCCAGCAGAACCCACGATGGTGCAATGAAATTATTCTGAACACGGAGGTTGAGAGATGTCAGGGGAGAACTACTAAAGAAGCTATCCTCTTGAGCTAATCACCAGCATGCTTTTTATTCAGAATTTTTTCCACAGTCAAGGTCAGGTTGAATGTGCAAGGGAGCAGGCCGGTGCATGTGAGGGGTATAAATAATCTCATAAGAATTCCAGGCTGATAATGGGGAAGCAGGATTACAGAAACATTTAATGATATATTATTAGATAAGGTGGGAGATAAGGAAGATAAGATAAGCAGGAAAAGTTCCTGGTTATGGCAGGAGCTGATAGAGGTAATTTCTCTGTGTGGGCAGAAAAAACAGGCCTCCAAGCTATTTCTTAGATGTAAATATCAGAGGATTCCCACACACCCTGATGCAAAACTTAAATCCTTACATGTCCAATTGATTTAAAAATATCTCAAATAAATGTTTCTTATCCATTTAGAGTGGATGTATTTTGCATACCCTGCAAAATTGCTACCAATATCAGCTAGCCATAAAAATTGTAAAATCTTAACCAGAGACACCCCACTATGCTGATTCTCAGACATTGTCTTGAGTGCTAAACTTCCACTCCCATTGCCTTCTTTCCCTTCTGAGGTTCCTTGCAGTACTTGGAATGTCCAATGTTGGGAAGAAGAGCCCCTCCCTGGCTGCCTCTTCAAGTGACATCAAATAAATATTGTGACTTGGTGTCATCTAATGGTCATATGTTTTAATCAGATCTGAAAACCTCAACAGTGAAAAGCACTACAGTCATGAATTGAGGATTGTGAGATCCAAATAAAAAGAAAACCAGAACTCGTAAAAAGTCCCTTTCCACTTTTTAAAACAAAAATTTCCCCAAAACACATACAGATCAGTAGAAAAAAAGGGAATGGATGGTATTTGGCACTGGAAAATTTGGCAGAAGTCACTGTAACTATACAGGGCCAAAGCATTAAAGTGAAACAAAGCTGGGTTTTAATCCTTTTTCTTCTCTTTCTTATATCATGCTTAACTTTGGAAAAAACTGCATTTGTACAGGAATTTAAAGAACAATAGAGATATGTGAATTACTTTATAAGGCATATATTCTTGGAACCCAAAACTTTTACACCTGGCAGTGTAATCCACACACAGAAACCAAATGTGCACATGTTGAGGATAATTATTGCTAAAACATAAACATTGAGAAATGTGTAAGAATATGATATTTGAAATAAATAAGTTCAAATCTGCAATTGTAATATCTACATTGGTAAATGGAATTTTATTATGTAGATACACAATGTTAAGAGAACAAAAGCTGTCCCAAGAGAGCTGACCCAGCCAACTTTGGGTGAGAAATGGAGTAGCCATGTCCCAGAGTCTCCTGAGTTCAAAGTTAACATCTTCTGGGGCCCTTGGTCCTTTTCTGTGGAATTCCAGGCCTGCTCTTCACAGTGGGGAAAATACTGCTCCATCACCTCTGTTTTGGACAAGGAGACACAGAGTGTGTGTGATTCAGAAGTCACCAGCAAGTGCCTTTTTTGTTCTTCCTTTTTTTGGCAGTTCTAAAGCAAGGAGCAAACTGAGTGGGGACATTAATACTAGAAGAAAATTTCTTGAGAAAGCAAGACCTGATGATATTAACCTAACAATTCAAGGATCTTGGGCCAAATTATCCAAAGTTAAGCTTGTATTGGTGATAAATTGGATTACAGGGTTAAAATGAAATAATATTAGTGGGTCTGGGGAAGGAAAGCAATTTTGCTAGTGTGTGGGAAGAGATGGAAACTTAGGTCTCCAAGGAGGTGAATGCTTAAGTGATGCATAAAGTTTTTATTTGGAATATGGCCCAGGGAACAGCAGGGGTAATTGTCTTATCCTTAACTTTGATTTTCACTGTTCCAATTTTGCCTCTGACTGTTAAATTGCTATATTCAAAGGTCCTCAGAATGTGTATGCAAGTGTTTAACTGCAAGAAGCTAACATTTTAGGCTCTAGAAAGTTACTAGGTTAAAGAACAATTACATCACTTTCTTCTTGAGTGACCCTCAGTAAATTATCTAGGCTTCATTGTATTTCTTTATGGCTACCAAATTAGCTCTCATTTCACAAACTCATTTTTATGAATACATTTAATGCTTAGATAATAATGCTTATTTTCACTACTATTGTTATTATCTTTGATGGAAGCATAATCTTACTGAGAACAATGTAAATTGGATCTTTTTTTGGAGCACTCTTTCTGCATGTGGGGTGGTTTTTTGATTTTTTTTTTTTTCATTCTCATAAAACATCCATGGTGAAATTACATTGTAATACAAACTTCTTCATCTGTGTCAAACATTTCATTGACAAAAGCATCAATGGATAAATATATAGACTTCCAAGACTTCTGAGAAGATAGAGGACAAGAAAGACATGACTCTCTCCACTTCCAAAAAAAAAAATAGGTAGAGAAGAGGCAAAAACAGCCCAGAAAAATATTTTAGGGTTTAGGATATCAGGGGAAAGGTGGACAATACCCAGAAGAGAGAGGGGAAAAGAAAATCTCAATAGCAAAACTGTGGGTTAAAGCTGCAGCTGCAGCTGATCATATCCTCCTCCACTCTATAGATAAGTTTGAATTTTCAGGCCTCAGGCTAGTGGCTAGAGACAAATGGAGCTACAGGGATCCACCTCCCCTGGAAATGGGAGAGAGAAGAACACAGACTAAAGCTGATTCAGCTTGTGACTCACATATTTGTTCTGCTGTGTCCAATGAGCCCTTCCAGGCTGGGAGGGGCCACACCATTGTTTGCCTTGGGTGTCAATAGGGAACTAAAGATATCTGACCCTTTGGATGCAGAGGCGAGTTGGAATTATATCTTACAAAGGAAAAAAGAGGAGGCTGCCAGCAAAGTTTAGAGAACAACCTCCAAGTAAGTTTGAATTATGAGGCTCTTACAATCCAGGCAGGATCCTCTACCACATTGATCTGGTCATGTTGTAGCAAACACATTCCAACCAAGATATGAACAGAGAGGGCTGCCAAAGAGCAATAACTGCTGACAGACCAAGGAAGTACATGTGAAGAAATTAAAAGTAAATAAGTAAGAGAGGCTTTTTCTAGCCTCTACAGCCTCCCTGGGAAGCAGGTCTGCAACCCATTAATGGGTCCAGGGCCCAGATTTGAGCAACTCATTGGGAACAATCCTAAAAACCCAGAACAGGTTGAACCATGAATCAAAGAAGAGCAGTAACAGACAGCCTCCCACCACTATGAAAGAGAAATTGAGCATCAGAGGAAACTCACCATAATAATCAGATGCCTAGACATTGGCCCAAAATTACAACCATACTAAGAAAATGGAAGAAATGACCCAAGCAAAGGAATATATCAAAGCCCCAGATGAGATACAGGATTTGAGACAACTAATCAATGGGGATCAGACAAATTTCCAAAATCAAATTTATGAGTTGAAAGACAATATGGCTACAGAAATAAAATACATCAAGACACTGGACAAGCACAAAGAAGGATTTGAAAACCTGAATAGAAAAATAACAGCTCATAGGAATGAAAGACACAATAGGTAGAACAAAAACACATTAGAGATATACAACTGCAGACTCCAAATGATAGAATAATGAATAAGTGATACAGAAGACACAGGAGATGAAATTTAAGAGAAAGAAGAACAGAGAGAGAATATTGAGCAGGGCTCAGGCACGAAATGTTGCAATATACATGTCATGGGAATTCCAGAAGGAGAAGAGAAGGAAAAAGGGACAGAAAGAGTATTTGAGGAAATAATGGCTGAAAATTTCCCAACTCTCATGAAAGAAATAAATGTACATGTCCAATACACAGAGCATATGCCAATCAGAATAAATCTGAATAGACCAACTCGAAGAAACATACTACTCAGAACAGCAAATGTCAGATGTAAAAAGAAAATTCTGAGAACAGCAAGGGAGAAGCAAACCATCACATGAAAGGGATGTCCAGTAAGACTTAATGTGAATTTCTCACCAGAAACCATGGAGGTAAGAAAATATTGTGGTATGATACAATAAGGATATTGAAAGAGAAAAATTGCCAGCCTAGAATTCTTTATCCAGCAAAACTGTCTTTCAAGTGAGAAGGTGAGTTTAAAACATTCACAAACAAACAAAAATTAAGAAAGTTTGTAAAGAAAATCTGCCTTGGCAGGAATTATGAAAGTGAGCCTTACAGGCCAAAAATTAAAAAAGAGAGAGAGGCTGGAGGAGACTGCAGCAGGCAAGAACAGCAAAGAGAATGCCCCAAAGAGTAAATAGATGAAAGATCTGAGGAAGAAAAAACCCAAAAAATAAAATGTTGGAAGTAAAGAATTGCATGTACAATAATATCATTGAATGTGAATGGATTAAACTCCCCAATCAAAATATATAAGTTGACAGAATGGAAAAAAACTTGTGCCATCCATATGCTGCCTACAAGAGACTCACCTTAGACCCATGGATACAAACTGACTGAAAATGAAAGGTTAGAAAAAGATACTTCATGAAAATAATAAACAAAAAGAGGAAGGGGAGCTATACTAATACCTGACAAAGCAGACTTTAAATGCAAAAATTTATGAGATACAGAAAGCCATTATATATTAATAAAAGGGACAATCCACCAGGAAAAATAACAATCATAATATCTAGGGATATTAGGCAAGATGGCATTGGTTTAAGTGGGCACTCACCATCTCTCTTGCAAAAGATGGCTGATTGGGAAGAGGATCCAGCACAAGTGAGCTGTTCTGGGAGCCCATGGAGCAGGAGTCTTTGGAACATCTATCTGGATGGAGTGGGACAGGGAGATAAATTGCTCAAGATAAAACCATGAGATTTTAGCCCCCTGGAAATCACCAATGGCTAAGCCAAACACTCAGGGCAAAGGGCCAGGGTGAGCCTTGACTCCTGCTGGCCACCCAGAAAGAGGAAGCATTCTCTGAGAGTGGGAGGGTTCTTGCAAGGGGTGGAGAGGGGTTTCTATTCTGGGGGTTTGGTTGCCTGGACCCCCTTAGAGCTGTGGGGAGCACACCAGCCAGCTTGAAGTGGCATCAGGCTGAGGGGAGAGTGAATCTGCTGAGAAAGCCTGATTTACCTATTGCCCTGGGATACAGAGGCTTGGCCTAAGAGAGGGTGGAGTCAGACAATGTCATAGTTCCCCACTGAGGACTATCAGAATTTCAACTCTCCTAAGGGAGTCAGGCAGTGGGAAGCACTTAATAAGTTTTCAAGAGCCTATTTAGGGTCCCCTGGGAGGAGGAGGTTGTCTAGAAGAGGCTTGAATAATCATTTTTGTGTGGTATACTCAGTCATCAGGGTCCCATTTGAATTTCAAAAGGGAACTCAACCTGACCAGGAGAGGGGAGGGGGGATCTGCTCATACAGTCTGCTGAACCCAACTGCCCTAAGAGAGTTAAATCTACCCTGGATAAAGTTACTGAATAGCTGTCTGAAGAGCTGGCTGACCCAGTTGTAGGGGTAGATCAGTGGAGGAATCTCAGCCTTGAATGTATGATGTCCTTGGTTCAATTCCCAACTCCTCTAAGATGGGTGATCCACAGGGATATCTAACATTCAGCTGATACCGTAGGACAGGGAAAGCTTAGACATTATTTCTTTTACTAGCTTCTTTTGAGTCCCTTATTTTTCCAAATAAAAGAGAAAAGGTTACTTAAATTTTTTTTAACTTAGTTTACTCAATAAAACCTCCCTCAAAACCTGCAGAGGGATCCTGCTGGGTAATTGATTGATGAATACAGGCAGCCTGAGAGGCTCCACAGGGGCCCAAGAAGAAATGCTTTTCTTCTTTAGCTATCTTTGACTACTTGCTTGTGTTTTTTTGGTTTTGTTTTTTGTTTTGTTTTGTTTCTTGTTTTTTTCCTCTACACCCCCCCTTTTAAATTAGGTGCTGCTAGCTTGTTTCTTTTTTGCTGTGCTTCTCCTTCCTAGATTTCCCATTTTCTGTGTATACTGATTTTGTCTACCAATGCTATCTCTTTTCCTTTCTATCTTCTGCTTTCTGTTGTGGTGTTTAAATTCCAACTTTTTTTATTAGTCCTCAACTTTACTGGTTTTGATTTCTATCTTGTCTATTCTGTTTTCTTTTTTATTATCATTTTTAACTTTTTTCTTTCTGTCCTTTAGTTTCTCTTTCTCTCTCTCCTCATCATCCTGGCCTTTTAAATCATTCTATATATTTTTCTCTATTCAGTTTCCCATTTCATTGTAGGTACTCCATGTTTTTATTCCTTTTACTCTACATTGCTCACATGAGTTAAATATTCATTTTACTAAGTCTTATATGGCCCCTCTTCTTTTATTATTATTTCCATTATCCTTTTTCTTTTCTTACCTCTTTCAATTTCTCTGGCCATAATCTTTTTCCCTCAAGGGAACGTAGAAAACAGCAAGGAAATATAACAAGAAAAACAAAGTGTCAAAGAGAAAAGTTAACACACACACAAAACCAGCAGCTAAACAAAACTCTAGAGCAGAGAGAGAGGCTAATCAACTGAATAAACCCATCAAGATATATGATGACCACAGGGCAACAAAAAATTACAAACCATACTAAGAAACAGGAAGACATGGACCAGTCCAATGAACAAATGTAAAACCAAGAAGAGATGCAGAACATTGAACAACAAATTAAAGCTGTCCAAACAAATATCATGGACCACCTTAATGAAGTGAAGGAAGCCATTAAGGATATTAAGAAGACACTGGGAGAAAATATTGAAGAAATTGTTAACTTTCAGAAAAAGATAACAGGTATGATGGTGATGAACAGCAAAATCCAAGAAATCAAAAAGACATTGGAATCACATAACAGCAGATTTTTTTTTTTTTCTTTTTTTTCTTTTTTTTTTTTTTACCGGGAGGTACCGGGGATCGAACCCCGGTCTCTCCATATGGTAGACGGACGCCGAACCTCTTGAGCCACATCCGTTTCCCATAACAGCAGATTTGAACAGGCAGAAGAAAGAATTAGTGATGTGGAAGACAGTACATCTGAAATCAAGCAGAGATAAAAGGGAAAAATCCAGCAGGGACTTAGGGATTTAAACAACAACACAAAATGCACAAACATATGCATTATAGGCATCCCAGAGGAAGAGAAGGAAAGGGAACAGAAGGAGTGTTGAAAGAAATAATGGTTGAAAATTTCCAAGCCCTATATTGATGGAGATTGATGTACATTCCAGGAAGCACAGAACAACCCAAACAGTATAGATCCTAAGAGATCTACTCCAAGACATATACTTGTCAATATGTCCAATGCTCAAGACAAAGAGAAAATATGCAAGGCAGCAAGAGAAAAGAGAACCATCCCATACAAGTGAAGCTCAATGAGATTAAGTGCTGATTTCTCATCTGAAACTATGGAGGCAAGCAGAATGTGGTATGGCATAGTCAAGGTACTCAAAGAAAAATCTTCTAGCCCCAAATTCTCTATCCAGAATCATTCAAAATGATTTATGTCTATCATTCAAAAATGATGGAGAGTTCAAAATATTCACAGATGAACAAAAATTAAGAGAGTATACTAATAAGAAACCTGCCTTTAAGAAATACTAAATGAAGTTCTACAGGTTGAAGGGAAAAAACAGGAGAGAGAGAGAGAGTTGGAGGAGAGTGTAAAAACAATTAAAAAGACAAAAAGGGAAATGAAAACAACATATGACATACATAAACCCAAAGTAAATATGGCTGATTTAAGAAGTTCCTTGAAAGTAATAACACTGGATATTAATGGATTAAACTCACCAGTAAAAAGACAGAGATTGGCAGAATGGATAAGAAACATGACCCAATTATATGTTGTCTACAAGAAAACCACCTTAGAATCAGGGATTCAAGGAGACTGAAAGTGAATGGCTGGAAAACAATTTGACAAGCAAACAACAACCAAAAAAAGGCAGGAGTAGCTAAACTAATATCAGACAAAATAGACTTTAAATGCAAATCTATTGTAAGAGACAAAGATGGGCACTACATATTAATAAAAGAAGCAATCTTTCAAGAAGAAAGAACAATCATAAACATTTGTGCACCTAATCAGGGTGCCTCAAAATACATGAGGCAAACACTGGAAAGAATAAGTGGAGACATAAATGCCTCCACAATTATAGTGCGGGACTTTAATACACCATTGTCACCATTAGACAGAATATCTCAACAAAGAATCAGTAAAGAAACAAAGACTCTGAGTATTAGAAGTCTGAATATTAGAAGATCTGGACCTAATAATTATATACAGATTGCTACACCCAAATACAGCGGGATATACACTCTTCTGTAGTGCACATGGATTATACACCAAGATAGATGACACACTAGGCCACAGAACAACTCTTAATAAATCAGAAAGATGGAGATTATGCAAAGTAATTTCTCTGATCACAATGGAATGAAATTGGAAATCACTAAGGGCAAATGGACAAGATTGGGCACAAAGATATGGAAGTTAAACAACACACACTTAAACTATGAGTGGGTCAAGGAGGAAATCTCAAGAGAATTCAATAGCTACCTTGAAATGAATGAAAATGACAACACAATATATTGATACCTATGGGGTGCAGCCAAAGCTGTACTGAAAGGATAATTCATAGTCATAAATGCATGTATTAAATAGAGAAGAATGAGCTATAATTGAAGACCCAACTGCACACCTGGAGGAACAGGAAAAACAACAGCAAACTAACCCCAAGGAAACTAGAAAGAAAGAAATAAAAAAAATTAGAGCAGAACTAAATGAAATAGGAAATAAGAAAGCAATAGAAAAAACAAAACTAAACTAAAAGCTGGTTCTTTGAGAATTTCAATAAAATTGACTAACCCTTAGCTAGGCTAACAAAGAAAAAGAGAGAGCAGATGCAAAAACACAAAATAGGAAAGGAGAAAGGGGATATCACCTCTGTCACCACAGAAATAAAGTGTATCATAAGAGGATATATTGAAAAATTATATGCCAACAAGAATGATAATTTAGAGGAAACGGACAAATTCCTAGAAACTCACAAGCAGCCCACACTGACAAAAGAAGAAATTGATGAACTCAACAGTCCAATTACAAGTAAAGAGATAGACTTGGTCATCATAAACCTCCCAACTAAGAAGAGCCAGGACAAGATGGCTTCACAGATGAATTCTACAAAACATTCTGGAAAGAGTTAACACCAATCCTACTTAAGCTCTTCCAAAAAATAGCAGTAGAAGGAACATTAGCTAACTCATTCTATGATGCCAACATTACCCTTATACCAAAGCCAAAGATGCCACATGAAAGGAAAATTACAGATCCATCTCTCTAATGAAACTAGTTGCTAAAATCCTCAGCAAAATATTTGCTAATCACATTAAACAACCTATCAACCAAATTATATACCATGACCAAATGGGTTTCATTATGGGTTTGTAAGGGTGGTACAATATAAGAAAAATAATCACTGTTATAAGCCACATAAACAGATTGAAAGAAAAAAATCACATTATCATTTCTATAGATAGAGAAAATGCATTCAGCAAAATACAGCACTCTTTCCTGATAAAAATAATGCAAAAATAGGAATAGAAGGAAATTTTCTGAACATGATAGAGTATGTATGAAAACCCCACAGATAACATCATCTTCAATGGTGAAATCCTAAAAGCTTTCCCTCTAATATTGGGAAAATACAAGGATGCCCATTATCACTGCTCCTATTTAACATTGTCTTAGAAGTACTTGGTCAAGCACTGAGGCAAGAAAAAGATATAAAAGGCATCCAAATTGGAAAGGAAGAAGTAAAAATTACACTCTTTGCAGATGACATGATCATATTCATAGAAAGCCCTGAGAAATCTACAACAAAGCTTCTACATCTTATAAAGGATTTCAGAAAAGTTGCAGGCTATAAGATCAATGCTCAAAAATCAGTAGCAATTCTGTACACCAACAACGAGCAATATCATGAGGAAATCAAGAAAAAGATACCATTTACAATAGTAACTAATAGTATCAAATACCTAGGAGTAAATTTAACTAAAGATGTAAAGAACTTATATACAGGAAACTACACAACACATTTAAAGGAAATCAAACAAGACTTAATAAATGGAAGAATATTCCCTGTTCATGGATAAGAAGAATAAACATAATCAAGATGTCTTTCCTACCAAAACTACTCTACAGATTTAATGCAATCCCAATAAAAATCAACACTGTACTTTTTAATGAATTGGAAAAACTAACTACAAAATGTCCTTGGAAGGGTAAGAGGTGCTGAATCACCAATGACATATTGAAAAAGAAAAATTAAGTTGGAGGTATAATACTACCTGACTTTAAAACATACTACAAAGCTACAGTGGTCAAAACTGCATGGTATTGGCACAAGGATAGACATACTGATGAATGGAACTGAATTGAGAGTTCTGATATAGATCCTTGCATATACACTCATCTGCTATTTGAGAAGGCCACCAAGTCCACTCAATTGGGAAATAATGGCCTCTTCAACCTTCAACAAATGGTGCTTGGAGAAATGGATATCCATATCCAAAAGAATGAGAGAGGTACACCAACTCAGACCTTATACAAAAATCAACTCATGATGGATCAAATATCTAAATATAAGAGCAAAGACCATAAAGACCTTGGAAGATAATGTAGGGAAGCATCTACAGGACTTTGTAAAAGGAAATGGTTTCACGAAGTTCACACCCAAAGCACGACAGCAAAAGAAAAAATAGTTAAAAGGGATCTCCTCAAAATTAAAACCATTTGTACCTCAAAGGACGTTATTAAGAAAATAAAAAACCAGCCTACACACTGTGAGAAAATATTTGGCAACCATATATCAGATAGGAGTCTAATGTCTTGCATATATAAAGAAATCCTACCCCTCAAAAACAATAAGACAAACAACCCATTATAAAAATGGGCAAGTGACCTGAAAAGACACTTCTCTGAGGAAGAAATTCAAATGGCTAGAAAGCACATGAAAAGGTGTTCGACATCGCTAGCTATTAGGGAAATGAAAATCAAAACTACAATTAGATACCACCTTACACCCATTAGAATGGCATCTGTTAAAAAATCAGCAGACTATAAATGTTGGAGAGGATGTAGAGGAATGGGAACCCTCATCCACTGCTGGTGGGATTGTAGAATGGTCCAGCCCCTATGGAGGACAGTTTGGTGTTTGTCAAAAAACTAAGTTTAGAACCACCATATGATCCAGTGTTTCCACTGCTGGGTATATATCCTGAAGAATTTAAAGCAAAGACATGAACAGATATATGCACACCAATGTTCATAGCAGCAATGTTCACTATTGCCAAAAGTTGGAATCAACACAGGTGCCCATCAACAGATGAATGGATAAACAAAATGTGGTGCATACATACAATGGAATATTACTCAGCTTTAAGAAAGAATAAAATGCTAGCACATGGGATAACATGGATGAATCTTGAAGACCTTATGCTGAGTGAAGCAAGCCAGGCATTGAAGGATGAACAGTACATGGCCTCACTGATATGAATTAAGGAAATTGAGCAATCTCAGAGAGCTACTATCAGGAAAATAGGTTTTCAAGAAGTAGAAAGAGAAGAGAAAGTTTTGAATCATCACCCATATGGATGTAATATATGGTAAAGTGATAGAATGTAGTTGTGTATTGAAGGGATAGGACAAGAGTGTAGTGATGTTATTGGGTTGGGTGTTGCTGGGTTGACAGATGGGTAGACTGGGAAGGACGGGTCAGAAGGTCCAGAATACTAGGGGGAAGGCTGGGAGAGAGACCAGGTGAACACTGGAGATTTGTGGGTATGAGGTTGAAAGTACAGAGGTGGGAATGCTCTTATGGCAAAATGACAAGGAAGGGTCACTGGTTTAGCGTGTTGGTTGGGGCAGCATTTGGGACAGGGCAAACCTAGAGCAGGCTTCTAGGGAGTGTGTGAGTGTTCATTCTGTCATAATGTGTTGCATCAGTGGGTGGAGACCCACATAATGAGCAGGAAGGATTTGGACTCCCATCTTTTGGAGGACTGATTTGTTCAGACTTAGACAGGGGGGAGTCTCACAAGAGCAAGGGTGGTTCCTAATAGGGGAGGACAAACCAGTGCATCAAGACCTCTTATTGCATGTAACTATGAATCTTGTCATCCAACGAGTCAAGTCAGGGGGCAGTAGTATGCCCTGGGGGGATGGGAAGGGAGGAATAGAAAAAGATTGAATAGGGTGTATTTAGTGGTCAGTGGAAATGTTCTGCATTAACTTACAGTGATTGACACAGGACATGTTAAATATTATCAAAATTTATAAAAGTGTATGGTCTAAAATAGAAACCATAGTGTAAACAATTGACAAAGTTTAGTACCTATATTTCATTATTTGTATATCGGATATAACAATGCCACCATTCACATATAAAAAGGCATTGATATGGGGGGGTAGTGGGAGGATGTTGGGTATATGAGAGTCTCCTGTATTTTGTGTGTGACTTTTCTGTGACCTAAAACTTCTTTGAAAACAAAATGAAAAATATTGAGACATGGGAATGAGAGGGGAAAGTGCCAAGGTACAGACTGGACACCAGATATTGTAGTGATAAAGGCAAAATGTCAAAAATTTTTTTTTTAATTTTTCATTTTTTATATCCCAATCTTTTAATTTAATTTTATTTTTAGTTTTTAAAATTTTTATGTATTTTATCTCTTACATTATTATTTCATTTTCCTATTAATTGTATCTGGCTATTGAAATGGCTTCATCTTTGAAGAAGTTTTGGATCACAGAAGGGTTACAACTGGGGTAGGGGAGGATTGTTGGTGTAGAGAGTCAGGGACAGGGTATGCATAGGAGGAAGTTCACCTGATCATTCATATAAGGTATATAAAAATGTTCACATGTTCATGGAGCATTGTCACAGTGTGTAGAGAATCACTCAATAAATGAGAGAATACTGAATTCTCATCCTGGAGAGTTTTGCCACATTTTCTAAGGGAGCAGCAACAGTCACCCAAGTGCAGGGGCAGTGACTGGCAAAGGAGGATGATCCACTGATGGGCCCTTGATATAGATGTATAGGTTTATGAGTCTTTGCTCTTGAAACTGAAACTTAGTCTATTGTTATGGGGTGCCTAAGAATTCCTCCTGAGAGCTTCCTTGTTGCTCAAATGTGGCTTCTATCTAAGCCAAACTCAGCATATGAATGCATTACCTTCCCCTCAGCATGGGACATGACTCCTGGGGATTAGCCTCCCTGGCACCGAGGAATTGCTACCAAGTGCCAACTGGCAATGTGACTGGAAAAATACCTTAAATAAAAGGGGGAAAAGGTAAAGACAATGAGTTTATATAACTAAGAGACTTCAAAGTGAGTCAGGAGGTCCTCCCAGAGGTAACACTTATGCACACCTCAGTAGGATCTCATAGACTTCCAAAGTGGATACCATTCCAAATAGTGGGTCTCCCGAGGGCTCCGGAGATACCCAGGTCCTATGGTCAGGGAAGATAGCCCCGGAGTTTTGCCAGTGGGCCCTACTTTGTAGTTTGTGGTCCTGAGAGTGACAGAGTTGGACTCAAATATGTCTTTCCTGCACATGGCTCATCTGTCCCTTCTATTCAAACCTATACTTGGTGCTGGAGTTTGTAGTTGTACATCCAGAGACTTAAGTCTTTGGGCTCTCCATGTGCCAGCTGGGTCAGGACCCTTGGTGGAGCTACAATTCCTACTTTACAGCTCATTGGACTCACCCAGGACAACTGTCAGGGAGATGATGATGGACAACGGCCATCCCTGGAAATGCAGAGAGTCTGCAGCTGCAGGTAGGATAGTCCCATCCATCTTCACCATGGGATATAAGCACTCTTTCAACTGGAGGTGGAGTGGCATCACCATCCCAGTCTCCTCAGAATTGGGGGAAGAGCTATGGACTAGAGTGGACTTACTTGTATTCTAATATAGACCTATTACGATTCAAGCAATGGAAGAAATTACAACATTGACATGGAGCCAGTGGCCACTGAAGGCTCTGGGGGCAGAGAGAGGGAAAAGCAGTTGTAACACAGGGCCTTTTTTGGGACTTGGGAATTGTCCTGAGTGACATTGCAATGACAGATACAGGCCATTTTATATCATATGACATGCAGAACTGTGTGGGAGAGAGTGTTCTACAATGTGAACTATAGTCCATGCTTAATGACAAAGCCCCAGGATGTGTTTATCAATTGCAATGAATGTGTCAGACTAATGAAGGAAGTTTATGTGGGAGGTTGTGGGAGGTGTGGCAGGTGGGGTGTATGGGAATCCCTATTTTTTTGTGTAAAATTTATGTAATCTAGGTATCTTTTTAAAAATTAAAATAATTTAAAAAGTTAAAAGCAATTTATCAATAATATTCCACATTTTAAAATAAAGTATAACTATAATAAGGCATTTTTTAATAAAAATCTTTATCACAGCTTTTAAGTTATTTGTAAGAAAAGGCATAGTTTTAGATCATTTAAATTTTATAGTTTAAAAATGGTATATTCCTCCAACAAAAAAAGAAGTATACTTAAGGCATGTTTTATTGAACTGGTTAAGAGCACACATGGTCCATGTTGTCCACCTAAAACACTGCCCTAAATCTAAAACAACCAATCCAGCTGCAGATAAATTCTTCATCTAAGGAAGTCACTTCACAGGCCACATCCACCCTGAAGCCTTTGGGATTGTTCTGGCAACAGTTAGCTGCTCTTTTCTGTGTATTCCCATCATCTTTTGGGTTTGTCTCTTTTATAGCCCTCACTTCATTATGTTAAACTGCATACTCTTGCATCCCCTCAATGGATCATACCTAGTAGACACTCAACTTGTCCATTGAACAAGTAGAGGAAGTGAATAAGAGAGCCTGGAGATCAACACTGGCTTCCCAACTATTGTACGAGTTTGCTTCCCAACATTTACTTTAAAGACTGCTTACTTTTAACCATTAATAGATAAACATCAAAATAAACTGTTTGGCTTAAATACCTACTGAGAAATAATGTATTTGGAGTAAGGACTCCTGAGAATGGTTGGAAGTAGTAGAAATATTGAATAAAAAGGAAAAAATATTTAACCTTTTTTGTCAAAATTTCCTTTAGTCATTGTAACTTAAGAAGTTAAAATGTAGTTAAAATTTCACATATGAAACCATGTAGATTTGGTTAGAGAATAAGGTTTTCAGAGATTACTTAAAATATTGAGGTAGCACAAATGCTAGGTTATTTCATGAGAATCTTACTATGTGCTTTTCCTCTCTTAAAAGAAAAAGTTTAAAATACTCTCCAGTTAAAATGCAAAACAAAAGATAAACATTTATGAAGGAAAACAAATTCCACAGCATTCCATACAGATTTCCAGTCTGAAGATTCACAACAGGCATCCATCATGCCACAGTTAATGTCACAAGGGCAGTTACAGCCAGCCCCCATTTCATCTCTGCAGCAACAGCAGCAAGCCTCCCAGGTGCAGATGCCCCAGGAATCTTGTCCCAGCACAATATTGCAGAGGGTCAGGAATTCACAGAACTAGCATGCCAGGATACAGTGGGTACAACAGTCTTCCAGAGAAGAACCTGTCTTTTGGGAAAAGATGGCACTTTACTCTTCTAACTGATATCACTGTTTACAGACAAGCGGAACTGAAGTTTTCTATGCATTTATTGGGAGACAGGTGCTGGGAGTTTTCGATTATCTGCCGCACTTGTTTGACCCTATGGTGAATTCCATTACCATTGCTCAGACTTGTGTGGCCGTTCTTTATCTTGCCTATTTCCTCCTCACTCAGTTCCTGTGCCAAAGTTTGAAGGTGAGGCAAACGCTGAGGTTGGTTCTGCTGAGTTCACCATCTGAAAGATTCCCCCAAATGGAGTGGTCTTGCATCTCCCCATGTGTGAAGCGACTATTGGTAGCTTGAGTTCTCTCTCTCTCTCAGTATTTTCTTTTTTTTTTTTTTTATCTGGATTCCTGATTTTTTTTACTAGATTCTTATTTTTAACAAGTTATGTTTCAGAAATTCCCATATTCCCACATTCATAAAGTAATATTTTCATTGTAAAATTATCCATAATATTTGAAAAATTACATATCAGAACAAACATACTACTCTAATATGAATAGCCTTTAATGTTTATACATCTTTGAATATTTGTTATATTAGGAAAAAATTAAAATATTTAACTCACATTTTTCACAAGCATACATATAGAGCATTAGAAGTGACTCTTAGATGTATTTTGACATGTATTTGTATAATCACATAGTTGTGCATTCATCACTTCAATCATTATGAGAGCATTTTCATTATTCCAATAATAGTAATAATAAACAACAAAAACAGATAAAAAACTCTACCCCTTAATAGTCATCAAAGATCAGTAAATATTCAGATTCTGATTTGAATCATTATTGTTCCCTATAAGTACACTAATTTGTAAGAAGTTCATTTCCTCTAAAGGATTCTGGAATATTCACATTAATGATAACTCTACTTCTAGAAATTTATGCTATAGTAGAATCCTTTAATTTTGGAAAGAATGATGCATCCATAAATTGGATCTCCATGCTGTTTTACAAAGAACATACTATCTTTGAATAAAGTAAGGTGAAATCATGTCCAAAATAGTAGATGCTTGTGTTGCAGAAAGAAGACAGTTCCAAAGGTGGCCATAATACACAGAGGGGTAGTGTTTCCCAGTGGGGTGCCACATTACCCAGCCAAACCCTTACCGAGTAGTCTCTTTTTCCAATATGCCTCTCATTCTAAAGATTACAAACCATGGCACTAATTTCATTCAACTCCCATAGACAGGAACTGCTGGCAAAGGCAGGAGATGATTTATTAAGGAATTTCAATTTACACAATCCCAAATTAAGCTGTTATTCTTAAGTAAAATATGCTGGTCTCCAGCATCTGTGTTTTCTATTCAATCCTGGAAAAAAAAATGTGTGTCATGAGTTAAACTAAAGAGTTCATCTGATGTAGGGACCATTTAGCTCTACAGTTAGGAAAAAAAGGTGAAAAGATATGTGAAAACATAACCAGGGACTCTATGTTACCAATGCCTTGGCTACTGTTGCCTGGCTTAGTCATGTTTCCCTTTGAATCATCACCCCAGTTAGCTCTGCCCTGGGCATAACCACAACTAGCAGGGCCCAAACAGTTTGGATCATAAGAGCCACCTTCTCTCAATGACCACTGATGCTTTTTCTCTAAATGGCCTCTGTGTCTTCTCCATAAAGTTCCTTGCCCTACTGCACTGCATAATTAATAGAAAATCATCTATCTCCATATAGGTTGGATGATAAGAAGCTGTCCTTGACATGTCTGCCTTTTATTCTGTATAGTTTGAAATATCCAATTCCAAGTATCCATAGGAAAGCCCTACCTCTCCCCTCTAGTTTATAATAAAGGCAAGAGCCTGAAACCCACATGTGCTTTCTATCCCCCAACCTGCTCCATGGACCCTCCCAGAAGCCTAAATTAAGACCTCAGTCTCCCTTGTCTTTTCCAAAACCACACCCAACTCAGATTTCATTAAAGACATTCCAAAAGAGGATATTACGTGCTCCTCTCATCATATGGTGTTTGTTTTAAGGGGAGGGAGAACAAAAAAGTTCTAGCATTTATATATTCAAGCATATAAGTTCTGAGTTTACATTTAGATTTGCAGTTGGAATATTAGGGACAGAAGCTTATAGCAAGGCAAACATGTAGAAAAATATCCTAATGTGATTCTAGCAATGGAAGAAATTACAACATTGATGTGGAGCCAATGGCCACTGGGGGCTTTGGGGGCAGGGAGAGGGAAAAACAGTTATAATACGGGGGCTTTTTCAGTACTTGGGAATTGTCCTGAGTGACATTGCAATGACAGATATAAGCCATTTTATATCATCACATAACATGCAGAACTGTGTGGGAGAGAGTGTAGACTACAATTTGAACTATGGTCCATGCTTAATGGCAAAGCCCCAGGATGCATTTATCAATTGCAATGAATATGCCAACCTAATGAAGAATGTTTATGTGGGAAGATGTGGGAGGTGTGGGGAGTGGGGCATATGGGAATCCCTATACATTTTTGTAATATTTATGTAATCTAAGTATCTTTTAAAAAATAAAAAAAAAATTTAAATGTCCTAAGAATAAGAAAATACATCATTTATTAAATTTTTTACATTTTATTTTTAATTATTTTAAATAAAAGTAACTAATACAAATACATAGTTTTCAGAATGGAATATTTTGAAGGCCTACTGAGGAAAAATAATTGATATTCCTGTTTTCCCTTAGAATATAATTTATTTTTTGAGAAGATGTTTGAGACAAAAGCTGTGCCAAGTACTTCTATCCTTAACATGAAACTGTGGCTCAGAGAGTTTCCTAAGTGATCTTTACAAGATTTCATAGGAAGTAAGAAATGGCAGAAAGGAATAAAACACCCAGATGTGTTTGGTGTTCATAGTCTTGCTTTATGTCACCAGTGTTTTCTGCCATGTAGGTGTTAGACAAATATCTTCCTCATCCATTCACTCATTTTTCCTGACCATAACTGTTTCCATATAAAAATGTTATAAAATGATTTTAAGGGCTTTCCTTGCCTTTAAAATTGGCCATTAGAAGCATAACATTGGTGAAGAGATTCATCATAATCCTTAGAAAAGAACAGAATTTCCTAATTGGTTCATGCATTTCTATTTTACTTTTTTGTTTATCATAATTAATGCCTGCATTCAAAAGAAAAAGTTAGGACCTTGAGAAAAGCTAATATTCAGCTATTACAATTTCAGAGACATATGGTGCTCTGTACCTATTTTTCAATTTCTCTTATTCCAGCTGCCTTTACATACTAAAGAGGAAAAGCAGACTATGAGACTTCTGGACAGGAAGTAACTCTGATATGATGGGCAGTCCACTCCACATGCAAACTGATGAAAACACTTCAACTCCTCTTTCACCATCTACTGCCATTCTCTAATAGGGATAAGTGGCATTTAATCAGTCTAATAAAAAGTGGTAGGCAAACACAGTCTATGCCCCACATTTCAATCTCAAAGTGACTCCATATTGAAATTAAGACCTTTCATTGAGTGAAAGGAAAAATGTCCTGACAGTAGACCAAATTATTGTTAACATCTGGTTTCTGGTTTCTAATATACAGGTGACAAAATGTTTGAAAGTCCAAAGTGTAGTGCTACTGCGTGTCTTTTCTATGTCTCTTGGCCCAGATGGAGCTGAAATTATGGGAATGCATACATCTTACCCCTGGAACACCCTCAGGAAGTACTGAATCTCAAATGCTGCAGGCCCTGAGATAGGCAGAGGCTGGCAGGTTATACCTTACTGGGCCAAGTGACAGTATCTACGAGCCTTCAGATTTGCTGGATCTTGAAGAACAATTAGGGCCTTCTCACTTAGAGAGCTGCACTCAGTTACACGGAAAACTGAAAGTGACCTAGCTGCTCCTTCTCACTACAGTAAATTCCGCTTCTTGTCAAAGGCCCCTCAAATTCTGCCTATAGCTCTGACCTGAATCCTTGCTCCACTTCCAGCTTCAGGCCCACCCATATAACCCTCCCAATCCTGACTTCACATCCCCAAATCTATTCCCACAGGTGAAGAATAAAGAAAAAAGTTTTATTCATTCTGTGTACTGTATCAACTAGAGAAGAACTATGACAATCTTAGTAGATTTAAAAGAAAAGTTCCCTAGCATAATATTGATTGCATGAAGAGATTGCTAAACTGAAAACATTTAAGTTATTTAGGAGAGGAACCAAATACTCTCCACTTTACAGACCTCCAGATGCCTAGGCATATAGTGCACAGTCCCAGTGGAACAGTCCACAGGGGCACTATGAAGGCCCCCACAGCAGTGTCTCTGGCTCCTTCCCTGGCATCAGTTGAAGGGTGCAATGCTGTGGGCCTGAGCAAGGCTGGGGTTCCTTTCATTCCCTATTTCTTCCTGATTTAAGCCTTGGTTTTCAGCAGCTTTCTGGGATGGCCTGGGCTCCAGGGGATGCTCTGGACATGCTCCTGCACACCTCCACTTCTGTCAGCCTCTCCTCACTGCTTTGGGTCCCAATGGACCACACTGTGATGTCTGTAGTGTCCACCTCTTCCAGAGGTGACTATAGCTCCTTTGTGGTAACAGGCATCGTCTCCTGGACAGGCAGGTCTCGGCAGTGTTTTTGGCCCCTCTGAAATTCAGGAACATGTCGTGTGTGGGGAAAGCCCAGAGCTGATGCCTGCATGCATGGTAGATCACGTCAGAGAAAACACTCTCAGAGCCTTCACTGCAGCAGTGGTAGAGTACTTCAAAGTTATCCATTGCCCAAGCCCAGGCCAGTTCTCGGCCCAGACATGGTAGCACATGGGGAACTGGATTTGTCCATCCCCACGGTACCTCTTCCAAGGTGGACAGTGGAAGATTCATTGCTTCAGCTTCCCTACCAGGCCAAGCCAGGTAGCTGGTCTAGGAAAAGAGACAAATCATTAAGTAGGGTATTGACTCTGGGTTTTTATAGTGTCATGTCTAGTCTACAAAGATGGAAGCTAAAGTGTGATTGACACTCATTTGCCTTGCAAATTGCTTCAGAGCCTGATAAGACTAAGGTGAAAATTGTTTCTGGATGGCTATACTGAAAGTCTCAGGATTGTGATATTGAATCAGACAGGGCCTGGGGGTCCATGTTGGGGTAGGGGTAGGGTCCAGTTACTGGCAGTTTCCAGGCAATATAGACAGTCTCTTCATGTGTCGGGAACTGGGTATTAAACATTTTGTGCCTAATTCTCTTAGGCATCAAGAGAAGTGCTACTTGGTTTTGGAGATGAGACCCAGTGAGATTATATCACATCTAAGAGCACAGAGCTGGTCCATGTTGGAGCTGGAACAAGAAATCAGGGCCTGAGCAAGTATATCAGGTAGGTAAATGAGTAAAGAAATAAGTAAGTAGGGGAAGGAAAAGGAGAATCCCATGATTTCGTTAGAATTACATTTTTTCTATTTTGTCCACACTAGATTACCTGAATTAAAGAGACAACAAAATTGTTACGGTTTCATACCTAAAGGTCAGATGGGTTGAGTTAGTGTTACTTTTTCAACAGTGTTTCTTGCAGGACCTCTACACTATTTTATATAATTGTGTGCATACTATTGCTATTGCCCTTTATCTACCTTCTCTTTTTCCATTTCAATTCCTCCAATTAGTAATTGTTTTATTCTTAAAGTGTACTTTTGTGTCAGTCAGTCTTGTAGTATGTGATTTATTCTTTTGTGTGTATACATGTTTAAGTCATGTAAAAAGTATGGGTCTGAGGTGCTCAGGCTACTGCCCTAGTGACAGGCCACCCTATGGCCACCACTATGGGCCTAGGGGTGGAGATGTGCCCATGCACCCAACTCCAACCATACAGCCTCCTTGCCCTTAACCTCTCCAGCCTTCATTTCCTGGAGGGTGCACAGGAACAGCCCAGCTGAGACCACATGGCCAGGAGAAAGCAGATGAAGTGATGGCTACTATTCATCTGGGTTCCCTGAATGAGCCAGGTCAAGCTGGAGGAAGCCACCAGGAGCAGTGACCATATCCTAGCTACAATTCTAACTACTGAAATTCTCCCATCTGACCTAGCACTCCTTACCCAAGTACATATCCTATAAGACCAGAGTTGCAAGGACAGAGTTTGAATCCTTAGACAATTGGAGCTTAGAGTTCATGACACCTACATGGCCCTGGGTCAAATACTGCCTCTTATTCTGGGACATATTATGCACCTGGATATACTCAGACCAATTACCCCACAGAAATACCAAGCACTTACCATTCAACTGGCAACAGCCCAACACCAGTCTCTCATTGGGTGTATCCTCAACAGGGCTGCCAGACTGAAGCACCCCCTCTTGGGGGCAGGTTCCAAGATATTCTGCTTCACAAATTCCTGGGATGAACCTGCCCCATTATCCTTATGGAGATGGTAATCATAGTGTTCCACAATCAGGACTGACTGGATGACCACCAGAGGACACATGGACTTTTCCTGGTGCTTATGGAATGGGACCTGGCCTTCAGCTGCTGACTCAGCTCCACGTGGGAAGCTCTACATGACTGAAAACACTTCCTCATAGCCCAGCAGCCATGCTCCTCAGTATTTCACAACCACCCCCAACAGTCCAAGGATTCCTCATACTCTTTATAGTCAATAAAATCAAGGCTTGAACCAACACAGCTTTCCTCGCACTGCCTATCATTACAAATTCTCAGGGAAAATGAACAATGATAATTCAGATCTGTTGGGTTCCTAAGTCCAATATAGTGCTGATCCTCAGCTGTATGGTAGTGCCACCAATAAAAATCCTAGCAATCAAGATCAAAGTAATCTTCCTGAAGAGTGTTTATCTTCCAATGAAAGTACTCCTCCAAGTATTAAAAAAAAATAATACATGTGCTGGAGAAGGTCCAGTATCTTGAGCAAGAAGTAGTTGAGTTTGTAGGAAAAAAGATAGATAAAGCATACTAACTTCTGGAAGAAATGCTAACCAAGGAACTTTTGGAACTGAATTCAGTTGAAATGGAGACCAGGGCTGTGTCTGGCAGGCCAGGAAAGTGGCTGGTTGTAAGATCCAGTCCATATTGGAAAAACTGAAGGAAAAAAAAAAGGATTATGAAAGGACTTAGAACAAAATGGAAGCCTGTACTAACTTGATCAAAGAACTCTTGATTGTGGTTTATTACCTTCTTTTTGAAGTGGCTGCTGAAGACAAGAAGAAATCCATTCCAACTTTCCTTTGATTGAAAACCACTTCTACTTTTTATGGTGGTAGTGGAAGATAAATTTGGAAGTAGTATTGACATAAGAATGGGAATATTTCAAATTACCTCTTTTTTTCACAAAGTGTAATTCTCTTTTCATTACTGCTTCTAAAAAGAGCATTCTGATAGATATGGGATGAAAAATTAAGTGCCACAGTGAATAGAAACAATGATTGCAAGAAGTAATAAATATGATCCTCTAATTAATACTATTCTCCATGTAAAATATTAATTTGACTTTTAAGATCCCTATGAGCAAATCTCAGCTCAGTTTATAGTCAGAAACAATGAGTGTAAAAGGAGATTCATGTTCTGGGAATGAATCAGCCAAATCTAGATTGGGAATTTTTTTTTTAATTTTAAAGATGTATTTGATGTTTATCTGTATTTCTTTATAGTAAGTTGCATAGACAGAATTGCTTATTTTATAAAAATATATTTATTGCAATTAATAGCAGTCATTTCAGAGCCAATTTTAAGGAAGATATATTAGAAGAATCTTATCTGAGCTTGCTTTGGGTAGCTCTAATGCTGTTATATAAAAGAGATTTATGTAAACTTAATTTTTACATCTGAGGTGGGTTCTAGTAAACAGTATCTGATATTAGAAAAACAGCTTTCTTAAGATTAGGTTTTTTTCTAGACTGCCAGGCCTATTAGTGATAAGAAATCTTTCAGCCATCTGCCCCACACCCTCCTACCCCCAATTAAAAAAAAACCAGTATATACTTATTATGTGATTAGAAGAAATGTAAAAATATTGGCTTGGTTTTTTAGTTGGGATGAGTGATCTTCTGAGATAACATGGTGATCATTGATAATTTTATTCTAGGATTTAAATTTTTTTGTCTAATATGGGGATGCTTTAGAAAGGTTTTTCTTTGAAAATTAGAAAATTGTACTTGAAACTAAAACTAGAAGAGGGAAGACTTTAAAGATAAGTTATAAACCAGTGAGAAAATGACTAATTCAAGGAAGAACATTAGTATTTAACTTATTGAGTCCCCAAGAAACCAATTTCCATATATATATATAATATATGTAAATATATACAGATACCCATATGCATATATGTGTGTGTGTGTGCTTAACAGTTTTAAGTTTGAGGTAATATTAGCCTTATAGAACAGCTGTAAAACTAATAGAGTTCCAGTAGACCCTCCACCAACTACCCCTTATATAACCATAGAACATTTGTCAAAATTATGTTAACCTTAATATACTATAGAGTACAGAATTTTAAAAGTAAAGATTTTACTAGTCTCTCTATTAATGTCCTTTATTGTTTAGGATCCAATCCAAGATCCCACCCTATATTTAGTTGTCATGTCTTTGTAGTGTCTCCCAGTCTGTGACAATGCATCTTATCAGTGGGTACATGAAGCTGAAATGTATTTCTGTTGTTGTTAACCTTGATCACTAGGCTAAAGAGGTGTCTGCTAGGATTCTCTACTGTAAACTTACCATGTTTCCCTTTGGAATTACTAAATATTTTGGGGGCAATACTTTGTGACTATGCAAATGTCCTGTTTCTGCTTAAACTTTAGCCCCCACATTTTAGTATCCACTTGTAGATTTTGCTTGTGGCAGTTACTATTGTTGTGTCCTAATGGTGATTTTTAAATTTTTCTCATTCCTTTGATATTTATTAATTGAAATTCTTCTGTAAGGGACAATTGTCTCTTCTACATTTATATTTTGAATTATAATATTTAGGATAAATACATATTCAGAACTTAAAGATGTAAACCATGTTAAATGATTACAAATACCAATATCAAAGCAAGGCAAACTAAGTTAGTTAACTGTATCAGAAAATATAATGAATTTAAGAGGGAAGAATGTATGGGGCTATCTATCTGAGTCTTCATTATTTTTATTTCCCATTCATTTTCAAATATCTAAGGTCTATATGTGTATATTTCACCTGCTGCTTCCACCTCTGGCATAGTCTCCTCTGATGAGCCTCTTCCATATCTTAACTATCCATTGCTTCATGGAAGACACCAGATAGCCCCTTTGTCAGCATCCTCACACCTAATAATCCCTTGCAGACATCTGAGAGAATTTCTCTAGGATATTTACCCAAGAGCAGAACTGTGCCATATTTTCCTGAAATTGCCAGATTGCTCTTTAGGATGAAAGTAGCATTCAGCCTCCAACAATAGTGCATAAGATCTACTCTGGGCATACATCTTCCACAAACACTTAGAATTACTCAGTACTCTAACATTTGTTAGTCTCATCAGTATGGCAAGGACAGCATGATCTGAAGAGCCACACTTACAGAGCCAGTTTTTCATTCTGAGAAGAATTCCTTGAAGTTTAGTCTGTAATCTGTATAGATACAAAAAGACAAATATTGTATGTTTCCACTGAAAAATATCTAGATAAGAAAATTCATATGTACTACAAGTAGATTAGAAGTTAACAGGGCTGACTGAGGGCAGGAGGAATGCAGGATCTATTGTATAATTGGTACAGTTTCCATTTTGGGTAATGACAAAATTCTGATAATGGGTAGTTGTGATCATACCACAACATTGTAAATGTAATTAATGCCACTGAATAATATACTAAAAATAACTAAAATGACAAATTTTGTAATATATATATTATCACAATTAGAAAATGAAAAATCTGTCTCCACTTCTCTTTCAGATACTATCTTTATCACCTAATAAATCCCTTTATGCTGAAAGTATTTGGGTATGTTCTGTTTCAGCTCCTACAAGACATGAAAAGTAATTGAACAGAAACATCACATTCAACCTATTTCCTAGCTTATTTAAATTTTTTTTCTTTTAACAAAGTTGAAAAAATGAATCTAGATTTTCTTAGTAACATACTTAAGGTTTTCCTTTATCTTCATTTTGAAAATGTTTGCTTTACGCTGGTTATGAGTTTTAGATGAGGGAAAAGAATATGTACAAGAAAACATTTTCTCTTGGTATTTATTCTGAAATCTTACTGTTTTCCTTTCTTGTATGCCTCCTCTCAACAAGTAAATAAAATATGTAAATAAAGACATTCTGATGTCTTCTAAATGTTTTCATTTCTTGAACACAGGAATCCCAGGACAGTAGCCAGGAGCACCAATTCCCAGGACGTCCTCTGATTGCTGCTGTGCACTGAACTAGACCAGAGATTTGGGCAACAGGAGCCTGAATGTGGTTAGTGACCGTGAGTGGTGGTGATGGTGGAGACAATAGAGAAATAGAAGAGCCAGAGCTTATCCCACACCACCTCCTCCCAATCCTGACCTGACTTGCTCAGGTTTTAATGCAGGTTCTATTGGAGACCAACAATTGGAAGTCCTTTGCCTTTTGCCACTTTGCACACACCAATCCTTTCCCACCCCCATACCCAGGACTGTCTACTTTCCCCAACCACCAAAACATTCTCTTCCTCCCTCTCCTCTTCTCCCTCTTTTCTCTTATTTCTTCAATTGAGAAAGAACCAAATATTTATAAGGGGCTATGGAAACAACATTTATTGACAATACTGAGTAAATGACATTTTATAAATGAAAAGTTTTTAAAATTTTCTAACAGAAGAAGAGCAAACAATGGCTCTCAGGCTGAAAACTCAGAAATCCTAAGAAAGTCACCCCAGCCTGGGGGTTCAATAGCAAGTACTACATCAAGCACTTTTGACTTTCTTTCCCCTTTAATTTTTAAAAGGAAGTTCTGCATGGAGAGCAGGGTCAGTGGAAGTGGGGCATCCTTTGAAAAGTCCTGTGGTTCTTGTTATGCAGCTGTGTATCTCTGGGGCTGGACAGATCTGGTGAACAAAGCATGCTGGGGTAAGTGTCTGTCCTATTGCTTTGCAGCATCTTCCTCTCCTGAGGCTGACTGAATCCTTTTGAGTCTTGGGTGTTGTGTCCCAGGCAAACAGGTCTGGGTCTGGTTGCAATGTGCTTTGGGTTCTAGGCAAGATTTGTGTGTCAAAGGCAAGCTCAGAGCAGTAGCCCACAAGGACTGGAAAGTAGGTACAAGTTGAAATGTGAGTTGAACTCCAAGGCCTCCCTCAACTTCAATTAGAAAGGGAGAAGCCACAGCCCCCAAATCGTGTGCAGTCAGAAACAAAGTTAGTTGGAGCTCTGGAACCTTCTCTGCAAAATTCCATGCCTCCTTCACAAAGGTGCAAAACAGTTCATCCATGCTTATAGCCTGTAGAACAAAAGAAATGGAGTGTATGGGGTGAAAGGGGAGGCAAATGATTCAGCAGCTGCTCAGAGTGGAGATTTATACTATGTGGGCATTTGCTCTATCAAAAATTAGAGTGATTGGTTTGGGTGGTAACATTATTTTTTGAAGCAAATTGCTTCAGAAGCTGGGGCCTGATGTTAAATTAAAAATTCATTCACCTTGGGTCCAATCACATAAAATTAAATTGTTGTCAGTGATTGAATGGATTAAAGATGAAAATAAGAAAGGCCATATGTCGGGCTGCTGAATATGAAAAGTCAGACATTTTCCAATTCCTTTATATATGTGATGTCTGATGTTCACAGTACTTCTGACAGACAGTTTCCCCTCTACTTTTAAGAGGAGGTCTGTGGTGGCTTGTAGTTGTGTACCCCCCACACAAAAAAAAAAAACATGTTCTTAAGTGTAATCCATTCCTGTGGGTGTGAACCCTTGCAAATAGGACTTTTGGATGAGGTTGCTGCAATTAATGTGTGACCCAACAATCATGATGGGTTGAAGGACTTATAGGGAAGTTCCCAGAGAGAGAAAGCCAGAGGTAGAAGGCAGAAGCTAAAGGTGAACATAATCTGTAAAGGAAAGGAGAAACCAAGAGAGACTGCCATGTGTATTTCCATGTGACAGAAAATCCAGGGACCAAGGATTACCAGTAGCCAGCCTCAGAAAGTCCAAGTCTTCTGGGAGAAAGCCTTACCTTGATGATGCCTTAATTTTGGACTCTTTCTAGCCTCAAAAACCTGAGCCAATAAGTTCCCATTGTTTAAGCCAGCTCATTGCAAGGTAAGTTTTTGCTGGCTGGGAAAATAAAGCAAGGCCCCAAAGCTTAAATCACTCCACATCAAACAATAGAATGTGCTGGGGCTGAGATGGGAATCTGGGTCTCCAAGGAGAATTTTGCCATGGGGAGGAATGCTTGGGGAGGAGGTGGGACCAAAGTAGTTCACTGATTCTCCAGTCTTTCAACTTCTTGTTTTGGTCTTCTTTAAAATCCCTACGTTACAAACACTAGAGAAAGAGAGAGAGAAAGAGAGAGAGAAAAAGGAGGAGATTGAGAGGCTTTAAATATCAAATGATTAATGGCTTTTTCATTTTTTAACCAGTGAAGTGAAGATAAAATATGAATTGTTTTTGAGGATTTAAATAATATAGATAAACTGACAGTGCCTGGCACATAATAAACACATTTAACATAAACTGTTCCTCACACTGCTCCTTTGGAGGCAAACACTCCCCCAAACCCTAACCCCTGGCAACCCCCCATCTGTTCTGTCTTTGCCAGTATGTTCCATCAGTGGACTCACAAAGGACCTAACCTTTTGGGTGCTTCTTTCACTCACCATAATACCTTTGGGATTGATCCATGTTTCTGGGAGGATATTTGTTCTCTTTTCACACTGCTGAGAGTAGTCCAGCATATGGATGTGTGTTTTCCTGGCCACCTTTTGAAGTATATTTGTGTTGTTTCCAGCTTTTGGTAACTATCAGTTGTACCAAAGTGAAAACTGTTTAGAGGCTGTGGGAACACAAGCTTTCACATCTCTAGAGTACAAACCTAAGAGTGGGATTGCTGGATCATATGATATGCATATTTAAATGCATTGACAACTCATAATCTGTTTCCAAAGGGACTTTACCATTTTTTATTCCAACTGGCAGTGTATAGGGACCCAGATACTTAACATTCTCTCCAGAAATTGGTATTGTCACTTTAATTTTTTAAATTGTAGCCATTCTAGTAGATGTGTCAAATAATCTTATGGTTTGAAAGAGCAAACCTCTAGTACCTAATGATATTGAGAATATTTTGTGTACTCATTTGCCATCTCAGGTAGATTTTTTGGTGAAATGTCTGTTCAACTCATATTTTTAAAATTTGATTATTTGTATTTTGCCTCAAGTTTTGAGTTGTAGACTCTGGATATGAGTACTTTGATAGATTTGTGATTTGCAAATCTTTTCTCCAGTCTGTAGCCTGTTGTGTCATTCTTTTCAGCCTACTCTACAAATTGTTTTTAATTTTGATAAAGTCTATATCATCAATTTTTTACCTTTAATGATTGAGATTTTGGCATTATGATTAAGAACTCTTTCAAATATTTTATTTAATGTTTTCTTTTAAAAGCTTTATACTTTACATTTTTCATTTAGATATGATTTGAGTTAATTTTTGTATAACATATGAGTGTTAGATCAGTGTTTTTCTTCTTATTTATTTATTTGTTTTGCATCTGGATTCCAATCATTCAACAACCATTTGTTGAAAAGACTACCTCACCCTGTTATTTCTAACATGCTCTTTTCTCTGGCTGTTTTCAAGATTTTTTTCTTTGTAGTACTTTTCAGCAGTTTCATTAATGATATGTCTGGGCATGCATTTTTTTTTTTGTTTGTTTGTTTATCTTCTTTAAGCTTCTCTATGCCTCTCAAATCTGAGAGTTTACATCTTTCATTGAATTTGGGGAGTTGTCAGTCCAAGTTTTTTTTTTTTTTTAATTGTGGTAAAAATATACATAACATAGTCATTTTAACAATATTAAGAGGACAATTTTTGAAATTAAGTACAATGTCAATGCTGTGTAACTTTCACTCTGATTTTCATCCACAAAAAAAAAAAAAAATTTTGATTTCATCTCACATGGCAATTACTCCCCGTTCTCTTTCCCCTCTGCTGGTCACCAGTCTTCTGCTTTCTGTCTCTAAATTTGCTTATTCTAACTATGTCATATAAAAGATTTAATACAATCATTGTCCTTTTGTGTCTGGCTTATGCCACTAAACGTGATGCCTTCAAGGCCCATCCATGTTGTCACATGTCAGTAGTCATGTCCCTACCCTCAGTCCTGTCTTTAAAATTATTTGTGTCCCCTCTCTCTTTTTCTTTGTCAGTCAGGCTAAAGTTTGTTCATTTTATTGATATTTTCAAAAAAGCAACTTCTGGTTTTGTTGATTCTTTTGTCTTTCTGTTCTCTATTTCCTTTATCTGTTCTCTAATCTTTACCATTTCTTTCCTTCTACTAACTTTGTGCTTAGTTTGCTCTCATGTTCTAGTTTCTTTAGGTATGAAGATAGGTTAGGGATTTGTGGCTTTTCTTCTTTTTTAACATAAGCATTGAGAGCTACACATTTCTGAGCACTACTTTTACTGCATCCCTAAGTTTTGGTATGTTGTGTTTTCTTTGTGCTCATCACTATATATTTCTTAATTTCCCTTGTGATTTATGCTTTGACACTTTGGTCATTTAATAGTATGATAATTTTCCCATATTTGTAAATTTTTCAGTTTTCTTTGTTGATTTCTAGCTATATTGCATTGTGATTTGAGAAGACACTTTTAAGTTTTCAGAAAACTTATTAAGATTTGATTTGTGATATAACATGCTTTACACTGGAAACCATTCCATGTGCACCTGAATGAGTATTCTGCTGTCATTGGGTGAAGAGCTCTCTATATGTCCATTAGGTCTAATTGGCTAAAAGACTTGCTAAAGTCCTCTGTTTCTTTATTGATCTGTTTAGATGTTCTATCAGTTACAGAAAGTATCCATTGACATTTTCAACTATTATTGTAGGCCTATCTATTTCTCCTTTCACTTCCATCATATTTTACTTCATATATAACAGGGCTCTTTTGTAAGCAGCCCTTAGCTGAAGAATGTGATGAAATTTGACTTCAAAAAGATTCTTCTAGAACTAAATTATTTCACCAGGCTTTACTAAAGTCATCTGAAATTGAGGAACCTCTGCAAGCCAAGGAAATTGGATCTCATGTTGTCTGTGAAATCTCCTTCAAGAACTGTAGAGGTGGGCTGAGGTCAAGCACGTCTACAGCTGCTTGGTGGTGTGTAAGGGGTGAGTGACACAGCTTGTCTGAGAAGGGGGCATCCAGCTGTGATACCAGCTGTCCATTGCAAAGAGTCTATACAAAGCCTTCTCAAAAAGGTGCACTGTCAGGTGTATCACTTCAACTGGGATGTGAAGAAATTCAAGCCTGTGTCAATCTGTAGTATGTGCAAAGATTTATTTCAAAACATCATCTATGAATCACCATTTGAACACAGCTCACAGCCAATTGGCCAGTCAGAAATGTGCAGAGGCCCAGGCTCTGAGCCATTCCCTCTGGAAGCTCTGTGGGGTGAAGCAGATGCCTGAATCTCTTGAGTGGCTGAAGGAACTTGAACTACCATAGAAGACAAAGCCAGCCATTTCTGGAAAATTCAAAATCATGCCCAAAAGTAGAAGGTGAGTTTTTCTGTTTTAGGGGGTCAAATGGTGGCCCTTAAAGACCTTCCAATTTCTAACTCCCAGAGCCTGTGGACCCCTTGGGAAAAGGTAATTAAGTTGAGGGTGTCTGAATGAAATCATCCTGGGTTCAGGGTGGGCTCTAAATCCAATGATTGATGTCTTTATAAGGAGAGTACAGAGAGACACACAGAAGATGGCCATGTGACAATGAGGCAGAGACTGATGTTCTGCAAGCTACAAGCCCTGGAACACCAACTGCTGGCTACTACCAGAAGCCAAAAGAGAGGCATGGAACAAGTCCTCCCTCAGAGCATGCAGAAGGAATCAGCCTGCCAACACCTTGTTTTAGAACTTCTGGCCTCTGGAAGTGTGGGTGAAATTGACATTGTTTTAAGCCACCCAGGTTGTTATCACAGCCCCAGTAGACAGAAAAGGTGTTTTTGCACAAGCTGCCTCCAGTCAAAGTGATAGGCCACAGCAGAAACTCTGGGAATGCTCACTTATATGCCCCCAGGGGCAGCAGCCTTCTGAGGAACCTAAAACATGTTCAGCTGCACTTTCCTGTACCTCCTTGAACCACTCCTCAATAAGCTGACCCAGCACGGTGCCCACAGGATCTCAGGAAAAGTTTGCCAAGTAAACAAGCCCACAGATGTGCCAGCAAACATTTCTGTCTTACTGTAACACACTCCCATTGCCCACCTGTCTTTGGTGGGAGACACAATGTCAGAGTGCCAGAAACAGCTTGGAGTGGGTTTCCTGGAGGAGGGTGGGCAAATCCCAGCATCTTCCGTTGGTGCCCCTGGCCAGGCCTTTCACTTCCTGCTTGACCCTCTCTCCCAGTCCTGGGGATAGTCTTATGGGGACATTCTTTTCAGGTGCTGCCATGTAGAGGCTAGATGTCTGGAGTCTGTTCTCTGTGTGCCTCAGTTTGCCTGACACTCCACCTCAACACAGAACCCAGTCCTCTAGGACTGATGCTGGATTTCTCTGTCCCTACAAAGACAGACTATTGGAGAGCACGCAACGCCATCCTCTGTCCCCTCTCCACAGAGTGGGTCAACCACATTTTTCTGCCTTGTCATCAGTTGTTGATTTTGTGGGTGTCCTGCAGCCAGTGCAGAACCCCAGCCAAACTGGACCCTTAGGGGATCTGATTTCTGCCATGGTGGTATCTTTCTTCATACAGGCAATGATGATGACTTTATCTCTTTCATGGTCATGTAACTGGGCAGGTCACCTTATATCTTATTGAAGAGTATCAGGACCAGCACTTCTGCAAGTTGTTCTGCAGAAAGGAGCCCCAAGAGATGCACACAGGATGCAGATAGCTGGATAAGGTTGGAGACATCCATCGTGAATGGGGAGCTGTGGCAGTTTCCATAGTAACTGGGCCAGACAGGGCCCATTCACACCCCTCCATCAGCTCCCAGATTCTGATAGTTCTCTGAGCCATGATGTCAGTAAGGTTGGTGCCCACCATAGGCTGTATTGGTGGAGGCACCCCAAGGTTGTCCTTCCCATCCTGGTAGCTCATCTGTGTGGGTCAGGCTGATCCTGAGCAGAGGCAGAGGTGGCAGGCCTTTTGCCCCCAACCCCTGGCATGTCAGCCAGTGGCAGAAGGATATTTTGCAGTCACTTCACCAACAGCATCTTCCTGATGTCTGCAACCTTCAGAAGGAGACACAACTCCCTGAATTTCTTTCTTCATGTGTATAATGTTATAGAGAGAAGTCAGTATCATTAGTTAAGGAACCTACTCTTTGTGATTTAACTCGATATGATTTTCACTGCTTATTTTAAACTGTAAATGAGTTATACATGCAATGAGAAAAATATTTGTTTTTAGAAACAGCATTAATCTGTCTATGGTCTCCATCTTACTGTTTTTGTTCCCCAGAATTATACACTTCCAGCTTCAACAGCAGATTAAATTGTGTGCATATACCTATAATTCTAATTGATGTATATGGTTTTATCTCTTTCTTTGTTACCAAACCTCTCCATATGTGTTCAAACTTCTCATCTGCACACATATTCCTAACAAAGTTATTTGGTCTGACTTATGTTTTTAACACAAATTAAATGTTGCCATATTGTTGTATTTTTTAATTGGTCTTTAATTTTCATAGAAGCATTACTCAGATTTTTGGTGATCCCTGGATATTGTCTCATACTGAAGAGTCAGAATATAAAGATGTGTTAGAACTTTAAGTATGAAAAACCTTCAGTGTATGAAACTTACTCATGTGTATTCTGTCTGTGCTATGTTATAGAGGACCCCCTGATGTAAGTAAAATTAGGTCTTAAGGCACAAAGAAAAATTTAAGACATTTTACAGTTTGTGCCTCTTGAAAAACCCATTATTTTCAACCTCAATATTGTGTAGGTCAGGCAGGCTATAGTGCTCTTACTAAACAGGAAGAAAGGCAGAAGCTGTCCAATGGAGCTGCTTTATGGATCTGCAGACAAGAAGAGTGCCACACACATTGGAGACAGAAAGACAAAGAGGCCAACAGAAAATTTGACTTACTTGCCCCCACAGCTGGAAATGGTGCCCATAACTCACCCTTGAGGTGAAAAGCATCAGAAAACCCTGTGGCTGATGGTGGCCAACTGAGAGAGGAATGGGCATCTTACACCCTGGGAAGAGGAAAAGTGCTTCAAAGGACAGAGTGAGCTTTCTCTTCAGTGAGTTTAAACAGCAATACTCTTGAAATGTCCAGGAAGTACAGTGCAATCCAAACAGTAAAAATGCTAACAGGCTTAACCTGAGGCATGTACTTATCAAATTATCAAATGTACAAGACAAAGAGGGAATACTGAAAGCAGCAAGAGAGATGAGGTTCATCACTATAAGGGAGGTCAAAAAGATTAAGTGCTGATTTCTCATCTGAAACCATGTAGGTGAGAAGGCAGTAGTATGACATAATTGACATGCTAAAAAGGAAAAAAAAAAAAACTGTTAGACAAAATTTCTGCATTAAGCAAAACCAGGGTTCAAAAATGAGGAGAGTTCAAAATATTCACAAATAAGCTGAAAATAAGACAGTTTGTCAACAAGAAACCTGCCCTTCAAGAAATACTAAAGGGAGTAATGCAGGTTGAAAGAAAGTATAGAAAGGAAGATTATTAGTAAAATAACTAAAAAGATTAAAAGAGAAACAAAAGCAAAATATGATATATATATAAAACTAAAGAAAATATGGCTAATGTAAGCTCTGTCTTGACAATAATAACATTGAATGACAATGGATTCAACTCTCCAATTAAAAGATACAGATTGGCAGAATGAATAAGGAAATATAACCTATCTATATGCTGTCTACATAAACTCACCTTAGACCCAGGGATGCAAGGAGATTGCAAGTGAATGTTTGGAAAGTGATTTTACATGCAAATAATAACCAAAAAAGGGCAGGAGTAGCTATACCAATATCAGACAAAATAAACTTTAAGTGCAAAACTAGTGTAAGAGACAAAGAAGAACACTATATATTAATAAAAGGGGTAATCAATCAAGAAGAAAGAACAATCATAAACATTTATGCACCTAACCAGGGTGCCCCAAAATATGAGGAAAACATTGGAAAATCTAAGTGGAGAAATAGATTCCTCTACAATTATAGTGGGGGACTTTAATACACCATAATCACCATTAAACAGAACATCTCAACAGAGGGTCAATAAAGAAAGAGAGACCTTGAATAATACATTAGAGGATTTATACCTTATAGACATATACAGCTCATTACACCCAAATACAATGAGATGTACATTCTTCTCCAGTGCATATGGATCATCCTCCAGGATAGACCACATGCTAAGTCACAGAACAACTCTCAACAAATTCAGAAAGATGGAAATTACACGAAGTAATTTCTCTGACCACAATGGAATGAAACTGAAAATCAATAAGGGGCAGAGAAACAGAATAGGCACAAAGACATGGAAGTTAAACTACAAACTCAATCAGTGTGTCATGGTGGAAATTGCAAAAGAAATCTCTAACTACTTTTAAATGAATGAAAATGAGAACACAACATATCAAAACCTTTGGGATGCTGCAAAAGCAGTGCTTAGAGAGTAATTTATAGCCATAAATCCCTGTATTAAAAAGAAGAAAGAGCTAAAATCAAAGACTTATCTGCACATCTGGAGGAATGATAAAAAGAACAGCAAACTAATCCCAAAGCAGGCAGAAAGAAGGAAATAAAGATTAGAGCAGAGCTAAAAGAAATTGAGAATTAAAAAAAAAAAACCCTAGAAAAAATGAACAGAACTGAAATCTAGTTATTTGAGAAGATTAATAAATTTGACAAACATTTAGCTAGACTAACAAAGAAAGAAGAGTGAAGATGCAAATACATCAAATAAAAACAAGGGAGGGGATATCACCACTGATCCCATGGAAATAAAGAGTATCATGTTGGATACTTTGAAAAATTGTACACCAACCAGATGGATAACTTAGAGAAATGGACAAATCACTAGAAACACACAAGTAGCCTACACTTATAAAAGAAGAAATTGATGAACTCAATAGACCAATCACAAGTAATGATATTGAATTAGTTATTTACAAAACCTCCCAAATAAGAACATCCCAGGACCAGATGGCTTTATAGGTGAATTCTACCAATCATTCCAAAAAGAGCTAACACAAATCTTGCTTAAACTCTTAAATAGACATTGAGGGGAGGGAACTTTGTCTAACTCAGTCTATGATGCCAACATCACCCTTACACCAAAGCCACATAAAGACACCTCAAGAAAAGAAAACTATAGACCACTCTCTCTAATGAAACTGGATCCTAAATTCCTCAAAAAATCCTTGCTAAATATATTCAAGAACACATCAAGTGAATTTAACACCATGACCAATTGGGCTTCATCCCTGGTATGCAAAGATGTTTCAACATAAGAAAATCAATCAATGTAATACAACACATTAACAGATAGAAAATAATTACATGATCATCTCTATTGATTCAGAAAAAGCATTTGACAAAATACAGCATCCTTTCTTCTTAAAAACACTTCAAAAGATAGGAATAGAAGGAAACTTCCTCAACATGATAAATGACATATATGAAAAACCCACAGCTAATGTCATATTCAATGGTGAAATGCTAAAGGCTTTCCCTCTAAATCTGGAACAAGACAAGGATGCCCACTGTCACCGATCTTATTTAACATTGTTTTAGAACTACTTGTTCAATCAGTTAGGCAAGCAAAAGATTTAAAAAGAAATCCAAATTAGAAAGGAAGAAGTAAAAATTTTATTATTTGCAAATGATATGATCCTACCTATAGAAAGCCTTGAGAAATACACAAAAATCTTCTAGAACTGATAAAATGAGTTCAGTAAAGTACAGAATCAACATGCAAAAATCAGTAGCATTTCTAGATACCAATAAAGAGCAATCTGAGAAGATAATCAAGAAAAAATTTCCATTTACAATAGCAACTAAAAGAGTCAAATACCTAAGAATAAACTTAACTAAAAATGTAAAGGACTTGTGCACAGAAAACTTCAAAACATTGTTAAACAAAATAAAAAACCTAAATAAATGGAAGAATATTCCATGTTCATGGATTAGAAGACTAAACATCATTAAGATGTCTGTCCTACCCAAATTGATTTCTAGATTTAATGCAATCCCAATAAAAATTGCAACAGCATTTTTTTACCAAATTGGAAAAACTAATTATGAAATTTATTTGGAATGGCAAGGGGCCCTGAATAGCCAAAATATATTGACAAAGAAAAATGAAATTAGAGGAATCATGCTACTTGTCCTTAAATCATACTACAAAAACTACAGTGGTCAAAACTGCATCGTATTGGCACAAGTATAGACATACTGACAAATGGCACCAAACTGAAAGTTTTGATATAGATCCTCACATATGTGGCCAACTAATATTCAACAAGCCTACTCAACTGGAAGAGAATGGCCTCTTCAACAAATGGTGCTTGGAGAACTGGATATCCATATGCAAAAGAATGAGAGAGGATCACCATCTCATGCCCTATACAAAAATTAAAACAAGATGGATCAAAGACCTAAATATAAAAGCCAAGACCATAAAGCTCCTACAAAATAATCTAGGGAAGCATCTACAAGATCTTGTAGTTGGAAAAGATTTAATAAACATTACACCCAATTCACAGATATATGCATACCAATTTCATAGTGACATTATTCACTATTGTCAAAATTTGGAAGCAGCCCAAACATCCATCAAGAGATGAATGGATGGGCAAATTGTATATATATGCAATGGAATATTACTCAGCTGTAAGAAATAATGCAGTATTAACACATGGAACAACATGGATGAATCTTGAAGACTTTATGTTGACTGAATTAAGCCAGGCACCAAAGGACAAATTACATGACCTTAATGATTTGACATAAGAAAATTGAGCATAGAGCTATAGTCTGTAAGGTAGATTATCAGGAGACAGAAAGTGAGAAGAGGATGGTGAATCACTATGTGTGAAATTTATGAAAAGATGGATGAGGGTAGTTGGGCAGTGGATGGGGGTGATAGTGGTGCAAAGATGTGATTAGGTTAGATGGTGCTGCAATGTGAATGGGAATAGGGTGGGGAGGTAGGGTTGGACTATCCATGGAACTGGGAGAAGACTGGAGGAAGGGACAGGTCAACTCTGGGATTTGAGGTCTGTGGTTAAAACTACAATGGTGGGAATGTTCTTTTGCCAAATATGGCAGGGTTGAGTTATTGGTTCAGAGCATCAGGGGTGGGGGTATATGTGGGATAGGGTGCACCTGGGGCATACTTCTATGGCATATGAAAGTGTTCATCTAGTCATAGTGTGTTACCTCAGTGCGTAAAGATCCACACAATAAACAAGAAAATATTAAACTCCCATTTTAGGAGTCCTTCTATGTTCTCAATCAGAAGGGCAAAAATTTCTTGAGAACATAGACAGTGCCTAATAAAAGAAAACAGACTAATATGTCAAGCACTCAATAATATTGTTTGCAACTATGAACCTTATTCTTCAAAAATTGAAACTTACTGGTTACCATAGGTTGTGAGGGGAAGGGCAGGGAATAATAGACTTGATGGGACACAGGGCATTTATAGAGCATTGGCATTGTTCTGCATGATTTTATGATGATGGATACAAGCTATTTTAAATTTTGCCAAAACCTATAAAAGTGTGCAGCGCAATATATAAACCATAATATAAACCATTGACCATGGTTAATAGCAGCGCTTCAATATTTGTACATCAATTGTAACGAATGTACCATATACATTTAAATTGTTATTAATAGTAGAGAGTGGGAGGGGAGGAGAGGGGGAGGTGTATGGAAATCCCCTATATTTTCTATGTGACTGTTCTGTAACTTAAAGCTTCTTTGAAGCTAAAGGAAAAATAATATATATGGGAGAACATATGGAAGAAATTATCACTGTACATAAAAATAACAGATCTTACAGAAATGAAAGTCACAATGAAAAAATTATTTTATATTTTATTTCTATATTTTATTTATTATTATTGTTTTATTTTATTATTATTTTATTTGTTTATTTTTTGGCTTTGTTTTCAGGGAGGTTTTGGATCACAGAAGCATCACAACTGTGCCAAACTCAGCATATAAATGCACTACGTTCACCCCAGGGTGGAACATGACTCCTGGGGATGAACCTCCTTGGCACCAAGGGTTTATAACCAAGTACCAAGTAGAGGTGCATTTGAAGATGGACCTTTACTTACCAAAAGGGAGAAATATCTAATACAAATGAATTTTTATGGCTAAGAGATTTCAAAGTTAGTTTGTTAGTCATTACAGAGGTTGTGCTTATGCATGTGTCACCAGGATCTCATTTACTGCCACAGTAAACAGTGCCTCAAACCAGTGGGGCTCCTGAGAGCTCTAGAGACATCTAGACACTATAGGCAGGGCACACAATCTCAGGAATTTGGCACGCTGTCAGTGGGCTTTACTTTGGGATATATGTTTCCCAATGTAATAGAGTTAGACTCATTTATAATTTCCCTACACAGGGCTCTTCTGTCCTTTTTATTTGAATCTATAATTAGCATTATACTCACTAAATATATTCCCCAGTGACTTAAATCTTTGGTCTCTTCATAAGCCAGTTGAGCCCAGAATCTCAGCAGAGTTGAAACACCTACTCTCCAGTTCACTGGATGCACCCAGGGCAACTAACAAAAGGATGATGATGGAAAATGCCCATCCCCAAATCAGAGAGTATCTACAACTGCAAGCAAGACAGCTCCATCCATCTGCCTCATGGGATCTAAGACTCTTTCAGTCAGAGTGGGCATCACCACCCCTAAATCCTCAAGATGGAGTAATGAACAAACATAAAGGGGAAATGCAACTATGGACTAAAGTAGACATTGTTATTCTAGCAATGGAAGAACTTGTATCATTTGTATAAACGCAGTGACTATCAGAGGATCTGATAGGAGGGAAAGGGAAGAATAGGTGTAACATAGGGCATTTTGGGGACATTGGAATTGTCCTGCATGATATTGCAGTGATGGATACAAGTCATTATACATTTTGTTAAAAGTATAAAATTGAGTGGTGCAAAGTGTATACTATAATGTACACTATAGACCATTATTAGTAGCAATGCTTCAATATGTGTTCATCAATTTTAACTGATGTACCATGCTAATGAAAAATGTTAGTTGGGGAAAGTGTTGGAGTGGGAGACATGGTATATATGGGAATCTCCCTATTTTTGATGTAACATTTATGTAATCAAAATCTTCTTTAAAAATTAACTAAAAATGAGGGTGAATTTAAAGTCTTCAAAGACAAATAAAAACTGAGTTTGTAAACAAGAGTCCATAATTACAAGAGATACTATAGGGAGTTCTGCAACCTGATTGGAAAAGACAAGGGAGAGAGCCCTTGAGAAGAGTATAGTATTGAAGATTATAAATAATGGCAACTAAAAGGGTAAAAGAATAGACAGTAATAAGATATGAAAATGGAAAGCAAATAGATAAAATGGATGAAGTAAGTAATGCCTTTACAGTAATAATGTTGAAAAATAATGGAATGAACTCCTCAAAGAAAAGATATATACTGTCAGAATGGATGAAAAAAAGACTCACCTTGATGCAAGGACACAATCAGGCTGAAAGAAAAAGGTTGTAAAAAGATATTTAACATCAACTGTAATAAAAAAAATCAGGAGCAATGATACTAATGACAAATAGATTTAAAATGCAAAAGAGTTGCTAATTGAAAACTTTTCCCAAGTGCCAACTGGCAACTGGAAAAAGACCTTGAATAAAAGGGGGAAATGGTAAAGACAAATGAGTTCAAGTGTCTAAGAGACTTCAAAGAGAGTCGGGAGGTCATCCCAGAGGTAACTCTTACGCACACCTCAGTAGGAGCTCATAGAACATCTAAGTGCCTATCACCCCACTCAGTGGGGTTCCTGAGAGCTCCGGAGACACCCTGGTCCTATATAAGGGGGGATAGCCCCAGAGACTGATGCCTTATCAGTGGGTTCTATTTTGGAATCTTTGCTCCTGAGAGTGACAGAATTAGACTCAAATAAGTCCTCCCTGCACATGGTTCACCAGTCCCTTCTATTCAAACCTACATGTGATGCTGGAGTTTCTTAGGTATACTTCCAGAGACTGGAGCCTCCCGCCTACCTATATGCCAGGTGTGCATGAAATCTAGGTGGAGCTGCAACTCCTACCCTACAGCTCAATGGACTCATCCAAGTCACCTGGTGATGAGACAACGATGGGAAATGGCCATCCCAGGGAATGGAGAGGGCCTGCATCTGCAGGCAGGATCATCCCACCCACCATATCCATGGGATATAAGCCCTCTCTCACTTGGAGTTGGAGTGGACATCACCATCCCAGTCGCCTCTGGATTGGGGGAAGAACTATGGACTAGAGCGGACTTGATGGTATTCTCTTGCTCACATATGGTGATTCTTGCAATGC